>CALSDN010000002.1:107747-707747 GCA_943733655.1 Yamadazyma jaroonii
ACTAAGTGTAAAGTTGATTCTTTTTGAATATTGTAATCAGCTAAAGTTCTACCATCTTCTAATTGTTTACCAGCGAAAATCAATCTTTGTTGGTCTGGTGGAATACCTTCTTTGTCTTGGATTTTAGATTTAACATTGTCAATAGTATCGGATGATTCGACTTCTAAGGTAATGGTTTTACCGGTTAAGGTTTTAACGAAAATTTGCATACCACCTCTTAATCTTAAGACTAAGTGTAAAGTTGATTCTTTTTGAATATTGTAATCAGCTAAAGTTCTACCATCTTCTAATTGTTTACCAGCGAAGATTAATCTTTGTTGGTCTGGTGGAATACCTTCTTTATCTTGGATTTTTGACTTAACATTGTCAATGGTGTCAGAAGATTCGACTTCTAACGTAATAGTTTTACCGGTTAAGGTCTTAACGAAAATTTGCATTGTAATTGATTAATTAAAAAAATAAACTTAATAAAAGTTAATGATTATAAATCCTTTAGGGGGCAATCGGCTGATTTATATAGTTTTCGGTGAGAGATTAAATGGTTACTAAAACAAAAAAAGAAATTACAAAACCACAAAAAAGTGCGTCACACAAATTATTAATAGAAATAGACGGAGTCTTTCTAAGGAGGATTGACGACTGGAAAGTCCATTCAGATGCCCGAGATGATCAATATGATCGATTGGCTTCGACTTTACCAATCTGATGATGTTTTAAAGTTGTAATAATGTTACCAAAACCCCTTTTGACACAGTGGCTGGATAAATGACATTTGCGAAAACTTTCCATAATATTCTAATCGGATATCAAGGCACGTGATGATAACTATGATTGCGCGATGAGTTCCGGGAAAAATCTGTGGTAGCAAAGACGAAACCCCTAATTTGTACGGGGAAATTTCCTCATGGGGAACCGGTATGGATATCATGTGACTAAAAGTTTCTTTTTTCTCAACGGTTGGTAAGTTATAGGGTTGTTTACATAGAGTTGACATGAGCAATTTAATATTAGGGCGATGGTGTATACGAATTGTTCCGAATAGGTCATTGAGATGAACCAGCTGTTTCTTTAAGGGTAAAGGAGGAAATCTGATGTTAACTTAAAAATGGCATCCCGTGCAGAGTGAACAAGATCTTTAGCTAAACAAAATTTCATAGCTAAACAAAATTCATAGCTAAACAAAAATTCATAGCCAAATTAATCGAAATCAAATCATGGGTTTTGAAACTTATCATAGAATATTTAGAATAACAAATTACCAACACACTACCAGAGATTACTCACTTTCCAGTTATCGATGGTGCCGAATTTTTATTCCGCACAATTTTCGGTTATCAATGTCCATAGAGACCTCTATTGTTGATAAACCAAAGTGATTTCCATATGATCTGGGAATTTTAATCAATAAACTTGTAATTGTCAAGTCAATTAGTTGTGAGAGAATGTTATTTGAACTTCAACAATGTAATTGTCGTAATTCAACACATTCCATTGACTGAACATAGATTAGACTTTCGGAACCATAACTTGCTATAAAAAATTCAATTCCTCTTCCATGATCAATCCAGCATATTCTGTACACTTATATTCTACTTTCTGATATTAAACTTGGACCCCCTCTTATTTAAATTTTCAGTATAATTGCGTTCCTATGGAAGCTCCTATTTTGCAGCCATTGAGACATTTTTAATGTCACAAGAGACCATTCCGTGAGGATTTGAGAAAATTTTTTTTATAGTAATCAGAAACTATAACCAATAAGTAAGTTTATTGACTTATTGTATAACTGATTTCCACGTCAACTAGGTAAATTTCAATTGATTATCTATTGATATTTAATCATATTGAGATTACTATAAATTAAATCCATTTAAAACCATTTTAAAATCCTTATATTCACATCGGGTTTTAGCATATAGTGTGATATATTATCATTTTAGTTGTTAATTTCCTTATTATTTAATCATTTTATTATTACATTTCATTTAAAAAGTTCATCCACAATGTATTAGTTAAGTGCCAACTTCCCTAATTCATTTTCTTATAAAAAAAAAGCCAATTTTTGTTTTTATAAAGAGATCATATTACAAATTTACCGTGTTTCACCATAAATTAGTGAACATTTCTTATTATTTAATTCTTCAAATTATTACAGAAATTACCCCGATAACATTAACAGAGAGAAAACAACATGTCAAAACCGAATCCGTCGTTCAATTATGATTTGGAGATTTTCAAATTATGTCAAAAATTCATTAGGGATAAAAATCATCATGGATTAGCTTTAATCGCAAGGCAAAAAGGTTTACCACCATTTTTAAGGTACAAAATTTGGCCCATCTTATTAAAATATCATCCATATGTTATAAATCCTTCAATTCAACCTGATGTATTGAAATCAAGTGATGAGAATTCTGAAGGTAGTGAACCAATAAATAAAGAAGAATTGTTGGCTAAAATTGAAAAAGATCTTAAGAAGTATTTGACTCGTTTGAAATATACTCAACAAATTAAAGATTTGAATGAAAATGAATTGAAAATCTTCGAAGTTTTAAAAGATGCAATTTTCAAATTTTTAATTAAATGGGGGAAAATTATTAAGTATGATAGTTCATATAGTTGGATAGCTTTAGGGTTGGCTGAATGGTTCCCACCAATACCTGATACTTATTGGGTTTTGGTTGGTAGAGATATACCTTCAAAAAGTTCTAAACCAAATTCAAATTCCTCAAATTCTTCATCATCAACTATTTCAGATATTGAACAACCAACCGTTATCAAAGATTTATTTCTCGATTATTCTAATTATATTGAAAATTTGAATCTCAATTCAAGTGATGAAGAATCAAGTGAATCAATTGATTTGAATGGATCAACAGTTTTTTCACCCGATACTCATTTAGTTGAAAATGATGTAACTGAAAATAGTATGAAATTTTATGAAGTTTTCGAAAGATTAGTGTTAGTTTTATTACATTGTCCTCAAAATAAATTGAAACAAGATAATAAAAAATACGAAACTTTAAACAATGAAAAATTCTTGAATTTACCAAAAAATGGTGGTTCAATTGAAGAAAGAGTTACATTTTTCATTTATTTATTAAGAAAGTTATTACCTGAATTATCTAATTATTTCAGTGAAGAACAAATCTTGAATAAATTTGGTGCTAATGATGATGAATGGCTAATTTGGTGGTTGAAATATTGTGGGTCTAAAGTTTGGTCAAGGTTAGATAGAGGGAAAATTTGGGATAATTTATTAGGTTTCAAATTCAAAAGTAAAGGAAAAAATTATAATGAAACTGTTTTACATTTGAATAATCATTTGTTATCAAAAATTGGTACTGATAATTTTTGGACTTTAGAATCAAATTTTGGTTCTAATTCTTCAACTTCCCTAATTAATTTATCACAGTTGACTATTAATAATGAAGACAATGATATACCATTTCCTAAAATGAATCCTCATGTTCAATTGATCTTTATTACTTTGGCCTTGTTGAAATGTCGTGAACATGTTTTGAGTGAATTGGATCAACATGAAATCAGACAATATTTATCAAGATTACCTACCACATCATATTCGTTTTCTAATAAATATCAAATTTTCAAACAGAAAATAGAAAAGAAAAGAGAAGAAGAAAAGAATAAAGAGAACAATATTACTAATACCCCAAATTCCAAGAATTCAAGATCTTCAACCATTAGCGATTTAAGTGATTGTTCACCTGATTCACCTATTTCTCACACTTCAACTTCAACTTCCTTATCATTAGCTACATCTCCAACAGATCAAATCATTTCCAATGATTCCTTAAATAATCATTCCATCGATTTAATGGATTACGTTATTAATGAAGCTGGTGAATTATGGAGAAAATGGTTATACTTAGAATCTGAAGCAAATAACAGTATTTAGATACAGATATACGATTAACGATTAATTTCTTTGACTTTTTTCATGGTTTTTTCTGACTTCTAGTAAATTTTTGATTATTTTGGGGATTGTTTTCATCAATTAAAATGTTCTGTCACTTTTTTGATATTTTTTGCAAAAATTACATTTCATCTGCTCAAAAAAACTGACAAAATTATTAGAGTTTAAATATCAACAGATTCCAACTAAAACAGAAACTTTGATTATACCTGTCATGAATTGGTATATGGTAAAACACAAACACGTCTTATTTCAGCTCATCGATCTAAAATCTTAGTAAAAGAACACGTATGAGAACGCCTAATGCACCTTTACTTGAACCTTAATTCCCATAAGGTTTTTGTACCTCTCGCCAATTATTTGAACACCTTCTGGAATGGAAATTGTCAATACACTATTCTTTGACTGACATTAGCATCCCTTCATGCTTTCTTCCAATCTCTAAGATCATTCTATAAAAGTTGAACCTTCTGAAAGGATTGAACGCGGTAGTCGCGCTTTCAAGAAATAAAAAAATTTTGATTTAGAAGATAAAAGGAGGTTTATACCAAAATTTAACCTTGAACCAAACTTAAAGAACATCCTTTGGTTTATAATATTCATATTTAGGTAGATTTGAACATATTCCTTGAATTGTGTTTGAATAATTTTGAAAAATCCATTTTTTTCTATTGTATCACATTTGAATTTTATAGTGTTCTGGAATCTTTAACAATTGAATTTACAAAATTTTTTACTTTAATTTGGTATAATGCAACAACCACAATCAAAGTTTGCCCAAAAGCATCCATATCATTTCAGTACCACATCTTCAGTATATGATCAAAATGATAATAACCCTTATAAGGGAAGTACTGATGTAATTGCTGAAGAACCATCAATTGAAACAAGTTCAAATAAAATACCCAATTCAAGCCAAGATCTGTTTGGAATTCAGTCTATCAATTCATTCAATTCCATCAGTCCTAACAATCAAGTAGATGAAGACGTTACCCCGAAGATTCCTCAAATAAGTAATTATAAAGATCAATTGGATGATAAAACTCCTTTGATGAATGAATCAGCCACATTTAATCGTTTGAGTCAAACCAGTAGTCCTATATCACCAAACCAAGTAAGCCCGAATCTAGGTCAATCATTTCCAAAACAGAATTTGAATAATAAATTCAAAAGATTATCAGTGACTTTGCAATCATCAAGTTTAAATGCATCTGATGGATCTCATAAATTTATGAATAACTTTAACAACAATGTTAGATCAAGTATGATTGAACAACAACAACAGCAACCTCCAGAACATTCAAAGAATAATAGAGTTAGTATCTATTATAATAAGATTAACGATGCGGTAGTTGAAGATGAAGGAAATAATACTCATGATATAGTTAGAGAAAATTCTTTTAAAGCTCATGAAACAGTTTCAATTACTAGTTCTGTAAGTAATAGATCTAGTTTTGTAAGTACAGAAGAATCTAAACATTCTACTTCTGAGAGTTATGAATCATCATCCAATTCAGCCTTTAATTTTACTAATAATCCTGGTAAAGTTGTTCCATTGAAAGTCGTTAAAAATACTTCAATTCCAATGGATGAAATACCTGCTAGAAAAGATTTACTTAAAAAGCTGAAGCAAGAAGAATTAGATAATGATTTTAAAGGACTTAATATCAGTTACAAAGAGAAATCCGATCAAACTTTATATCATGATGCTGAAAGTCATAGCAGTGATACGAAACTAGATCAACCAATAGATAGACGTGAAGACATAAACAATATGGGACAAGATGATGAAGACCTTTCTTCATTATTTGTTCGAGCTTTACACCCATTTGATTCATCAATCCTACAAAGTGAGGCCGATGCTTCAATTTGTCTTGCATTTGAAAAAGACGATTTGGCAGTGGTTCACACTATCGATGAAAGTGGATGGGGTGAAGTTACCTTGATTGAAACTCTACAAAGAGGTTGGGTTCCAATGAATTTCTTCAAATTTGCTATTGATGATAATGATGATAGTGATGAAGATTATGAATTCGAAGAAGAAAATGAAAATTTTGATGATGGTAAAATTCCAAACAGTGCATTCTTAAAACCATTATTCGATTCATGTGGGAAATTTTTGATTAATCCATTATGTCATAAAAATCGTTATGGTAACTATACTTTTTCAATTAGAATTATCAATTCTGTCAGGGATGGAGTTAAAATGTTATTAGAAGATACCGATTGTATATCTAGATCTAGTGAGATCGTAACTAAAAGACCTATAGTCAGAAAGGCAAGGAAATCATTATTAAGTGATTGGTATAATTTGATGGTCAAAGCTAATGATTTCAAAGGAACTTCAAATTTCAATAAAATTGAGATCTTAACTTTGATGATTTATCAAGTTATTAGAAGATCAATTGAATTCTTGAAAATATGGTCAATTGAAAGTAAACAAATCATTAAGAAAGAAAATGAAAAGAAATTACAAAACGATATGAATAATTATCCTTTATTACCAACTCCTCCATTAGCAAAGGAAAGAGTTACTGAAATCAATGGAATCTTATATTCATATCTTGGATTAATCATTGGAAGATTAGATCTTATTGAACATAATTCTGTTGGATGTGATTTGTTAGAAACTTTAACTCATCATATAATCTTATTATTAAGAGAATTGTTGTTCATTTCAAGAACAGGATCCGATGCATCATCTAAAAAACCTTCGAATTTAGATAATTCTTTGGATAATCTTTTATCTTTAGTAAGTGATTTAGTTACAGCAGTCAAATGTTTAGTTATTAAAACATTGAATGAATCAGTTGATGATCAAAGATACCAAATTAACCATAATCAATTACAACAAATCAAACAGGATGAAACCAAATCTAAAAATGTTTATGATTATTATTATACACCTGAAGGAGGAGAATTAATTCAAATTTGTGCTAAAATGATTAAAGAAATTCATTTAACTGTGTTATCAGTCAGAAAATTGTTTCAAATAACTGGTAATTTCAAATTAAATGCCCAAAGATCATATCCTGATTATTCAAAGATGAGAATAGAACCAGTTGAATTCATTCGTCAATGTAGTATTGGTATTGCTAAATCTAATACTATTAAGAATCGTCAATTGAAAAGTATTCAACCAACGAATAAGAATGTTTCAAATAGATATTCAATTATGAGATCAGGCAAAACAGGAGAATTATCATTAACTCCAGGAGGTGCTGGATTATTACATGATGTATTATTAAATGATATTGATGGATCATTTTCAAAAGATCAAGATTTTGCTAAATTTACTGATTCTAAACCACGAGAAAATATCTATAATCATCAAGATAATGAAGTTAAAGTTGAAAATGAATTATTGGTTGATGCTCAAGCCAAATTATTAGGGGCTTCATTCAAAGGATTGGTTTATATTTTAACTAATGAAGATGCTCCACCTGATCATTTTTTCATTTCAACTTTCTTCCTTTTCTTTAGATATTTTGCTAATGGTAATGATTTAGTTGAAGAATTGATTACAAGATTTGATATGCAAAATACTTTCTCCAAAAATCCTAAAACTAAAGATATTGTTAACGGTGATTTGAAATTGAAAAATCGTAGAAAAGCCGTTTTACAAATATTTGAAATTTGGTTAAGTAGTTATTGGAATTTTGATACTGATTATCATTTATTACCAACATTAATTAATTTCTTCAATGAAGGAGTTACTCAATTCTTACCAATTCATGCTATGAAATTATTAGATATATCAGCATTATTATCATCAAAACCATTAACTGAAAAGACTCCAATACCAAAATATAGAAGAAATAGTCATCAATTGATTAAAAGAAGAATTTCAATGACTGGTGTTGCTATTAAAAGTATTGAAATTACCGACAGTTCAAGATATTCAATGACTTATGATTATGATTTATCTCATAGTAATACTAATTCTTCAACATCATCAATTCAATCAGTTACTTTACCATTCATTGAAACTCCAAATGAAAATACTAAAAATCAAATTTCAACTATTGAAAAATTAGATTTAACTTATAGAGCAGTTATTGGTAATAAATGGTGTCAAAATAATTATATTAATGATAAACATTATATACCACTTGAATTATCACAAATTTTACCTAATTGGTGTGAAATTTGTGATGAAAGTTGGGTTTTAACAAGTTATAGACCAAATTTGATGGATTTTAAACCAGCTGAATTATCAAGACAATTAACCATCATTGAATCTTTTATTTTTTGTAATATTAAACCCATTGAATTATTACATGAAAATTATTCAGCTAAGAGATCTAACTTAAAATTAGCTCCAAATGTTAGACAATCATTATTATTCACAAATTGTTTATCAGCTTATGTTTTGGAATCTATTTTACAACCAAATATTACTAATAAATCAAGATTACAATATATTCAATTTTGGTTAGAAATCGGTATTAAATGTGTTAATTTAAGAAATTATAATTCATTGGCTGCTATTATAACTTCATTACAAAGTCATTTAATTACAAGATTAACTAAATTATGGGATGAATTATCATCAGAATATTTTGACTTGTATGAATATTTATCAGGAATAATTCACCCTAATAAGAATTATACTGTTTATAGATCCAAATTAAGAAATTTAATGACTAATGAAACAAGTTTACCAAAAGTTCCATATTTCCCATTATTTTTACAAGATTTAACTTTCATTAGTGAAGGTAATCCAAATTTCAGAAAAGGTAATGATTTCTTAAATAAGAAGTTGATTAATATTGATAAATATTTAAAGATTACTAGAATTGTAGCTGACATTGAAAGTTTACAAATTCCATATCCAACAATCATTTCTAATGATAGTAATAATAATTTGACTATTCAACCAATGCCTGCATTACAAGAACTTATATTGTTAGAATTGTGGAAAGTCAATCAAGTAAATAAGAAGGAAGAAGATCGTTCATGGAAATTAAGTTGTGTGATTCAACCTCGTGATGCCAACTAGAGATAATCAGTCTAGAGTGTGGACACAGAAGACGTAAAAGACGTTAAAGAAAGAAAAGACTGATCTTAACAGATCAAACTAATGTAAGATGAGATGCAAATTGTAGATTATGTAGTGTTATGTATTATAAGTGTTTCGTTTTTTTTTTTTCCGATGTCATAGTAATTCTCTGATACCATCTCCTGATCTCCAACACACTACCCCAATCTCCAATACACTCCCCAAGGTAGAATATACTTTCTCAAAACAACTCTATATCACGTCCCATCTCTGATCTCAATCTAATCTAAGTCGCGCACCAACCAACTTTCTTGCTGCAAAAAATCACTTTGAGTCATATCTACAGAAAGTAAGCAGAAAACTCGATTAGATAATTGGTGAGAAAAAAAAATTTCACCAGATCATAGTTAAAGATGTTAAGAACTAGACAATCTTTAAAAGCATTTAATGTTTTTACTAGAAGAAATTTAGCTACTCAAGGTTTCAATATACCTGAAGAATTTCAATCTAGAGCTCCACCTTATGAAAAATTAATCAATAATTTAAATCAAGTTAATAAAGTACTTGGTGATAAACCATTAACTTTAGCTGAAAAACTTTTATATTCACATTTATGTGATGTTGAAGAAAGTTTAAGTGGAGCTAATGGAGATTTATCAAAAATCAGAGGTCAACAATATTTAAAATTAAATCCTGATAGAGTTGCAATGCAAGATGCTTCAGCTCAAACGGCTTTATTACAATTTATGACTTGTGGTATGCCAAATACTGCAGTACCAGCTTCAATTCATTGTGATCATTTAATTGTTGGTAAATCAGGAGCTGAAGATGATTTAGTTTCTTCAATTGCTACCAATAAAGAAGTTTTCGATTTCTTACAAAGTTGTGGAGAAAAATATGGTATTCAATTTTGGGGTCCAGGTTCAGGTATTATTCATCAAATTGTTTTAGAAAACTTCTCAGTACCAGGTTTAATGATGTTAGGTACTGATTCTCATACTCCAAATGCTGGTGGTTTAGGAGCTATTGCTATTGGAGTTGGTGGTGCTGATGCTGTTGATGCATTAACTGGTACTCCATGGGAATTAAAAGCTCCTAAAGTTATGGGAGTTAAATTAACTGGTAAAATGACTGGTTGGACTTCTCCAAAAGATGTTATTACCAAATTAGCTGGTATTTTAACCGTTAGAGGTGGTACTGGTTATATTGTTGAATATTTCGGTGAAGGGGTTAAGAATTTATCATGTACTGGTATGGCAACTATTTGTAATATGGGAGCAGAAATTGGTGCTACTACTTCAACTTTCCCTTATCAAGATGCTCATCGTAGATATTTATATCAAACTCATAGAGGTCCAATCGCCGATGCTGCTGATTTAGCCAATGGTAAATATAATTTCTTAACTGCTGATGCTGATGCTGAATATGATAAAGTTATTGAAATTGATTTAAGTACTTTAGAACCTCATATTAATGGTCCTTTCACTCCAGATTTATCAACTCCAATTTCTAAATTTGGTGAAACCCAAAAACAAGAAAACTGGCCTGAAAAAGTTTCTGCTGGTTTAATTGGTTCATGTACTAATTCATCTTATCAAGATATGAGTAGAGCTGTTTCAATCATTTTACAAGCAGAAAAAGCCGGTTTAAAACCAAAAATTCCTTTCTTTGTTACCCCAGGTTCTGAACAAATTAGAGCTACTATTGAAAGAGATGGATTAACTGAAACTTTTGAAAAAAATGGTGCTATTGTTTTAGCTAACGCTTGTGGTCCTTGTATTGGACAATGGGATAGAACAGATATTTCTAAAGATTCAAGTGAAACTAATGCTATTTTCACTTCATTTAATAGAAATTTCAGAGCTAGAAATGATGGTAACAGAAATACTATGAATTTCTTAACTTCTCCTGATGTTGTCACTGCTATGATTTATTCCGGTGATATGAATTTCAATCCTTTAACTGATGCTATTAAATTACCTAATGGTGGAGATTTTAAATTCTCTCCTCCTGAAGGTAATGAATTACCTGATGAAGGTTTCATTAAAGGTAGAAATGAATTTTACCCTGAATTAAATCCTCAACCAAAACCTGATGTTAAAGTTGAAGTTTCCCCTGAATCTGATAGATTACAAATCTTAGAACCTTTCCAACCTTGGAGTGGTGAAGAATTATCCACTAATGTTTTAATTAAAGTTGAAGGTAAATGTACTACTGATCATATTTCAGCTGCTGGTGCTTGGTTAAAATATAAAGGTCATTTAGAAAATATTTCTTATAATACTTTAATTGGAGCTGTTAATAAAGAAACTGGTGAAGTTAATACTGCTTATGATTTCAATGGTGATAAATATGGAATCCCTGAATTAATGATTAAATGGAAACAAGATGGTCGTCCTTGGAATGTTGTTGCTGAACATAATTATGGTGAAGGTTCAGCTAGAGAACATGCTGCTTTATCACCAAGATTTTTAGGTGGTTCAATCATTTTAGTTAAATCATTTGCTAGAATTCATGAAACTAATTTAAAGAAACAAGGAATGTTACCTTTAACTTTTGCTAATGAAAGTGATTATGATTTGATTTCTTCAGGAGATTTATTAACCACTATCGACTTAAAAGATATGATAGCTAAAGACGGTAATAATGGAGGTAACTTAAGAATGAAAGTTACCAAGAAAGATGGTTCAACTTTCGAAATCTTATGTAAACATACCATGTCAAAAGATCAAGTTGATTTCTTTAAAGCTGGTTCAGCCATTAATCATATTGGTAACTTAAAAAGACAACAATTGTAATATAGCATATATAGCATAATAGATATAAAGAGAATTTTCAATGACAAATGTATATAACTAATGATAACGTCTAGAAGTAAATTAGAACAAAAATATTAAACTTTTTCTTTTTGGAAACTTTCAATGAAGAAGATTATGATGAACCTTTTAAGCATCAATTAAATTTTGAGACTTGTTGGCATCTTCTTTATCTTCATCATCTTCATCATCTTCATCATCTTCTTGTTCTCTTTCTCTTTCATAAAATTCAGCTAAAATCTTAGGACTGATTCTATTTAACATTTCTTTAGGATAAATTCTTAATAATGACCAAGCTAAGTCTAAAGATTCGAAAACAGTTCTATCTTCATAAGCACCTTGAGAAATAAAGTTCTTTTCGAATTTTTCTAAAAATTCTAATGATAATTTATCTTCAGTAGATAAAGCATCTTCCCCAACAACAGCTTTCATAGAAGCAGCATCTCTACCAATAGCATATTTGGCATATAATTGATTAGAAACATCACCATGATCTTTTCTAGTCATACCTTCACCAATAGCGGATTTCATTAATCTTGATAATGATGGTAAAACATTAATTGGTGGATAAATACCTTTATTGTTTAATTGACGATCAATGAAAATTTGACCTTCGGTAATATAACCAGTTAAATCAGGAATTGGATGGGTAATATCATCATTTGGCATAGATAAAATAGGAATTTGAGTAATTGAACCATTTCTACCATCAACTCTACCAGCTCTTTCATAAATAGTTGATAAATCGGTATACATATAACCTGGGTAACCTCTTCTACCTGGAACTTCTTCTCTAGCAGCAGAAACTTCTCTTAAAGCATCAGCATATGATGACATATCAGTTAAAATAGTTAAAACATGTCTTTCAGTTTGATAAGCTAAATATTCAGCAGTAGTTAAAGCCAATCTTGGAGTAATAATTCTTTCAATAGTTGGATCATTAGCTAAATTTAAGAATAAGGTAGTTCTTTCTAATGAACCATTTTCTTCGAAATCTTGTTTGAAGAATCTTGAAGTTTCTAAATTGGCCCCCATAGCAGCGAAAACAATGGAGAAATTATCTTCATGACCATCATGAACATCTTTAGTTGGTCTAACTAAACCAGCTTGTCTACAAATTTGAGCAGCAATTTCATTATGAGGTAAACCGGAAGCTGAAAAGATAGGAATTTTTTGACCTCTAGCAATAGAATTCATAGTATCAATAGCAGAAATACCAGTTGAAATCATTTCTTCAGGATAAATTCTAGCGAATGGATTAATTGGTGAACCATTAATATCTATATAATCTTCAGCAAAAATCTTTGGACCTTTATCAATTGGTCTACCTGAACCATCAAAGATTCTACCCAACATATCTTCAGAAACTGGTAATTTCATTGATTTACCAGTGAATTCAACTGTAGTCTTTTTAACATCAATACCAGCAGTACCTTCGAAAACTTGAACAATAGCTTTAGAACCTCTAACTTCTAAAACTTGACCGGCTCTAACTGACCCATCTGGTAAAGTTAAGTTAACAATTTCATTATAACGTGGGAATTTAACATCATCTAAAATAACTAAAGGTCCATTAATACCTCCGACAGTATTATAATTGACTCTTGGTTTAATGTTAAATCCTTCAGTAACTGCCTTTTTGTTTAAATCGTATAATTCCTTGTCAGTTAACATTGTTAATTGTTTTATTAATTGAAATGTTTACTTATTCCTTTATACTTATTGGGTTGGAAATAAGTTCAATTTGACCTAATTTGATAAGGAGTTTCTCGAATTGTCAATGCTCGTTGAACGAAATTTTCAGTCTGAGATTTACGCTGACGCTCTGGTTTTTACCTTAGAAAATGTATGTATATTATGGATTTATATATGGAATGAAGTTAGTACATCTTACTAATGACGTCCCAATCTTCAAGTTGAACTTTCAGTTGTGCCATCATTTGGAGAGTATCGGAAGTTAATTTGGGATTTTTAAAAACTGAATTTAAATCGAATCGGTCTTTTGCGTTGACCATTATATCATGAATATCTCTAGTCATGACCTTCAAGTCTACGGTATTGTTCTCTTCAGCAACTTGTAAGTTATTAGGTGACGGTGGAATGATACTGGAAGGTTTACGAGATAATTTCCCACTGAAATTACCATAAATTTCTTGATCTTTTTTAGTCATGGACTCTTTGAATAGATTACTGTATAATTTATGAAGTTTACTTGATTGAAGAGAAGGTTTCTTCTTCAAATCAATTTTGTCTATTGTATCAATGCCATCATCGTAAGATAAATTAGGCGAGGATGTGATTGAAGATGTACTAGTATCAGGACTTTTCAAATCAATGATTGATAATTTATAATCGAAATAAACATTCAATGAATAAATTTTCCATAAGATCTTGTCAAAACTGTAGTCTGAATATTTATCGTCATTACCTCTCAATTGATTTAACGTATCAAAAATCAAATTATTGGTCTTGGGTATGATATCAATAGTGTGGGAGAAAATAGTTTGGAAGTTGATGATGATTTTAACTAGTATCAGGAGAAATTTAAGGTATTCTTTAGATGACAATTTAGTGAAAGGCTTGGTCAATATCTTATGAGGCACAATAACCACTTTCTTACCTGTGATACTTCTCTTCAAAGTAGGTTTTTCGGGACTGGCATGTGGAGGGGAATTTTTGGGTATCGTTCTTGGAGATATCGATGTAGTCAAAGGTGCATCGAAGTTTGGTTTTGGAGAATTCTGTTTCTTTATTGGAGAACCATTGGGGGTTTGTGGAGAAGGCAGAGCACTATTTCGCCTTATTATACTTGCACGTCTTAATTGACTATTGATGGTTTTCGATGATAAAGGTAGTTTGATTTCATTTCCAAGCTTCACCACTCTTTCATTATCAACCTCATTTATATCCATTGGTATCACCTCCTCTCTTTCATCATCAACATCAATTTTCCCATCATTTATCATAAAACTCTCCTTCTGTTGAACGAGATTGAAAAACTCCGAGTCGGGTAAATAACCTTTCAATTCTTCCATATATGGTAATTTGAAGTTGAACATATCCACCAATTTTAGTTGTAACCGAATAAGATTTTCGATGAATTGATTTAATTGGAATAGCTTGGTGTTGAAATGGAAGAAATCAGAAATCTTTATTATGGGTTGATTGAAGAAAAGCAAATGACTTTTGGCAAGGGAAGACTTATCAGTGAACACCAACTCTTTGAATATCTTAAAATTGTTATACTGTATTTGTATCGATTGTTTGGAAATCCTTATAATCTTCTCATGCTTTATCACGTACATTTCACCAGAAACGTCTTTCATATTCTTCTGGTATTCTTCCACCATCCTCTTATTCATATTTTTCAACTGTGAATTCCATTTACTCGAATCCTCCTCACAATTGACTATTTTTTCATTTAAACTAATAACTTTCTGCTGTAGTGACTCAGTAGATCTCTCGATGTTTTTGATTTTTATATGAGAATTTATTAATTCTAACTTCAAAAGTTGCAATGCTAGTACTTTAATGGAGCTATATGATGTGTCGATGCCTCTGGTTTCATAATGTTGTCGTATATCAATATCATTATTCTTTATTTTACTAATAACATCAAATATCTCGTTTATCTCCCTTCTTTGATCATAGTTGGTTTTATCGTTATCGATACATGAATTCCGTATTATCTCCAACCTATCTTTACTACAATCACTACATATAAGATCATGTCGATCGAGTGTTTCTAGTTTGAGACAAATAGGACATCTAACATCCTTCATGCTTAACTGATAAGCAGTGCGACTCCAGGTTTTCTTTGATAAGGTGATGACAGGAGATATTCATGGGTTAGTTTAGAGACAAAGACACTAAGATTGCAATATTTATGAGGTTATTATCTATCATCATTCATTACTTTCTATCTAATTTTTGAAGAATTTTTCTCTCGACTATTTCTCTGATCATTAGACTAATTACTACATCTAAATCTTCTGTTATATCAATACCTATAAATCCATAATCCCATTTCTTAGCGTATTTCTTTCCCTCCTCAATCAAAATGGGTGAAGCCAAATGACTCTTCACATGGGTACAGATGATCCAAATTGGAGGTGCAGAATTAGGATTAGCTGGATCTTTTGGTAACTCTAATAAATCCTTATAGAATTTTCTCTTACTCAATTTATCAGACTCAACTTCACTAATGCTCTTGTTGAAAAAGACGTTCTTCAATGCATCTTTGATAGAATAAATATCGGCTTCTTTACCCTGTTCCCAATTTTTCTTGAAAGTATAAAATTCCTTCCATGCGTCATCTAATGAATGCTTTAAGCGGATAATAGTTTGTAAACTGTCAGGGTCATTCGTGGAATTAACAGATGAAGATTCTTCATATGATGGAGGTTGATACGATGGTACAGCACTATAGACGAAAAAGTATCCATCAATCAAAGAATTTAAATCTCCTGCTCCACTTGCAACCAATAATGGCATAGTAGAAACATCTCTTCTTGGTTCATTGGCCAAATTCTTTAATATATCTTTATCCAAGTTTGTGTATAATGAAGATTCCAAAAAAGGTACCACATCAGATTTGAAAGGAGGTGTATCGATCAATTCCACAAATATTGGAGTTACATGAGGTGAACTGGCTTTTCCAATTTCTTTCTTATAATTATAAGATCTATAGTAATCGTTCTTTGAATGAACAATAATTTCGGTACCTGTGGAATCCGAAGCAGTTCTTTTTCTTTTAAAAATTTTATTGCCTTTAGAAGCTATTCTTTTCAATACTGGACTCAAATTAAGGTTGTCATCAATACTAGTAAAGTCTTTGAAGGAAGGATCTAACACTTTAAGACTCTGAGGAGATTCTGGGAAGAAGGTAAGCAAGTTAGAATTTGTCCTTATTGTGGGATAATATGTATCGGTTAAAACTCCTTGAGACAATTTAGATATTATGGATGTTTTTCCGGTTTTACAATCTCCCAAGAAAGCTATTCTAATTGGACTTGAAGAATTTTGTGGTGTATCAATCCTAAAGTTATCATTATTGATAGGATTATTCCTTACAAAAGATGCCATGATTAAAGCTTTTCCCCTTGAAATGGAAGTTTAATTTCTGAAACTTTTTCTGATTCAGGCTCTCCGATGGACTTTCCCCCATTTTTCGCAGTACCCCCCTCGTATTTATGTCGCCATGTATCGCGCAGCTAGATGAGGAAACCTATAGAGAGGTAAAAGATGTAATTTTATATATCACAAGTAGCCACACCTAATTCGGAATCTCCTTGTCCAAAGTACAAGAACCACTTGCCATGAAATTGCACTAAACCTTCGGTGAATACTACTTTATCTACTTGTCCATTGACTTCGTTTGGATTCTCAGGTATTAAAAATGGTTTATCCATTCTAGCTAAAGGAGACGATAAATCATCATAGTCGATTAACATCTGAGAAATCACATAAGTATCGGTGGGATAGATTCCTCCTATTGTGGCGTTATTGTAAAATAAGATATAATGGTTTTTAGATTTGTCAGAATCGGCAGGATATTCAATCTTTATAGGAGCTGATCCTGGCTCAATAAGTTTATTCTGCCAATCGAACTCTCCATTGGCGAAAGTATTCTCTTCTAAAACAGTTGAAGTCAATTGCCAATGTTCTAAATCATCACTCACAGCTAAATGGAAAGCTGAATCACCCCATATCATATAATACTTCCCATCTTTATGACGATCAACAAATACTGCTCCTGACTTCAGCCATGCTTGTCTTATTAGCTTATTCCCATGAGAATCCAATGCAATATCATGCCAACTCTCGTCAGGACTAATAATGGGAGGATATTTCTTCCAATTGAATAAATCTTCGGAAACTGCCACACATAACCTAGCGGTGGATAAATCATAAGCAGTGTATGTCATAATGAATTTTTTGGTTATTGGATCTCTTATGATTCTAGGATCTTCACAACCGCCCCCTTTCTCCCATTTTTCAGTTGGATATAAGATAGGTTTATGATACCTGATGAAATTATACCCATCACTCGACCATGCCAAACCAACGGAGCTAACTTTAGCGGAATTTTGGGCTCGATATAGGAGAAACACCTTATCGTCGATCACAATTGCTGTAGCATTGTAAAGATAAGCACTTTCAAAATCATTATCAGGATTTGGTTTCATAATAGGATTTTTCTTATACTTAGTGAAATGAGGACCAATGGGGAATGAAGTTGGTGGTTTATAATCTTTATCACCATCAATTGATGATTTATCGATCTTTGGTAACATCATCTTCAAAGGTAATCTTTATTTTAATGCAGCCTTATCTTTGATAAATCTGGGGACAAACCGCAACAGAAAAATGTCGTAGAATGACTTGTCGTCGTCTCATTCTCACTAATCCTTCAAACTTTTCCATACATTTGTATTTACTATTGTTAACAAAATTGATTCAATCATTAGTTAATTGATTAGATTGTTATATAAAAAGTTTGAATTCATAAAACATTAAATAATTGGGATATATATCAACGAGGATCTAGGAGTTTTTGAAGTTTTTAATTGAAAGTTGTTTTTTACGTGGCAGACGGGTTTTTTATTTTAATTCTTATTTATTTTGTAACTTTGAAAAATGGGTAATTTATTATCACATCCAATCGAAGAAAAGGTTCTAGAGACCATAAGTCATGAACATCTCACGTATTCCATTGGTTCGATGCAAGGGTATAGGATGACCATGGAAGATGAGTATAATATAAAAGTTAATGAAGATGAATCATTATCAATATTTGGAGTGTTTGATGGTCATGGGGGTAAAGAGATTGCAGAAATTGTTAGTGATAAGTTAATTGATGTATTATTCAAAGAATTGAATGAATTGGTTAAAGATGAGACCACCACATTAAAAGAATATATGACATGCGTAAAAGATGTCTTTTTTGGTGTTGATAATGAGTTACCACACCAACCATCATTGAACTGTGGTACTACAGCAATAGTCAATATAATTATTCATAAAAAGTATATAATACTGGCAAATACTGGAGATTCCCGAAGTATCATGTCGTTAGATGGGGGGAATTGTAAAACCTTATCTTTTGATCATAAACCTTCTAATATGGGAGAAAGAGTCAGAATTGAAAATAGTGGTGGTTATGTTATAAATGGTAGAGTTAATGAAATTTTAGCATTATCGAGAGCTTTTGGAGATTTCAAATTTAAAATACCTTTCATTGAATTAAAAGCTAATAATAATACATTCTTAGAGAAAAACAAACGATTCTTCAAAAATGACTTAATCCATTTACCACCAGAATTATTTCAAGTCAGTTCTGAACCTGATTTGTTGATTTATGATCTACAACAATTGAAACAACCAGAATTCATAATCTTGGCATGTGATGGGATTTGGGATTGTTATAGAAATGATGATTTAATCAGATTAATAAGAGATAAATTAGTTTTAGATTGGTCATTACAAAATATCATTGAATTCATCTTAAATGATTGTATATCAATGGCATCGAATATAACGGGAATCGGATTTGATAATATGACAATAATTATAATTGCAGTTCATGATAATAGTAATATTGATGATTGGTATGATATGATGAAAACAAAGATATTAAAGGAGAAGAACTTAGAATAAACGGCTCATAATTTACCTTTTCAAATATCTCTATTGCTATTTAAAGCTACGATCAAATATGAAAGTTAAACCCCGGATAGGTTGCCCCATACGATGAGAAAATACGAGAAGGTATAGTTCTAACCCCGAACTCCCTTATATATTACTCTCCAATAGCAATTCAAACTCTCCCGTACACCCACTACCTCCGATCATCACCTGTCTCATCACAAATTAAATTATCATCACCTTCCCAGGCATAAAAACATCCGATGAGAAACTTATGATTTTTTTCTCAAAACAAACTTTCAACAAGTTAAATTTCAGCATTTACATTTTGCATTAAATATTCATAAACATTTCAATTATTCTATTCATCATACATAGGTATTAGGAAACCTTAAAGATTTATACCCCCTTATCATTAATTTCATTTCCCCCTTTTTTTTTCCATAATTTATTTCGGTATAGTTGTTGGTATACCTTTGTTTGCATTATAGACATTTCTCCATAAAACATTAAATAATAATGTCAGAGATTGAAATTTATGAAGATCCCATTATATTACTTGCCAATGATCCTGATTTGAATAAGGAGAAGGCTAAATCTGCCAAATTAGTAGAATTAATTCATAATTTCCCCTTGACTGAGAGGAAAGTTTCAAAATTATGTTCATTATCATTGATAATTTTACAAAATTTGGAAAAGATAGAATTAAATTTGAAAAGTTGGGCATTTTTATCATTAGATATTAATTCTAATGATCATTTTAATAATGAAACTGATAGCATTAAAGATTTCAATAATAGTATTTCAATCAAAGTTTTACAAGAATGTAAAGTTTTGAATGTTAAATTAGGTAAGATTTCCAATGATTTAGATCATATTACTAAAGAACTGAGAACTTTAAGTCCTATTGAATACATTTCTGATTCAGGTACTTTACTTACATCCTTAAATTTGAGGAATATTAAATTGAAATTTGAATTAACGGATAAGATAACTGTTTCATACCTGAAAGCTAAATTGATTAATATTGGAATGGAACTAGAATTAATGTTGATAGATGATGATGAAGATTTATCAACCATCAATACTTATAAGACATTTGTTGCCAATTTATTGAAACAATTGAATAATACTATTGATAATGAAGATATGACAGGAAAAACTGAATGTTTAGCAGTGATTAATGATATGGAGAAGATGTTTGACGCGTTCAAATTAGAAAAACTCCAAGCTAATGAATTACAATTACAAAAGGAAAGAGAAGAATTAGAGAAAGAGAAAGAAATTCAAAGAGAAAGAGAATCTCATCAAAGGAAATTGGAGAGACAAAGATATAAATCTCCTGAACCTTATGTGAATATTAAATATGAACAACCAAGTTCAAATTCTCATTCTCATTCCCATTCACGTTCAAATTCAGATTCTCCAATTTATCCTCCAAGAAATATTGATGATGTGGTAGATGATGATAGTTCTTATGATTCAGATATGGGATCATCAATGGGAAGTTCTATGTTTACTTACAATTCTCCAATGATTCATTCAATTACCAAATCACAACCCACGTCTCAATTACATCCTATTAAAGAAGATATGATGAATTCATCTATTTTACATAAAACAACCCTTTCAGAAGAAATGCCTTATTTATTATCAGCATTTAATCTGGCTAAAAATGTCGAGGAAGATATCAAAAATTTCAAAGAAGAAACTCCTGAATCCAAATCCAAAAAATCCAAGGCTAAACCTAAATCACCTCTTTCAAAAGAAACTGAAGATTCAGATGATCATAGTTTACATTTTTCAAAATCACATTTACCAGAAACTCAATTGACATCTCAAAGTACATTATTACCATCCCCCTCACCTTATTCATATTTATATTCCAATAATTCATTATTATCTCGTTTAGGTATAAAACCACAAGTTATAACAACAGAAATTCCAAAAGACACCAGTTTATCGTTGAACACTACTTCGAATATTCAACAATTTAAGAAACCTTTGATCAAGAATGATGATAATGAAAAGAATGATAAAGAGAACCTTCCTTTAACTCAAATGAATTTAAGAAATCATCTTTCAAGTTTAAGTATCAAACCTAATGAATTTAATGACCAAGTCGAATAGAGACATACATTTTATATATATATATATTCTAAGTATCTACTCATCAATGTCTCTTAACAGATTCTTTTTTTCTTTTTTGTCTATTTCCCCTTAGAATACTTGAATAATTCCTTAACAAAACTTTCACCCCAATAACCTGAAGTGTATTTCGAGATATAATCAAATAATTTCTTGAAGTTGAAAGCTTTCTTCTCTGGTGGTAAAGTCAAACTTTCATTTATTGATGATGCAAGTTCTTCAGTATTCCATGGGTTAATAATGAGAGCTCCATTTAATGATTGAGCCGCGCCAGCAAATTCTGATAATATCAATACACCATTATTCTCTTGTTGACAAGCAATGTATTCATATGAAACTAAGTTCATACCATCTCTGGTTGATGAAACCATACAAACATCGGAAATTTTGTATAAACTAATCAATTCATCAAATGGGATAGATTTATGCATAAAATGGATAGGAACAAATTCAACCGTACCGAATTTACCATTGATTCTACCAACCAATTCATTAACAGTAGCTCTTAAACTTTGATATTCTTCCACATCTCCTCTTGAAGGAACAGCTACTTGAACTAACACAACTTTACCAATCCATTCTGGATGTTCGTCCAAGAATATTTCAAAAGCATGTAATTTTTGGGGTACTCCTTTAATATAATCTAATCTATCAACTCCTACGATAACTTTTACCCCATCGAATTTCTTTTTCAATTGTTCAACTCTTTTAACAACAGTGTCTTTTTGTAAACCTTGAATAAATTTATCAACATCAATTCCAATAGGGAATGCACCAATACCGACTTTCCTACCTTGATATTCAATACCATTAGGCAAGACTGAAACATTAGGAACAATTCTTGAAACTGAAGAAAGGAAATGTCTAGCATAATCATATGTATGAAATCCAATTAAATCACAACTTATTACCCCTTCTAAAATCTCTTTTCTAACAGGTAAAATTCTATATATTTCCGATGATGGGAAAGGTGTATGAAGGAAAAATCCAATTCTAATATTCTTTTTTGAATCACCTAATTCTTCTCTTAACATTTGCGGTAATAACATTAAATGATAATCATGAACCCAAATCATATCATTATCATCAGTTTGTTGAGCTATAGTTTTAGCAAATAGTCTGTTGGCTTCAATATAAGCAGCCCAAGCATTTTCATCGAAGTTCATTTCACCAGGATGATAATGAAATAATGGCCATAAAATACTATTAGAGAATCCATTATAATGTAAATCAGCAATTGTATCACTAATGAAGATAGCAGTACAATTGAACTTATTCATCAAGTCAGTATTAACTCTTTCTTGTTCATTATCAGGAATTTCTAACCCAGGCCATCCTAACCATTGGAATTCAGTTGATTTTTTCAATCCTTGTAATGCAGTTACCAAACCACCTGATGACATAGTATAATCATAATCTCCTTTAGGAGATCTTTTGATAGTAACTGGTAATCTATTAGAAACCACTAAAACTTTACCGTCAACCATATTTATTTAATTGTTCGTTGAGATTGATATCGAAGTTTATGTAATTGCTAATAAAATGGTGTTATATACACTGGCAATCAATTTAGTTGCGCGAGGGCTCTACCCAAAATCTGCTCTTACTCCACTTGGAACATGCTTCTTTCCCAAAACGGAAGTCTAGATCTGGCGCGAGTTTCAGCAACACATTTTTTTTTTGTTTTTGGCTGTGAGAATCTTTTTGTTTGTCAGGGAACTTCATAATGTATACACCTTATGGTAATGCAGGACTTGGAAATCAATTCCAAGATCAATATGGTCAACAGAATATACAACATCCTCAACCTCAGCATACATATAATCAAGGATTAAATGGACAGCCAATGAATCAAGGTAATATGAATCAGGGCAACATGAATCAAAGTAATATGAATCAAAGAGGCAATCAACCAACTGATGGTAATAATCAATTTTATAACAATTTCTTTCAAGATCCAGCTACTTCAATGGCTGCACAATTTGCTAAGAATGGATTCGATCAAAGTGGACAATATTTACAACAGAATTTTGGATCATTTATTCCTCAAACATCAAATTTAAACTATTATTTCAAAATAAGTAATAGTTATGTGATAAATAAATTAATCTTAATATTATTCCCATTCAGAAATGCTAGCTGGACAAGAATCAGTAATAATGTACAATCAGAAACTGAACAATCAAATTTTGTATTGGCTCCACCGATTCAAGATATTAATGCTCCTGATTTATATATACCATTTATGTCATACATTACATATGTCTTATTATGGGCAGTATTTCAAGGATTAAAAGGAGATTTCCATCCACAATTATTTGGATATTTAGCATCACAAGCATTTGCCTGTGTTGTTTCCGATATTTTCATCTTCAAATTAGGACTTTATTTATTAAGTTGTAAAAGTCCATTTTGGGATGTGGTGAGTTTTAGTGGTTATAAATATGTTCCAATTACTGTATTGTTAATCATTAAATATTTAACCAATGGTGGTTATATATTTTATGGATTTGTATGTTTCTTTATTTGTACATTTGCTTTCTTTTTAATGAGAAGTTTAAGAAATATGGTATTACCAAATTCATCGACTATGGTCAATAATAGTATTCCTCCTCAACAAAGAAGAACAAGAATTCTTTACTTATTAGGATATTCATTAGGTCTTCAATCCCTCATCATTTTATTCATGAATATCAATACTTAAGAGATAAGAGTTCTCATAAATAATCATTCTCATTATATATCCTCATTAGGTGCCCCATCATCTCTAGGAAAATCCGCGACGCGTAAATATTTCACCTCAATCTTAACTAATTTGCATAAAACTGAACCCCCAAATGCCATCAAGAGGTAATGCATTTAAAGGTTCTACCTCAGCTAGATATGTGAAAAACACATCATCTACTTTCAAACGAGAAAAAATAGAAGTTGATCCTTATATAGCAAATAATCCCATGCTTAATGATTCAATCCAAAAAAGAGAATTAGTTGAAAGAATTGATAGATTAGATTCTATTATGGGATTTGATAGAATAGAACATGGAGAAATGGATGGTAATAAATCTAAGAAAGGGTGGTTAATAAATATGCATTCAACTACCATCCCAAGTGATGAATATTTAACAGGTTATTCCGGTGTAGATTATTATTTCTTAGATGAAGAAGGTGGTTCTTTCAAAGTAACTTATCAATATGATCCTTACTTTTTCATTACTTCTAGTGCTAATACAGAATCTGAAGTTGAAGAAACTTTGAAAAAATTCTTAGAATCATGTAATGTTAAAACTATATCAAGAGAAATAAAAGAAGATTTATCATTACCAAATCATTTAGTAGGATTGAAAAAGACTTTATTAAGATTAACTTTCCATAATATTAACGATTTGTTAAGTGCCAGAAGATTATTGTCTCCGATAATCAAGGATAATCAAATGAAGAAAGATTCAAGAGATATTTATCAATCAATGAATTTTAATAATGGTATTAATGATTCTAATCTTAATAATAAAAATGACAATACTGATCCTTTAACCTATTTGGAAGATATCAAAGAATATGATGTTCCTTATCATGTGAGAGTATCGATTGATAATAATTTAAGAGTGGGTAAATGGTATAATGTTTGGGTTAAACATTCAATAGTAAGTTTTGAAGAAGATAAAGAAAAAATTGCATTTGCAGATCCTGTAGTTTTAGCATTTGATATTGAAACTACCAAAGCACCTTTAAAATTCCCTGATTCCAAAATTGATCAAATTATGATGATTTCTTATATGATAGATGGTGAAGGATTTTTAATAACTAATAGAGAAATTATTTCTGAAGATATAAATGATTTCGAATATACTCCAAAACCAGAATATCCCGGATTATTCACCGTATTCAATGAAGAAGATGAAAAGGCTCTTCTATTAAGATTTTTTGAACATATTAGAGATTCAAGACCTACAGTAATTGCAACATTTAATGGTGATTTTTTCGATTGGCCATTTGTTGAAGATAGATCAAGATTTCATGATTTAGATATGTTTGAAGAAATAGGATTCGCTAAAGATAATGATGGAGAATATAAATCCAAACATTGTGCTCATTTAGATTGTTTTAGATGGGTTAAAAGAGATTCTTATTTACCTCAAGGATCACAAGGTTTAAAAGCCGTTACCACGGCTAAATTGGGTTATAATCCAACTGAATTAGATCCTGAATTAATGACACCTTATGCTTATGAAAGACCTCAATATTTATCAGAGTATTCAGTTTCCGATGCTGTTGCTACTTATTATTTATATTACAAATATGTTCATCCTTTTATTTTTTCCCTTTGTACAATTATTCCATTGAATCCTGATGAAGTTTTAAGAAAAGGTACAGGTACCTTATGTGAAATGTTGTTAATGGTTCAAGCTTATGAAAAGAATATCTTATTACCAAACAAATATACTGATCCAATTGAAAGATTTTATAATGGTCATTTATTAGAATCTGAAACTTATGTTGGAGGTCATGTTGAATCTTTAGAAGCTGGAGTTTTCCGTAGTGATTTACCTAATGATTTTAAAGTTGATCCTACAGCTATTGATGAATTAATAAGAGATTTACCTGAATCAGTTAAATTCTGTATTGAGGTTGAAAACAATAAGAAACTTCAAGATGTTGAAAATTATCAAGAAGTTATGGATCAAATAACAGAGAAATTATTGGACTTGAAGAATAACCCCATAAGGAATGAAAAACCTTCAATTTATCATGTCGATGTTGCATCGATGTATCCAAATATTATGACATCAAATAGATTACAACCAGATTCAATGAAATCAGAAGAAGACTGTGCAGCTTGTGATTTTAATCGTCCAGGTAAAAATTGTGATAGAAGATTACCTTGGTCTTGGAGAGGTGAATTTTATCCTGCCGAAATGAATGAATATGGAATGATTAAAAGAACTTTACAAAATGAAACTTTCCCTGCTTCAAAACCTTGGTTACCACCAAGAAATTTCGATGATTTATCTTATACTGAACAGGCTTCTATGATTAAGAAAAGATTAACTGATTATTCTAAGAAAGTTTATCATAGAGTGAAACAAACAGAAATTGTCACTAGAGAATCAATTGTTTGTCAAAGAGAAAACCCATTCTATGTTAACACAGTTAGAGATTTCAGAGATCGTCGTTATGAATTCAAAGGTTTAGCTAAAGTTTGGAAAGGTAAAGTATCTAAAACTCAAGACACTATAGCAAAAGATGAAGCTAAAAAAATGGTTGTTTTATATGATTCTTTACAATTAGCTCATAAAGTTATTTTGAATTCCTTTTATGGTTATGTTATGAGAAAAGGATCCCGTTGGTATTCTTTAGAAATGGCCGGTATAACATGTCTTACTGGAGCTAAAATTATTCAAATGGCCAGAGCTTTAGTTGAAAGATTAGGTAGACCTTTAGAATTAGATACTGATGGGATTTGGTGTATTTTACCCAGTTCATTCCCTGAAAATTATACTTTAAAATGTAAAGATGGGAAGAAAATTTTATTGGAATATCCTTGTTCAATGTTGAATTATATCGTTCATCAAAAATTTACCAATGATCAATATCAAGATTTAGTTGATCCGGAATTATTCAAATATAAAACAAGAAGAGAAAATTCCATTTTCTTCGAAGTTGATGGTCCTTATAAAGCAATGGTCTTGCCAACTTCTAAAGAAGAAGGAAGAGGTTTGAAGAAAAGATATGCTGTTTTCAATTTTGATGGATCATTAGCTGAATTGAAAGGGTTTGAATTGAAACGTAGAGGTGAATTACAATTGATTAAGAATTTCCAATCAGATATTTTCAAATTATTCTTAGAAGGTAATACTTTGGATGATTGTTATAAAGCAGTTGCCAGTGTAGCTAATAATTGGATAGATGTATTGGATACTAAAGGAGGTATGTTAGAAGATGAAGATTTAATTGAACTTATTTGTGAAAATAGAAGTATGTCTAAAAGTCTTGCTGAATATGGAGATCAAAAATCTACTTCAATTACTACTGCCAAAAGATTAGGGGAATTTTTAGGGGAAGAAATGGTTAAAGATGCTGGGTTAGCAACAAAATATATTATTTCTGCTAAACCAATTGGTAGTCCAGTTACTGAAAGAGCAATTCCAGTTTCAATCTTTTCTTCTGATAAAAAGGAATATTTCTTAAAGAAATGGCTTAAAGATCCTTCACTTAATAATTTTGATCCAAGAAGTGTTCTTGATTGGGATTATTATTATGAACGTTTAGCTTCGGTAGTACAAAAAATCATTACCATTCCCGCTGCTTTACAAGGGGTTAAAAATCCTGTTCCAAGAGTTCAACATCCTGATTGGTTACACAAGAAGATTCTTCAAAGAGAAGATAAGAAACAACAATCATCAATTTCTACTTTTTTCACTAAAGCTAACAGTGATGAAAAGACTCGTAAAATTAAAGATATTGAAGATTTCGGTAATGTTGCTGCTCAAGTAGATAAATCTTTAGTAGGTAAAGTCACTTCAAGGAAGAGAAAATTACTCAAAGCTAATAAAAACTTAGAACTTCAAGAAGAAGAAGAAAGAAATAATGCTATCTTGAATGGTACTTGTCCTGATATGTTGACTGATTATGCCGGGTTCTTACAATATCAGAAGGCCAAATGGAAAGTTCAAGAAAAAAATAGAGAAAGAAGAACTAAATTATTTGGAACTACTTCAGAAACTTCTAATAGATCATCTGTTGGAAATTTAATTCGTCGTCAAGCAGAAACTGTTGCCGGATCTAATTGGGAAATTTTGGAGTATAAAGAAGATCCAAGTAAGCCTGGGCTGTTGAAAGTTTTCATTATTGCCAGTGGTAAAGTTCATCTGTTAAGTTTCCATATCCCAAAAAAAATCTATGCTTCATTTAAAACTCCTTTGAATAGTAAAAAATCCATTGTTGGTTGTGAAATTGAACCATCAAATAGTATTTTGCCCAATGGTCATGATGCTACTAACTTATACAAATTCACTATGTCAGAATCGGTTTTCAATTCAGAATTATTAAAGGTTGATAGTGTCTTACAAAGTTCCAACATGTTAGGAATGTATGAATCTAAGGTTAAACCTTTAGAAAGAGCTATTATTGATTTAGGTACTAGTGTTAAGTTTGACGATACAAGAGTTGGAGCCTTAGGAAAAGCCATGAAGAATGGGTTCCAAGGTAAAGACTTGATTCAAGTAGATAATTCTAATTATCTTAAGAAATTCGACATGGATTTGTTATATTTGGTCCATCTCACTACCAACAGTTATGAGTTCTTCACTATCTTCAAATCTTGGGACAATGAAGCCATAATGTTTGTTCTTAAACCTTCAAATAGTGCTCAAGAATTACCTCCTAATATGGATAAGATCTATAGAGAATTATTCCTTACTAAAGAAGATAAATTGGGCAAATTGTATAATATCATTGAATATCAAAATGAAATGACTTTTGATGTGAATTATTTCACTGACAATGGAAAATTGTTCAAGAAATTGGATAGAACATTGAACAAAATCAATGAAAGTAAAAGTAACAAATCACTTTTGGCTATTCAATCTCCTTTCACTGATAGATTATTGAAATTGTTAACATCAACAGCTAATTTCCCTACCATCAAAATGACAGTAAATGCTTTGAACTTACCAGCTGTTGGATGGCATACTTTAGTTACTAAGAGAATCATCAACCATTATTTTGTTCTTGGTTCTTGGATCAAAAATTTGATTTCTTTATCAAAATATGGTAATATCCCAATATGTAATCTTAAAGTGGAAAATATGGATTATTTGATTGATATAGAATATGCTAGAAGATTGAGTCATAACAATGTTGTTTTATGGTGGTCTGATACTCCATTAGCAGATCATGGAGGTTTTGAAGTAGATAAAGCCCCTGATTATGAAAATTTGGAATTCCCTGTTATTAATAACGGTGAAATTTATGAAACTGCTAGTTTGGAATTAGATATTGGAACTTTAACCATCAACACCATTTTGACTAGTTCGATCATCAATGAAGCAGAAGGAGCAGATTTGGTGGAGGAAGGTGTTGTTTTTGATAATAACAATGGAAGTTCAACATTAATGGAAGATTCATTTGGCCTTACTCAATTGAACATCTTGAGAGGTATGGTGAAAGATTGGTGGGATGATGCTTTGAAAAATGATAGTAATGCTGATTCCATGATGAATCATTTAGTACCTTGGGTTCAAAGAAATAGTTCATATTTATATGATTTCGCTTTACATTATCATATTCATAATTTAACTACCAAAGCTTTATATCAATTGATTGGACAATTCAAAAGGATGAATTCAAATGTTGTTTTTGCCAATAGAAACAAGATACTTATTTCCACAAGTAAAGTATCAGTAGAAAACTCTTATGCTTTTGGACAATATTTGATCAAAGCTGTGAGATCAAAACCATTATTTAGTTTCTTAGAATTAGAAATTGTCAGATATTGGGATATTTTAATCTGGATGGATGAATATAATTACGGTGGTAGATTCACAAAGACCATCACCAATGAAGAAATTCAAGATTTAACAGTGGTAAATAATTGGCAATTAAAACAATTCTTACCTATTATTTATCAAAACGAATTTGAGGATTGGTTGATTATCTTTTTAGATGCTTTAACTAAATTCAAAGCCGATACTTTAACGGGTCCAACTCAAGCAGGAACTCCAAGAGTTACTCAAATAGCTCATATTTTACAAGGACAAAAGAAGTTAGAAAGTCAAGAAGATAATGAAGAAGATTTAAGTAGAGGTATAACAGAATTATTCAGAAAACCTATTCTCAAGAGAATCAATCAATTGTATCGTCGTCAAAATGAATCTATCATCAATCCTGAATTGAAAGGAGAATATGAATTCCCCAAATTACCAGGGTCTCATCTTCATTTAAGAAATCCAACTTTACAATTAGTAAAATTCTTATGTGGAGTGTTAACTTTATCAACCAAAAGATCTATTGAAATCAGAGTCTTAAGACAAGAATTATTATCCATCTTTGAAATAAGAGAATTCAGTAATGAAGCTACTTTCCATAACCCTTCATCATCATTGAAATTACCTTCAATAATCTGTGATTATTGTAGTTACATCAAGGATGTGGATATGTGTAAAGATAATGAGAAGACTATTTGGAATTGTCTGAACTGTACAAAACCTTATAATCGTGTGGCATTAGAAGAAGAATTAGTTAATCAATTGAGTAGAACTTTGACCAGATTCTTAATGCAAGATCTAAAATGTTCAAAATGTCATCAAGTTAAAGGTGATAATATGAGTGAATATTGTAAATGTTCAGGTAAATGGGTTGAAACTATAGGTCACCATGATCTTGAAAAAAGAATCCAAACTTTCTCTAATATTGCAAAGATTTATAATCTTCAATTATTAAGAGGTGCCATTGAAGAAATGTTCTGATATTGGTATGTATAATATTATTTAAATAGGAAATGTATAAATTCATGATTCTATTCTTATTGGGCCCCATGGATATGCACTGCTAAAGTCGTCTCTGATATCATGGAGTAGTCTACAATTGAAACCTTTTGGGAGACAAACTTTTCGCAGCCAGAGACGCGAAAAACCTATGAATAGTGAACAGTTGAATCAGCTAAAATCCAAGGTTATTTGTAGAGATGAGCAGTTCGACTTGTTGAATGCGTACCTATCTAATGACAGCTCAGTATGTGTACCGACGCTTTTAGTTCAAGGGTATAGATCAATAGGGAAAACCTTAACGGTGGATGAATATTTAAAACAATTGAGCGGAAAAGTAACCAGAATTAATTGTGATCAATTTATTACAGCTAAACTGTTACTCCAAGCATGTTTGAGGAACATTCGAACAGATAGTGGTATGGACTTGAGTCTTTCTCCGGAATATTATTATAGAGGGGTGTCGACATCAAAACTAGAGCAGACGTGTGATAATTTTTCAAACTTTCAATTCAATATTTCCCAGTTTCTTAAAGATACAGATTATCAGGAACACCATTTCTTGGTCCTCGATAGATTGGACCAATTTATTGAGGATCATTTACATTTATTCAATGCATTCTCCAGATTGCATGATGCAGGTGATATTAAAAATATCACTGTCATATTTATCACCGGTATGGACACATCGCATGAACTTGTAACTAGTGGTATTCCTCATGTTTACTTCGATCCATATAGTGAATCAGACATCATAAGGATACTTCAGAAGAATCCATTCTGCTTTTTCGGATTCCCTGATGAAGGTTCTTTGGGCCAACAATTTTGGAATAGTTTCGTCCAAGTACTTGTGAACCTGTACTATGAATATTCTGCATCAAATTTATCAGTATTGATAGATTTGTGTTATAAAAAATGGCCAATATTCACCGACACAATAGTAAAAGGTTCATATTCCCCCAGCCAATTCTTACAAGTTTATAAAGAGAATCGAGAAATATTCCTGTTTGAAGAACTTCTGAATTCCCAAGTGATAAATTATAAAACCTCCAAACCGGTTGAAGAATCCACAGCTTTGAATCTCAAAGATATGACCAATTTGATCAAATTTGTTTTGGTAGCTTCATATTTAGCTTCCTATATTGATCCAAGAAATGATATGCATTTTTTCTCTGCCATAAAATATGAAAAATTAAGGGAAATCAAAAAATTCAAGAAGAAAGATGAACTCACAAAAAAAGATATGGATAATAAGTTATTTCAACCAAACTTCTTTGATCTTGAAAGGTTGTATGCCATTGTCTTGGTGATTTATAGAAACTTTTCCAAATCTTTCGAAGAGGAACATGAGTTAATTGACTTAATGGATGATACTGATGAAAATGACATGATTAATAAACAACATGAGATATCCAAATTCTCATTGGTGGGTAACATTGACTTACAATCACAGTTGTCGATATTATTATCAAGAGGTCTTCTTGCGAGACAAGAGAGTCGAGATGTTCTTCAGCCAAAACCAAGGTGGAAATGTAACACTCCTTGGGAAACAATAAAAGTTATAGCACAAGACCTTCAATTCCCTATAGAAGATTATCTTGGTTAAATATATATTAGAATTCACTGATGTGAATAAATTCTTCGTTAATTTTTCTTACATATGCATTATCTTCAAAATAGTTATCTTTCCAATACCTTATTTCGTATTCGGAGTAAGGTCCGTTAATTTCATCTTGACCTTCCCATTTGAACTCGTAGATTTTCTCTTCTGATTCTGGTTGTTCTGATTCTGGTATTTCTGATTCTGGTATTTCTGATTCCGGTATTTCTGATTCTTCTATTTCAGCATCTTCTAATTGTCTTTTAGTTCCACGTATGGCTTTGAAGTCTTCTCCAGTTTCAGTTCTATAAAATCTCATCAATTCTTCCCTAACAAGTTCATATACATCCAGAATCCCTTTTTGATTCATGAGCTTATCACAAACATCTGTTATCATGATCACTTTGATTTTCCGATCTTTATCTTGAAGATCCACTACCTTTTTCTTACCTTTCCGTTTGGGTGCAAACCTCGTTAAAGCTTCCATAGGTGTTTCATCTGGATCGAGGATCGATATTAACTTGAATAACAACTCTGTCATTGTTTCTGTTGGCTTATTTTCTAGCGTTTGGATCTTCCTCTGTCGTTCCAATTCTGCAGCTTTAGCCTTCTGTATTTGTTCTCTACTAACATCATTCAACCAAGCTTCATCACGTTCTTCCTCCTTGTTTCGAACGAAATTTCCATCTTCATCGAAGAATCCCTCGTCCTCTTCTTTCCTTAAGTCGAAGGAATCGATCTTGGGTTCGAACTTAGTCCTCTGTTGACCATCAAAGTCTTCTACATTATTATAGTAATCTTGAACTTCGTCGTAATTATCATACACTTCGACCTCTTGATCAACATACTTGCTTTCAATATCCATCTCCTTCTCGAACTCATTCATGTCAAGTCTATTGTTCTTCTTTTTCTTCTTGTCTTCTGTAGGTGCAGGTTTGTCAGGCTCTTCATCACTTGCAAACATATCAGAATCATCATCTTTCTCTTCTTCTTCCACTTCCACTTTCACTTCCTTTTCTTCTTCACTTTCACTTTCACTGGAATACTCATTTATGACTTCCTTCCTTCTCTTTTTATCGTTCCCCGGAATATCTTGAACGAAATCATCATCCATGATAATAATGCGAAATCTATAATGAAAGTGTTTATATCGTCCTTGAATGTTCCTATAGGTTACACCACACCATCGTTCCCATCGTTATATTGGCCGTTGGGACATACGTCATCTAAGTTCTCATCATCACTTTTATACTATTCAGCAGATGTTTGGAGATTCACAGTGTTGTGGTTTTTAATTGCATTCAGTGGTGTTTACGTAGTGGCTGCCTTCATAGCTTCCATTAATTATTTGATTTACAGTCAGAGAAATAATTACGGAGGGAAATCATGCTTTGTGACCATACTAATGATATGGTGTACTTATCTTACATCAGGATTATTCATTGCAACTATTGGAGGGTCAGTAGTAGGATTGATTATACTGGCTATATATAAAGCAGGTTCAATGACTATGAGTACATGGATACCTTTTGTTTGGGCTTTGGTAGGTGTGTTATATGACATTTCCACCAGTTATCTGAATAGTCTGATGACTTTATGATTTAATGAATACTTAATACTTTTATGGGGACTTATCTTAACCCACACCTCGCACTAAATTTCTCCTAGGTCTTCCCCCAGACGCTCTGCCATCTCTCACTAAATTCTGATCTCAACCAACCCTCAAAAATAATCTAATGTCCTTTGATTACCTAGAGTTCCCCAAATACTATAAACGATTTGAAGCACAACCTGATCAATTCACTGAAAGTCAATGTTTGAACCTTATTGAAAAATACCAAATATCCAATCCTGAATTGAAAATTTCAGCGTCTTTTGATTCTGAAGAACTTGATGTATTTGAAACGGAATTGAATGAAAGTATCAATGATAATAATTTAAACCTTCCAAAAATCCTATCAATGATCCCAAAATACTATGTCTGTATGGAAATAAAGAGATTGACTTCCATGCTTGATAGGGTCCTCATGGCTAATAATTATACCGAGATCTTATGTCATTTATATATAAGTTATACTTATCGAATATGGTTCTTTGGTGGAACTTATTCCAAATATTTGATGACTAACTACAAAAGGATTTCAATGATCAAACCTAAAGAAAAGAAGAGAATCCAACTGTTAATAAATTTGGTAGAAATCTTGACATTTTTCAATAATTTTAGAGATTTAGAATTTCAAGATCTTGATTTAACTATTGAAGAGATCAAAGAACATAATTTGTTAAAAGAATATAGTTATGTATTAATTCTACAACAAATGCTAATGAGACCATTTAATGAAGTGGAAGTGAATGATGAAATTTCAGATGTTTTACATGGAACTCCTTTATTGAATCTTCTTCATGATTGTCAAGATTTCACTATTGATTTCAATAAATATGATAATTTAGCATTGAACGATATTGATTTTATATTACCAATTGCATACAACACCACATTTGAAAATTATTTCAAATTGGTTTTGAAATTTAAATGTTTCTTGAATTTAATAAGGATAAGTTCAAAGATTCCAAGCGATCAAGTTAAATTGTTGATTGGTGATGATAATGTCACGAAATACATCTTATTGATTGGTTCGTTGAATTTGAAATCAATTGGAATCGGTTATAATGTTAATGAAGATTATTTCTATAATTCTGGTGGTAATCAAAGTCTATTACATGATGATATAATTAAAATCAATGAAATTCTTGAACTGGAAAGAATCTCATTACTAGTGAAAAATGATTTGGTTAATAGGTTAACTGGCTGATTCATCTTGAGTTATTAAAAATCGTATCAACTTGAAGATATCTAATCTTGCCTTCACGGGATTGAATTTCAAACTACTGAGATCGAAGTTTATGTCCTCGTTCAATAACATATTTATGAGATAACAAGATATCATGATAAGAAAAACCCCACAGTCATCAAAATTGGATTGTTGTTCTATTTTAACTCGAATGATTTCTATCTTACCGGTAACTATATTGAGTTTCTTAAACTTATCTAGAAGATTATCGAATATTTGGTAGGTCTCACTCATCATGGAATCATAAATGAAGAATTTATTACGAAGTAAATCAAGAACTCCAAGCACCCAATGATCACCTTCTTCACTTTCATTGGCAGGAAGGAAAATGAATTTTGCCAGTTCAATATCTTTAACATCAAGAACATCATTAAAATCAGTAAAGAGTAATAATTGAACTACTGTTGGTGGTAATAACTTTATCGATTTCTTATATAAACTATTGGAATTTATATAATTCATGGATAAGAATTCATGCACTAAAGATATTATGTTGTCATTGATCCATTCGCCAGGTAGAATCTGACTAAGGTCGGTGGAATATAATGATACTGATTGATATTGAAGTAGTTTTGTCTCAGTTTTTGTAGATAGTGATAAATAGATTTTTTTGATTTCATTGGTGATTTGTATGGGAGTATAATCAGGCTCAAACTTTTGATCTTCCATAAGACGTTGTTGTAGTTTCCTTTGACTTATTCTTATCTTTTTCTGTTGTCTTTCAATCTTTCTTTGCAGCTTTGACTTTTTCTTCTCTTTAACTTCCAGTTCTTCATTCTCCTCACTTTCGACTGGTTTGAAATTTAAGATTTCATATACTGGTAGTTTATTGATTCCTGTGGTTGTCTCTTGAGGTTTGAGAGCCTTCACATTGGGGTCAATGACAAAACCTTTAAATTCATCAAACCTCACTGACATCAATAAGTGCGAGTTTTATGTTTAAGAGATTCTTTCGATCAAGACCTACACCCGTAGTTCCCTATAAATTGGGACAACCTACGTTCGAAACCAGAAATCATATACTCCCTAAAGCAGGGGATCTCACTCCAGGTATAACTGCACTCGAATATTATGAAAGACGGTTAAAGTTGATCAAGGAATTACCTGCGAAATCAATAAGTATCTTAGTGGGTAATAATGTTAAATATGCATCAGGAAGTGTTTTTTACGATTTCCAACAAAGCAATAATCTTTTCTATATGACAGGCTGGTTGGAACCCAATTCAGTAGCCGTTCTAGAGAAAACTGCCAACAATGGAGAGGACGATGATCTAATCTTCCATATGTTAGTCCCAGAAAAGAATCCTAGCGTAGAGATTTGGGAGGGTGAAAGATCAGGATTACAAGGATGTTATGAATTCTTCAATCCTGATAATGTTGAAGATATCAAGAACGTTCGAAAATATATTTCCGACTTAATTAAACGTAACGATTATATATATTATGATAAGAAGCTGGGAGGTTCATATTTTGAAAACTTCTTTCAAATGGATGAAAATGAAGATACCATTACCAATTTATTGAAAAGTTTCAACAAGAAAGTTCAACCTTTACTGCCATTGATAGCTAAACATAGGGAAATCAAATCCCCTAGCGAAATTGCAGTGTTACATAAAGCTGGAAGAATATCTTCAAGAGCCATAAATAAAGCCATAGCACAAACTGGTAGTGAACATCCTATACAATCGGAAAAATCTTTAGGGGCTTATTTACAATATGAATTCATCAAAGGAGGTTGTGACAAACAAGCATATATCCCTGTAGTTGCGGGAGGTGAAAATTCTCTTATAATCCATTATACAAGAAATGATGATTTATTGTATAAAGATGAATTAGTATTTGTTGATGCGGGAGGAAAGTTGGGAGGTTATTGTGCTGATATCTCCCGTACTTGGCCAAATTCAGGTACCTTTACTGAACCTCAAAAGGATATCTATGAAATTGTTTTGAATGTTAATAAATCATGTATTGAAAAATGTCACCAATCTAATGAAATTTCCATGCATGAACTTCATGATTTTAGTGTAAATAAATTGCATTCAAATTTGAAAAACTTGCCTGGTTTCCAATCGATTTCAAGATCTGATTTGGTCCGTCACTTGTATCCACATTATATTGGGCATCATCTTGGTTTGGATCTTCATGATATCCCTTCAGTATCCAAGTTCAAAAAACTTGTCCATGGGAATGTTATAACCATTGAACCTGGATTATACATTCCTAAAGATCCTAAATGGCCCAAACATTACCAGGGTATTGGTGTTAGAGTTGAAGATGACATTGTCGTAGGTAAGGATAACAAAGATATCCTCAACTTGACAAGTTTATGTGTTAAAGAAGTGAAGGACATCGAAAGTTTGATTTCAAAAGCACATTGTTCAACTCCTGGTGCATATGATGAATTGGTAGACATTCATATTGATGAGTTATAGACTGTATATATTCTATTTACAATTTTTTTCTTTGATACGCCTTTCTTATACACTTAATGACTTCACTAACATATCTTTTATCGGAGTCAAATTATTGAAAACCTTCATACCCAAACCTCTGATAGCTACGATAGGAGTAAAGTCGTTACCGAAAAGTTTATGTAATTTATCACAAACTCCCAAGATAGCATGGTTCATAGGCCAAGCATTGGAAACATAAGGTTCTAAAGTTAATGTTGAACCAATATCCAAACCCCTATCAATACCCTTTTCAATAGTTTCGATCAAAATCGAGACATCAGTTTGACCCATATTAAGACCTTGTCCAGCTAAAGGATGGATAGTGTGAGCTGCATCACCCACCAACGCAACTCGTGGGGCAACATAAGTATCAGCATGAGACATCTTCAAAGGAAACATGGCTCTAGATCCAGGTAAAAGTGTTTCAACTTCTGGTATTTCATTATCATCATCCCAAAAACTTGAGGGCTCTTTTTTATTCTCCATTTCTTCTAATCTCCAATTGATATCATCAATGACGGATGTGTCTTTAGGGTCGACTTCTAATTTTTTATAGACATAGTTCAAATCAACTTCATCCAATCTTAAAGCTGCATTAACCAATACCTTGAACATATCATCATCAACCAGTTTCAATATCTTTGACAACCAAGCTTTGGTAGACCACACTAAAGTAGCATTATTGTCTGTTAAAGGTAAAACTCCCAAAGGTCCGGTACTCAAGAATCTTTGATATCCAACATTATTGAAATCTTCAGTTGTCAAAGTTAAAGTGGAAACAATACCGAAACTATCATATTGCCAGCCTCTAGATTCAATTCCAGCATATTTTCTAACAGGGGAATTATAACCATCAGCTCCAATCAAAAGTCTTGTTTGAATAGTATCACCATTTGATAATTTAATTATGGGCCAATCCAACTCTTCATTCAATGGAGGATTGACTATATCTTCAACCTTAACATTTTCAATGATTTCTGCTTTATTTTCGGTTGTTGAATTAATGTCATCCAATCTTAATAATAAAGATTTCTGAACATTCAAAATTTCACACATTGCTCCCATAGGGTTATAGTCAATTGAATCATTAGTGAAACTAATATTGGCGTCTTTATCCTGACTATCTACTACAAACAAATTGTCATAAAATTTTATCCTTTCTTGATCAATATAATTCCAATTGCCTATCTTTTGCATGAATTTAATTGATTTAGTAGTTAAAGATATAACTCTATTGGTATAGTTGGGATCATCGAATTCTTTGATTTTGGTAATATGAGATCCTTCAATCAATGAGCATTCAAGGTGTGAAGTCTTGGGAGAATTCTTCAAAGCTGTTAATATAGAAAGACCTGCTGGTCCTCCTCCTACCACCACAACGTCTCTAAAAGAGTGGAGAAACCTTTTAGTTAACATGGTGCAATTTCGCATTATCTTCATCGCATGGTTTTTAAGTGCCGATTTGGAAGTGCATCAATTGTGTGGATTTAACAAACAGAGATAAACTATCTTAGAGGTCCCTTTGATAAGATATGTTATTTATGTACAAGTTTAAAAATTTGAAAATCTATTTACCAACGTTCAATAATAAATTAGCATCGTTACTACCACTTGGTAAGTAGGAGACGTTATTTGAATTAGCTAATAAAGCAGCAATTTCTTTAGAAGCTTCTAATCTTCTAATCATCAATAACCCATCACCAGATTTACTTAAAGCCTTAGAAACGGTTTCGGCACTTTCAGCTTCACCTTCAGCTCTGATAATAGAAGCTTTCTTTTCTTGTTCAGCCTTTTCGACTAAATATTTTGCTCTTTCGGCATCTTGTTGAGCAATTTGTTTTTGTTCAACTGCCTTGGTGAATTCTTTACCAAAAGTCATATGAGTAATGGAGACATCTTCTAATTTGATTGAGAATTCGTTAGCTCTTTTACTTAACTCTTGTCTAATTCTAGCACTAACCACTTCTCTTTGAGTAATTAATTCAGCAGCATCAAATTGAGCAACAATACTTTTCAAGATTTCATTACCAATGGCTGGTAAAACTCTTTCATCATAATCTAAACCCAATGATTGATAAATTTTTGGTAAATTCATAACATCTGGTCTATGTAAGACTCTTAAGGTCAAAGAAACATTTTGTAAATCTTTTGAACCAGTGGTGGTGGCAATTACTTTAGGTCTAGTTCTAACATCATAAATAATTGGTTTTTGTAACCATGGAATTAAAAAATGAGTACCTTCACCAATAACACTTTGTTGAACCCCATTCAATCTGTCGAAAATAACAGCTCTTTTACCACCTTCAACATCATAAATTGCAGATTGTGCTAAAGTGATGGCTATACCTAAAGGCACAACTAATTTTGGAAGGAAATTAGCGAATCTTGATGACATCCTTGCCTTTGAGAATTTTTGGTTTCGGTGATCGCATTCAAAGAATGACAATTCTACAACCCAAAGGAGAGAGTCACGTGATGAAAATAAGATATATAAAATTCATTCTAATATACATTAAATTTATGCAATGCCAGAAATCAAAAGATTCTGGTATTTAACTTATTGATTGAAATATGACATGGTATAGTTAACAACAGGGATGAAAAGGTTGATTTGATGAAAATTGAACATTTTCAAGTATATGCAAATTTATTTAACTAGAGCAATGAATGCCTAATTATCAATAAAGAAAACCAAAGTCCAAGCAGCACCTGCAGCAATAGAACCTACTATTATCATCTGTATACCTTCAGAAACTTTCTTCCAAGTACTACAATCTTCTAATGAAACTAAAGTTTTAACATAACCAAAAATGAATAACGTAACTAACATAACTAAAACTGAAACCAATAAACCAGTCTTAACAATATTACAAAAGAAATATGGGACTAAAGGAACGAAACCCCCTAAGAAATATGATAAACCAATAGTTAAAGCAGATGTGAATTCTCTACCATCACTTGGTTCGTCTAAGCCTTTACCGAATTTTATAACGAAATCAATTAAATTTTTTGGTTTAGAATCTAAATCTTTAATAACATTAATGATAGTTGATTCACTTAATCCTAAATCATATAAAACATCCACGGCTTCTTGGTTAATTAATTCTGGTTTTTTGAAAAAATTCAATTTTTCTTTTTTAACTTGATTATGATAATATTCTGATTCACTTTTAGCAGCTAAGTAACCACCAAGACCCATTGAAATAGCTCCACTAACTAATTCTGCCATACCACCAGTAATGACTAATTTTGTATCTCCTAATGATGATAAACCGGCTGTTAATGCAAATGGAACTGTTAATCCATCACTTAATCCAATAATAACATCAGACATAACCCTTGGATCAAACTTATTGAAGAAACCTTCTTCTTCTTCATCAGATAAAATTTCTGATTTGTTAGTGATACTCATTCTTAATTCTTCTTCATTTATTTGTCCTGGTCTGTCTAATCTGTCAATTGATCCATATAATAATGGATCAGTTTCTGATGATTCGTTATTGAAATTTGAAATTAATTTTTGAATTTGATTTTTTATGACGACCAACATCTTTTGATTTGTTTTAGTTTTATTGATGGGCTAGGGAAAAAAAATTCTTTTCTGCAATGAAAAATCCTTTGATATTTATTTTGAATATTTTTGCTCTTATGTACAGTAAATTAAATCTCAGAAAAGCAGGGTAGGCGTGATGACAATTAAACGCGCTCTTATTGGTCAGTTGTTTTTGAATATATCTTCAGATTTTATTATGACAGTTATATAATTTATATAGATAAATCAATTTTTAAGAATTCTAGGATAAGGTAGATGGTAATTTTATATGATTTGGAGTTAAAATCAGTCACTGGTCATTTGACACTTTTCATTATAAATCTCAATTCTAGAATTTGCAGCCATTTATCATTAGGTTGTTAAGCTTATAAATTTAAAGTTCTAGTCGGTTTCCAATATCCTTTCGCTTCTTCTACTGTTAGTATGAGACCAGATGTTCATTCTAAAATTGGTATTAGGTTTTAACTTTTTTTTAGTTCGTCTTATTTCCTCTAAACCCAAGTTTTTTTGTGATTGTTGCAAATTGTGAAATCTACTAAAAATGTAAGAAAAAGAATTTGACTAAATGAAATAAAAGGGTCTTGATAGTCCAGGATTATACATATCGAACAGAGGTTGATAGTTACTTGAAAATCAGTCAATGGGGAGCGAAAACATATCCATAATTTACATTACTATTTACTATATTGTACATATTTACATCATTAATTTACTACATTGTACGTCTTCGTAACAACTATTTACATGGAACTCATAGGCGTCATCATTACTTCATACATTTAATTCTTTGGTGTGATATTTTCATAATAGGTTGATCTGAAAGGTTGCTTGAAAAATTGACTTTTGATTACAACAGATTTTGGTCTACAGACACTAATAACAGGAGTTTGATTTTCAAAAGTTACCACGAATTTGATCCCTTTTACACTTGTTTCTGTAGTATTGGAGCGAATTTCTGAAGTTTTGAGTTCTGATGTCTTATCAGACGTGAAAGTTGTGGAAGTCATAGGAATTGGAATTTGAACTGGTATAAACTGTTGATTTGATTTCTGGCAAATATGGAAGCAAAATTATCCAGTTTGATGAAAAGCCTTCACCTTTTATAGTTTTTCCAACCTGTTGTTCTTTCCTGAATCAAGATTCTATGTATTGTTCTCATTTGTCTATGAAGGAAAGAATAAAATCAAGATAAAATTTTCTTTCAAATGAATAAAATCTGGGGGTAACAATGAGGTTTAAACCTTCCTAAAATCGTCAAATAGTATCTGGAACGGCTCCTGGGGGCATATATAAATCGAATATAATACACCAGTTTGAACAATATAACAAAGTCATGTACATAGATAGACAGAATCATCCCTAAACTTACTTCAAACCAATCAAAGAACGATCAAGTCTTACCTTCTTGAGTTACAGCTACCTCATCTCTCTGATTCGAAACTCACTTATCTGTGGCTTAAATAAATCTTCCTTCTAAAAATAGATTTGCTTAATATTCATCTAAATTTTGACCAACAGATATTTTTATCCATATTTACTTCAACCACCAACGAATTAACCCATCAATCAACTAATCAAGATGACATATCATCGGAGTATCTTAAATCATCGACAATCAACGTTCCTGCTTCTTTTTGGACGATCGGTTATATACAGGTCAACTCATCGTCAATGCAAAAGTGCTAGATTCCAAATTCTCCATATGGTAGGGAATTCCGAATCTTCTTCTGAAGTCATCACACCACTTACTGACAAGGTCAAAGTGTTTAAAAGGCCGATTCCTTAAACTAAATGATGGTTCCGGGTTTAGGATTGTACCGAAAAGTTAAAGCTAAAAATATCTCATCCTCATGAAAAACAAATTCAATACTCAATGATATTCTTGTTTCTATGGATAATAACTGTTTCCAGTTATCTAGTAATAGAATTCGATGAAGGATATGAATTCAACATGACGCTAGGTGGTCAAAAATTACTCACATCGATTGACATTTCGTATGCTGATACGTTCATCCATTATAATTATGATTTCTGTGCAATTCTTGAAAACTATGGTTTTGACAACGATGAATTCCAAGAATGTTTGACACTCAACCTATATGATCCAGATGAATCCAAGACTTTCACACCAAATACAGTACTTTCACCGTGGCGAGATGTTTCAGATTCTTTAGACATCACTCAATGGGGGTCTGATATATTCAATATCAATGGTAAAAAAGTTAATGCTACGTTTGCCTTGGCTAACATCACTATGATTGAGGTGAATACCTTGGCTTTAGGATTTCCAAAAAGTGAAATCACTAATTTGACTCCTGAGTACAACATTAATCCTTCAGGTGTAGTATATGATAATTTTCTCCAATCTTTAAAAAATCAAGGAATCATCTCTAGATTAGGATATTCTGTTGTGTTTAATGGCGACAAGAAGACTGGAAGAGTTATTTTAGGTGGTGTGGATAATAAGAGATATAAAAATATGGTCACAGTACCATTAAATGATACCACAGAAACCACCACTCAAGTTATGGTAGATTTTCTCTCAGTGGATTTCAACGATACTTCGGCTGAAATCACTGATGATCCCTTGGTTTTGCAAATATCCAATAACTATGATGGATTGTTTTTACCGTCAGCTGCATATCGTAAATTTTTCGATAATTTAGATGTAAGGGAAGTTCAAGGTCAATATGCTATCGACAAATCAATACTTGAAGAATCTGACTTGAGTTTGAATCTTGAAATTGGTGATTTGACTATCGAAATACCGTGGGAAGATTTCACAATAGAACAGGATCATGTTCTGTTTGTGAATTCTAGCGGTGATCTAATCATAGATAATTCAACTGATACTTCATCCAATTCATCAACAGTTTTATTCTCGGTTTACATTTCAGGTGAGGATACTATGTATATTGGAGATTCCTTCTTAAGAAATGCTTACGTATTCATTGATATGGAGGACAAAACAGTTTCATTGGGGAATCTTGTTTCAACAAATAGTTCAGATGTTCAATCAGTCGATGCGATGCCAATAACTCAACCATCAGACTCCTCACCTACTGAATCTCAAGAAGATGGTAATGATTCTGCTGGATCAAAAATTTATGTACATTGGGTAATGCTTTTAAGTATATTCTTACTATTTACAGATTTTATATGACATTGATTAAATTTGACGACAAAATTTAATGGTTTGTAGATTCAGGAAAGTTGTTTTCTGATGATATTGGATATATGGGTACGTTTTTCTTCTAGACTCTTGACTCTTTTTTCATCATACTTGTTCCAAATGGGTAAATTAGTATCGAATAATCTAAACTTACCTTCTTTAACTTCATAGTAATCTAATAAGATCTTATTGAGAATGTTAAAAGTATCCAAATTACCAGAGAAACCATTGTTCAACATTTCTGTCACAGTAGAATCGATTTCATTGATGCTTGATTTTCCCATGTAGATCCAAATAGTTTTAATTATTTCGTTGTAGGTGTCTTGATTACAAGCAACGATGAAAAGTTTCAAATTTATTTTCACATAGTTGAAGATGGTTAGCGTCAACTGGCCGTCATTGAATTTGGTGTTGGATATCTTTAAGAATTCGTTCAAGATAACAGGTATGGTCAAATTATTTAATAGAACCTTACCATTTTGAGTATAATTTTCAGAAATGTCATCAAATATTGATTGGTAATCTTCAATTCTTGGCTTTTTGTCATTATCAATTATAGCAGTATCGAAGTTAATCTCATTAACGTATGAATTCAATAACAAAATCATTTCATTCTTAGTTTTAACTTGATTTATTTCATTCAAAGTAGGTTCAAGGATGTTCTTCAATTTTTCGTTAAGTTGTTTTTCAAATTCAGATCCTAAGTTAACTCCAAAGCTTCTGGGTGATTTTTGTGTATTGTTGTATGATTCATCAAGTGATGAGAACAAGTCTTTGAAAAATTCTTTCTCTTGGTTGATATCAGGTTCATCGATTGATTTGAGTAATTCTTCAACTTCGTTAGTCTTTTCTGACTTTTCTGTAATTTTGAACAATGTTTCTAACTCTTTATCGAAATCTTCATTACTTATACCTGCTTTATCATCAAAATCAAGTAATGTATGAAGGTCATAATCTGAATTGTTTGATTCACTTTTCAAACCATTTTCCGTATTTGAAAATTCATTATCATCTTTAGTATGATTGAAACGTACAAGGTTTATAGGGTTACGTCTTATTATGGTTGCTCTGGGTATAGTAGTCCGTATAACGCTGTACCTCAATAGTCTTGATATCATCTCTTCGCGAATATATTAATTTTCTATACATTAATCTTCATCACTTTCATCATTATCTTCATCACTTTGACTTTGTGAATCACTTATTGACCCAGGAGGGGGTCTAGAATCATTAATTACCCTATATGTTCCTTCATATTCATTTAAACAATTGAGTGAGATTCCTCCTTTCAAGATTTCTTCGAATTTGACATGGTCTAATTCCCACGATAATTCTTTACATAAATAAACCGCTGCATCGTCACAAAACCCTAATATGGAAACATCAAAGTTACATCTAGGGATGGGGTCTCTATTAATCAACACCTGTGGAATTTTGGCTGGTATTTTTTCCACAATATTAGCCACAGGTGCAACTTGTAATGAGGTACCTATGGAAATAAGTAAATCACATTGTTGTAAATCTTCATTGATCAAATCATGAAACCTAGAAGGTAAACCTTCTCCGAAGAAAGTTATATCAGGCTTGAACACTCCATATGATTCAGGGTAATAATTATCCGATTTTTCAAGCTTTTTTCTTTGTTTGGAGCATTTAGGACAAAAAGCGGGTTGTTTCAATTCTATGTCTTTTCTTATTTTCTCTCCATCAACTTTATATTTACAAGTAACACAGGAAGCTGTGGCAAATGACCCATGACATTGAACAATCTTTGAGGCTGAGATCCCAGCATTCTGCTCAACATTATCGATATTTTGAGTGTAGTTTCTTAATAATTTATTTTTTGACTCTAGTATTCTAATGAAACTATGCAATGGAGTATACACATCTTTTGGCGGTAAAATCTTATGGGCTATTGAATAAAATATTTTAGGATCAGTGTGGAATAATTCTATGTCGAAAACTTCCTGGGGATCACTTAAACCTAATGAAGTCAATTGAGAGTATAAACCTTTTGATGATCTGAAGTCTGGAATTCCAAGACTTGTGGATATACCAGCACCAGTGATAACTATGATGTTATTACTCGACTTGATCTTCTCTAATACATGATCTATGGAATAGAAATCATCAAGTGGTATACGATTCTTCATTACTCTTACAAATATCTCTCTCAAATAATTGATTAATTGATACATATCAGATGTATCGATTGAAGGGTCCACTTTGAATCCCAATATTTCTATAGCCCTTATGATGTCGGGAGCTGCTGTGTTTTGAGGTAAGAAATTCCTAATAAATTCATCTCTACCAAATGTACGAAGAAAATCTCTTGCATCAAAAGCTTCTTCCATTGAATCCAGTTCACTGGAAGTGTCAAACTCAACACGATTACCTTTGAGCTTGATATCGTCATTGACAGGTGAGGATGATCCATTGGTGGATTCTTTCACATTTAACTCTTCGCCGACCATCTCGTTCAGACTCAGACCACTGACTGCATCGTTACCATTCTCCTCAGTCGCTATTTGTTCGTCACTTGTGTGATATCGTTTATACAATTGCAGCAGGGCACCATCAGCATCTGAATTCCTTCGTTTCAACCCCTCGTCCGAATCAGAATCTATCAACACAATATCGCTATTCATCCTTATCGCGTTGAGATTTTTTGTGAGACAACGTTAATGGAGTAGGACCCGTTGGTGATACCAAATTGTCCAGGAACAGAATTTAAAAATTATTTATGGCAAAGTTCAAACCTGGTCAATCATGAGTAAGGTTTATGGATTGTACAAGAAATAGGGAACTCGAGCTCAAAAAAAAAAACAAAAAAAACATTAGAATCAAATTTCAATACTATCTCATATTCAAGCTAGTCAAGGACTTTTCGAAATCTTGCCCCACCAACTCGATAATGGTAATCAAACCTCAATAAGCCGTGAAAAAGATGGTTTACTTCCATCGTATAAATCAGCACGTCTTCGGCACAGCATTTAAAAGCGTGCAAACGCCAAATCGGCGTGAAAAATTCAACCAGGCTGTTCCTCACGGCTTGTACAATCAGCATATGCATTGATTGCTTTCTTCATCCGTCTCTTCCTGTTTCGAGTTCCATTGACCAATGAACTGTCGCCATATGGACACCCTAAAACAATTCAAACTTCCAGCCGAACACGCCTTTCAAATGTTGACATAGGCGAAGACATATTTGAATCGAAACCTTCCTGCATAAAACTATTCAACGTTGAAATCTCTCTCACTAAAAAAATTGGAAATTTATCACATTTGATTTTTCATTCGTTAACCTTTTACATTCAATTAGTTTAAAGAATAATGTTGAAAGGTGTCGAATTCATCAAGACCCCTGAACAAGGTCCAATTGATCCAATTTCATCAAAATGTGGTATCAAAACTACTGATTCTCCAACAATTTACAATGCTCCATTACCTGCCGATGGTCCTGGTAGTAAGCATTTCTCCAATTTAGGTCTTATTGGTATCATGATTGGTTTACCATACTACTTAACTTATAAGATTGGTTTAGGTTTCAAGACTTTCTTATTATTTTTCCTTGTTTTAGCTTTACCAATCTTAATGGTTTGGTGGACCATTTTAAGTACTTATAGTCCAAGAATGAATGAAAAAGTTAAATTACCAGGTAAACCAGTTGGTGAATATTTAGAATTCCACACTGAAGAATTAACTAACAAATACGTTAAAAGTAACAACGGTAAAGGTACCAAAATTCCAATGGAAACTTTCCATGAATTATATTTCGATGGTAAAGTTAGTTTCAAAGGTGATTGTTTAGATATCTTAGAATACAGACATGATTGGTGTCAATTTTCATTCACCTTATCATTATTCAGATTCTTTTTATTAGGTATGATCCCAGAAGTTATTATGCATTCAAAATCTCAAGATGAAGAACAAGTTAGAGATCATTATGACAGAGGTGATGATTTTTACACTTGGTTTTTAGGTCCAAGAATGATCTATACTTCTGGTGTTATTGGTGATATTACTAAAGAAGAAACTTTAGAACAATTACAAGATAACAAATTAAAAATTGTTGCTGAAAAAATCGATTTACAAAAAGGTGATCATGTTTTAGATTTAGGATGTGGTTGGGGTACTTGGGCTACTTACTCATCATCTCAATACGGTGCTAAAGTTACTGGTATTACTTTAGGTAGAAATCAAACCAAATGGGGTAATACTTTATTAGCTGATTACGGAGTTGATTCTGATCAAAGTAAAATTGTTTGTTGTGATTATAGAGATGCTCCAAAATCTGCTAAAGAAAATGGTTTATATGATAAAATTACTTGTTTGGAAATGGCTGAACACGTCGGTATTAGAAGATTTGGTACTTTCTTACAACAAGTTTTCGATTCATTGGAAGATGATGGTTTATTCTTTTTACAATATGCTGGTTTAAGAAAATATTGGCAATATGAAGATTTAGTCTGGGGTTTATTCATGAATAAGTATATTTTCCCTGGTGCTGATGCTTCAACTCCATTAGCTTTCGTTGTTTCATCATTAGAAAATGTTGGTTTTGAAATTGTTTCAATTGATAACATTGGTGTTCATTATTCTGCAACTTTATGGAGATGGTACAGAAATTGGATTGGTAACAAAACTAAAGTCTTAGATAAATATGGTATTAGATGGTTCAGAATTTGGGAATACTTTTTAGCTTCTTCCACTATTACTTCAAGACAAGGTGGTGCTACTTGTTTCCAATTTGTTATGAGAAAGAATTTAAATAGTTATCATAGAATCAATTATGCTCCAAAGCAAGATGGTTTATTAGGTCCTATTAGCAGACGTTCTGATTGGGCTAAAACCAATTAAGGATTTTTGGTTAATTAAAACAAATAAATATTCTTTCCAACTAATCTCTTATCTCTCCTCAGAATCTCCTTACATCATTTGATTTAATCTGGAGTTTAAAATATCTTTCAAAACCCTGGAGTTTTGTATATTAATTCTGGACTTAAGTGATTCCTCGGAGATGATGGTGAGTATTGGTGTACGGCTGCGAACTAAGCGATAAGTTATCGGTCGTTCGGAAGATGCCGACAATTTGATAACTGGTAGAGTCATCTATAGTCATGTACATACTTAACAGCGACTTTCGAGTCATCATTTTTGACTCCGATAGCACTGCGACTTCGGATCCTTTGCAAAAGCATGATTATTTCCTGAATGTTAAACTAACTTCTGGATGAATGGAAGTTTCAGTTTTATCAACTTTACCCAGGATATCCATTTTTTAATGTAATTAACTGATAAAATCATAGTTTTAACAGTAAATTTTAATCAATTAACTCTATAATTAAATCAATCACGTCCTCTTATTGACAAGCCGTTGACAATTCCTTGAAAAACCGGGTATTATTAACCCATTTTTCACTAAAATTTGACTCTCGTTTCGCAGTCAACTCCTGTGAAAATATTACCCCAGAGATCAGTGGAAAACTATAAATTTAATTGCTTTCCCTAACATTTTGAAATTGTATTAAATTTTTTATTGATTAACAAATTATAATAGGAAGAAAATGAGTTCACCATTCCCTAAAACTGTCGATAAAGTTAAAGGTGTTGAAATTTTAGCACCAATTCCTGATAACGCTAAGCATATTTTCAACATCGAAGCTTTAGGATTAATTGCAACCTTACATAGAAACTTCAATGGTAAAAGAAAAGAATTATTAGCTAACAGAAAGAAACAACAACAATTAAGAGATTCAGGTAAATTACCAGATTTCTTACCAGAAACCGAATACATCAGAAATGACCAAACTTGGACCGGTCCTCCATTAGCTAAAGGTTTAGAAGACAGAAGAGTCGAAATTACTGGTCCAACTGATAGAAAAATGGTTATCAATGCTTTGAATTCCGGTGTCGCTACTTATATGGCCGATTTTGAAGATTCTTTAACTCCAGCTTGGAAGAACTTGGTTGATGGTCAAGTCAATTTGTACGATGGTGTTAGAAAGAATTTAACTTTCGAACAAGGTTCAAAAAAATACAAATTAAACTTGGACCCTGGTAGACATATTCCTACTTTAATTGTCAGACCAAGAGGGTGGCATTTATTGGAAAAGCATTTATTAGTTGACGGTGAACCAGTTTCTGGTGGTATCTTTGATTTTGCCTTATACTTTTATAACAATGCTTTTGAAACTATCAAACAAGGATTCGGTCCATACTTTTATTTACCAAAGATGGAACATCACTTAGAAGCTAAATTATGGAACGACATTTTCTGTTTCTCCCAAGATTACATTGGTATGAGAAGAGGAACCATCAGAGGTTCAGTTTTGATTGAAACTTTACCAGCTGCTTTCCAAATGGATGAAATTATTTACCAATTAAGACAACATATTGGTGGTTTAAATTGTGGTAGATGGGATTATATCTTCTCCTACATCAAATCATTAAGAAATCATCCAGAATTTATCTTACCAGATAGATCTCAAGTTACTATGTCTGCTCCATTTATGTCATCATACGTTAAATTATTAGTTAACACTTGTCATAAAAGACAAGTCCATGCCTTAGGTGGTATGGCTGCTCAAATTCCAATCAAGGATGACGAAGCTAGAAATAAAGCCGCATTGGAAAATGTTGCAAAGGATAAATTGAGAGAAGTCAATGCTGGTTGTGATTCTTGTTGGGTCGCTCATCCTGCTTTAGTTCCTGTTGTGTTGAAAGTTTTCAATGAACACATGAAAGGTCCAAATCAAATCAATGTTCCTCCAAAAGTTCCATATACTCCAGTTACTGCTAGAGATTTATTATCTCCATATGTTCCAGATGCTAAAATTACTGAACAAGGTATCAGAGCCAATTGTATTATTGGTTTATCATATATCGAAGCTTGGTTAAGAAACATTGGTTGTGTTCCAATTAACTATTTGATGGAAGATGCCGCCACTGCTGAAGTTTCAAGAACTCAATTATGGCAATGGGTTACACATGGTGCTAAAACCGACAAAGGTGAAGTAATCACTAAAGCCTATGTATCTAAATTATTATCTGAAGAGTTTTCTAAATTAGAAAAAGCTGCTAAACCAGGTAATAAATTCAAACAAGCTTTAGACTATTTCAAACCTGAAGGTTTAGGTGAAAAGTACTCCGATTTTGTAACTACTTTAATTTATGATGATATTACTACCATCGGTAGATCAATTAATGCTGAAAAATTATAGGTCAGTCCAGGTGATTGTTTAGTATGTGTTACGTATTTAAAATATATTTATTTTAAGATATCATTCTGTTCTCTGAATTGTAAATTTATTGTAAAATTCACCAAAAAATTGACATATCGATACAACAGGCATATTATTAAAAAAAATTTAAGATCAAGAAAAAACAGATTTAACCGACAGTCAGTTACTATTCATGTGCTGACGATTCATGACCCACCGGTAGCATTCGTACCCATATCGCATCTTATCAGATCAGGGATTTATTGACTTTTAAGGGCGTCGCGAAATTTAAAGGTCTTCATGAACGCTAGACAAATTAGATTATTAGTGATATCAGTGGTTCTGATCATTGTAATCATCACCTTATATTCATCATCAGCTCCGAATTACAATTTTACCAATGGAATAATCGATTCTACCAACAATGACAAACTTGATGAACAAATAAATAACGAGATTGGTAAATCACAAAAGAACGAAGAAAATGTTCAAGAAAACAAAGAAGTGGATGAAGCTGAAGAAGCTGAAGATTTACTCTTTGATCCTGTTAAAGAATTAATTCAAATCAGGGCTGTTTCACCAATGGTGGTTTTTTCGAAATCATATTGTCCATATTCAAAGAGATTGAAAAAATTATTGGCAGATAATTATGAAATAACTCCAATGTATGCTGTTGTTGAATTGGATAAACATAAACATGGTAAACAACTTCAAGAATATTTAAGTACAATTTCAGGAAGATCCACTGTTCCAAATGTATTAATTGGTGATAGTAACGCTTCCAAAGGTGGTTGTGATGATTTCTTGAATTTACATGAAAGTGGGAAATTAGTCGGTTTACTTAATGATTGGGGTAACAAAAAATTATCTGTTAAGAAAATAGATGCTCCACTGAATTTATAGTACGGGAGCTTTATTCATTGTTTCCATTAAATTTTATTTTAAATAAGAGAATATAGATAATTTATACGAAAACATTATTTATTTCTTAGTCTTGAAGAATTCACCAAAGTAAGGATCACTGTACTTGTAATATCTGTGCATAGTCCATTTTCTAAATTTCTTACCGAAAAGGACCATGAAAAGAGTTGAACCATTAATAACAATACTCAACATGAATAATAACCAAGTAGTAAGTTTTAAACCATCTCTATCCAACCAAGGTTGACTGGCAAAAGTGAAACCACAACCGATCAAATTTCTGATAAACAAAACAAGGACAAGACATTCAGAAGCCATTTTTGGATAACAATCCATTACATAAGTTAAACAGATAGTTCCACTTGAGGACATAGCAAAACCTAAACAACCTTGACCAACAACAACAGTAACAGCCCAATGAACTTGATTCCAAGCACCTAAACCATAAGCTAAAAGCCCAACAGCATTGGCAATTAATGGTAAGATCATAGCATAGATTCTGAATTCAGGTTCCATAATCCCTTTATTTCTTGTAGCTAATTTGATAGTCAACCAATCAACTAAAGGACCAGTAAGCATACCAAGGAAAGAACCAATTAAAGGACCAAAATTAGTTAACCCAGTGGCACCAGCAGAAAAATTATATGGTTCAGCACCGTAAATTTCTGATTGGGTAGTTGCTAACAATGATAACCACATCATTTGAGCTCCATAAACGAAACCACACCAAATAACAGCTGGGAAAGAAATGGTAAAGAAAGGTCTATAGAAGATTGTTAACCATGATCTATCGTCACCGTATTCTTTTTCGATTAATTGTCTTCTCTTCCAGTAACCTCTAAGTGGAATTGAATGATCAATTGAATCAGCAGTATCACTATCAACTACTTCTTCACCAGTTGCTACGTCATTTTTCTTTTCGTCTTGAACAGCAGCTACGGATTCTCTTGATTGGATTTGATGAAGGATATCATTTTCCAATTCTTGTTCTTGTTCATGTCTATTGAAACAAGTTTCATCCATACAGAAATAAACCCAGAAGAAATGAAGACCAAATAAAATAACTTGTAACCAGTAACATCATCTCCAACCAATGGCATCGGCAATATAACCAGTAACAATTGGACCAATGTCACTACCGAAATATAAACTCAAAATAGTCAAAGAAAGATAAGTAGCTCTTTCATGTTGAAAGAAGTAGTCAGCCACAGAAATTTCGATTAAAGAATCACAAGGAGCCCCAGCAAACCCATTGATAACATTAACAGCATATTGTGAACCAATTCCTTTAGAAGAGGCACCAATGATGTTAGCAACAAACATCAAAACTACACATAATAAGTAAACAAATCTTCTACCTAAAACTAAAGCAGTTGGTTGTAAAACTAAACACCCAACACCAAGAAATAAAAAACATAAAGCACTCGTAACATTCAATGCCGAGTAAGTTGTGTTGAATTCTTCAACAAAGATATCCCATATTGGACCAACAAAATTAGTAGTAATAGCGAAAAACACTGATAACCAGAATAAGTGAAAGAATTGAGTCAATTTCTTCTTTTTACTCCATCTTAAAGGATCATTGGGATCAGGGGCCAGTTGTGGTCTCAAGATAATATCACCACTACCACCTTTCTTCACATTCAAATCACCCTCAATATCGACCAAATGTACAGTACCTGGAATCAATTCAATTGACATATTTAAGATCTAGCTTTAGCACAAAACAATCAAGTTAGGAGAGTTATAGCTTCATATGTTCCAAAAATGATACTTTCTTATCTCTCAAATCTCTTATCAGTGCATGTAACTTCCCATTTGGGAATGACATATGGAGCGGAATCAAGTTTTCCGTGTTTTTGACGGATGCAAATTCCCTAATTTGAAAATTTTCTAGTCGAGTTGGTGGTTTGAGACTACATTGTTTGATAGGACAACTTGTTCAGTTGGCCGTCGGGGAGTCTTTTCATCTATATAGATCTACATCAGCTGAATTGATATATTTAGCAATTCAGAATCAATGAGCATCGATAAATGATTGAATTTGATCAATTTTGACACATTTTATGACTTAAGAAGTTGGATCCAAGAACAGTTACCCCTTAATTAAGTTCAATTCCGAAATAACTTCCCTATGTGCAATGAGGGAGAAATTTAGACTAGTAAAAGCCATTTGTAAGCAAGACCAATGTAGAATTTTGACACATTGTGTCTGAGATACGAATAAGTCGACCATTTATCGAACCACCGTGTTGATATACGGACCTTCAAGAATCCCCGTAACTGTCGAACGTGCTGAATAATAAGCCAAAAACAGGTTTAGTTGAGATTAGCACGCAAAAATACGAACTTTTTCGGAGCTAAATGGAAAAGTTCACCATAGTAACACCGCTCCTAATCCGCTTTACGTCAAAATCAAATTTGACAGGCCAAGACGAAGTTGACTTGCATGATATCAAATTTCAACTCTACAACCAGAAGGGTTGAAATATGAAAGAATGACCATTTTTCGAATAATAGTCATTATAACACAGCCTTTCTATGGCTGAATACCTTGGGAAATGGCTTGTTTAAATACGATTTCCCGTTTTTTCGACGATTAAGTAATCGTAGTTGATCGGAATTTTTTTGACTGATTACATAAGCGTCGAACATTTTACAAAAGTCCGTCTGCAGAATACTATAAAACAAACCCATTCCCTTTATGCATTTTTCTACATTCTTCAAAAGGAAGTTTATTAAATCAATTCAATTATGTTTAAAGATCAAAGTTTAGGTATTGCAGCATCAGTTTTTTTAGCACTTTTTGTGTTATACACCGTTAATAGTGTTTTCATTATTATGAAAAATGGTTTGAAGTCCAGATTTACTTCTTTAGGGGTTTATGGATTAATCAGAATTGGTGGTCAAATCGCCGGTATTGGTTTCGCTATTAATGGATTTTCAAATACTAGTTGGTTTATTGCCTACATTATTTTAGGAGCTGAAGGGTTCATTATGTTGATCGTCGGTAACTTAATCTTTTTAATTAACGAACACAACAATGCTTGGGGAAGCAGTTATTTGACTAAGAAATTCATTCGTGGTATTAAAGGAAAAATGGGTATTGATCGTCTTATTCATTTATTGGTAATTCCTGCAAATGTTTGTATCATTTATTCCGGTGTGCTCTTATCAAAAGATGATCTTACTGCTGCAGATGCTGCCAAATCTAAGAGTTTAAGAACTGCCGGTGTTATCATTTTACTTGCTCAAATTGTTTTAATTTCAGCTTTCACTTTACATACATTCTTTGTTGCCAAACTTAGAAACCCTGTTATGTATTGTCTTTTATTCATAATGCCATTCATTTTAATGAGAGGTATTTATGGTATCTTAGCTGTTTACGTCCCTTCGATGAACTATTTCAGTTATGAAACTTATTTGAATGGTAATAAAACTCTTGTTACAATTTTCGAATATGTTTTAGGAACTACCATGGAATTCATCACTGCTTTAACTTTAATGAATACTCATTGGATTAAGAGATACACTGATCCAAAAGTTTCAGCTAGCAATTCTGATGAATCCCTCGAAAAGGATGTTGTTTAATAGTAAGTAGATAATTCACAATTACGGATGAAAAGAGATCTCTTTCTCTAACAGATTTTTTTAACAAAATTCTCTAACGAAATTTCCAAACAAATTTCTCGTATCTATAAAGTTAAAGTTCAAATCAAGATTCTGGACCAATAAAATATCCAGATTTCAATAGAGATAGGATAGTACTAATGTAACATTATATATAATTATATAGACTTATTAGAATTTGGAGAATTGTTTTGATTTTGAGACTGAAGCAGCAACTTTTAAAACATTGAATCTAACAGTTTTTGAGATTGGTCTACATTGACCAACAACAACGACATCACCTTCTTGAACTCTGAAAGCTGGGGAAACGTGAGCAGCAACGTTTTTATGTCTTTTTTCATATCTATTATATTTTGGAATATAATGTAAGTAATCTCTTCTAATAATAATAGTTCTATGCATTTTAGTTGAAACAACGGTACCGGATAAAATTTTACCTCTGATGGAAATATCACCAACGAATGGACATTTTTTATCAATGTAAGTACCTTCAATAGCGGCTTTTGGGGTTTTGAAACCTAAACCAACATCTTTATACCATCTTTTGGTTCTTCTGTTAGCTTTAGCTTTTGGATTAGTGAAAATATGTGGTTGCTAAAAAAAGTTAGTATTATATTCATTTTAATATTCCCATCACTTATACTTTCTTCTGTGGATGATGATTTATGTTCATGTAGGTAAACAGTGATTTTGTTAAACAATTATATTATCTATTCATCATCATCGTGAAAATTCTTCAAAATCATTTAGGTGATGGATCTTTCTTAATATTCTTCTTATATTATCTCGATAGTATTTCATGGAAGTAAAGTAATGATGAGGATTATGATGTTAATGTACAAACCTTTTGGAAAGCTCTTTCAGATTGAACAGTTAATTCAGTTGCCATGATTAATTATTTTGAAAAATTATTTCTCAATGAAAATTTTTTTAGAGTACTTTCGCTTTGCGACATCCTCCAAAGATTTTCTAAGGATTGAGGACCGCGCGACACTGTTAACTAAGGTGATGTCGTACAATAAGATTGTTAGTAGTGCGAGTAAAAATCAAGCATTTTCTCACGTGCGACTGTGACTGTCTTTTTAAACAGTAAAACCTCCCCCATATCACATGACTTGAGAGGTGAGAATAAGTGTCGCAAGAATTCTCTCACTTTAACGACAATGTCCCCAATCTAAAGTGCGATAACCCTCAAAGGAAAACAACCACAAATTGCTTGATACACATAAGAATCATTAAATAAAGTAAGGAATCTTGAAGTAAACATTGATTCAAATTTCATAGCTATTAATTCACCTTCGTTAGCATATTCAACAAGATGAATCGAAGAGTTCCATCGTATCCTGATTCATTTAGTGAATCGTACGTCAATTCCACTAGAACGATATCATCTTCATCATCAATAATAAGTACTCCAAGTAATAGAAAACATCAAACCAATGCCGGAAATCAACAGAACCAAGGATTACTTAATTCTCAGAATCAATCAACTAATCAATTAGGGCAAATAAATACCGATAAAAAGAAGAATAATTTAATTTCAAAAACCAAAATAAAACCAAAGAAATCCAATGTTAATTTAGTAAAGAATAAACTATTAAACCTTCAGAAATCCCTGAAGATTTATACTAAGAGTGATGATTTCAAAATGACTAAGAACTTCATAGTGAGAAGACCAATTAATATGAATCACTATGATTATTCAGTTTTCACTAAACGAGATAATTGGAATACAAGTGATGATAATTCAGACCCTGAACCCCCATGCGTTAAAGAAAGTCAAATTAAAGCTTGGGAAAGTGCTGAGAAAATCAGTAATAACTTAATATTTGATCATGATAGTGATTTAAGTGATGAGGATGATAATTTATTGAAAGAAGAAGGTAATGATAATGAAATTGATGATAACGATAATTATTTAAAGAATGATATAATAAAATCCATACCAGGATACACTAAGAATGAATTAGAACTAATACTAAGAAGACATGATGGTATTCAAATACTGGAAAAGAATTTCAAACTTCTAGAAAATGAAGAAAAGCAAGAATTATATAAATTAAGACAATCTCAACAAGCTCAACAAGAGAAATTCTTTAATCAATATCAAACATTAACCAACAAAAGAAAAATTCAAGTCAATCAAAAGAAAGAATTATTCAATAAAATATTTGGTTACAATAATTTATTAAATCAAGAGTACATTACTAATAATACATCATATTCTTCTTTAGAAAATGTGATGAATACTCAAAAATCATATCATGAAGATAAATCCGAAATCTCAACTATTCTAGAACAAGATAAGATGTTCAATAAAAAATTACTGGAATTGAAGGATATTTTACGTAAAAATGATAAATTAGGAGAATTAAAAGAAGAATTAGATTATGAAAAATTCCAAAAATTAATTTATCACAAATTATCCTCAATGTATAATAATGATAAGGGTGATGACGATGATGACGAAGAACTTGGTAATTTCGTTATTAATTATTTAAGAAAATGTATCAAGGATGATGATCATGACAGACTGTAATATATAAATAGGCTTACCGGTAAAATGTAACCTCTAAAGTGCGATCATGTGAGAAGACTTCATTTGTCGGTGACAAGTTATTATAAATCAAGTCATTGGGATTGCAAAAAATATAACCATTCTCGCTGATTATTTAAATAACCTAGATAACTTATCATTCCCTAACTTATTCCATTTATTCCCATTACTGATTATAAATCAAATCGGACAAATCTAGGTGCGCAAGGATATGAGATATTTAAACCCCAGCGCTAGACTTAATTTATTATCTAGACAATTCTCAATGGCTCCTACTAATTTAAAACATTATGACTATTTAGTTATCGGAGGAGGTTCCGGAGGTGTTGCCTCAGCTAGAAGAGCTGCATCTTATGGTAAGAAAGTATTATTAATTGAAGCCAAATTTCAAAAATTAGGTGGAACTTGTGTTAATGTAGGTTGTGTACCAAAGAAAGTTATGTGGTATGCTGCTGATTTAGCTCATAAAAAACACCATTTAAGTAAATATGGTTTAAGTAAGAATACTGATGATGAAGTTAAATTCGGAGATTTCGATTGGCCTTATTTCAAAGAAAAGAGAGATGCTTATATTACTAGATTGAATGGTATATACTCAAGAAATTTAGAAAAAGAAGGTGTTGAATATTTATATGGATTTGCTAAATTCATCAATTCCAATGGTGATGTCGAAGTCACATCAACAGGGGATCAAGAAATTCCTTTCTTAGATAATAAACCTTTCAAGAAGGATGAAAAATTAGTGTTCTCTGCCGACAATATATTGATTGCTACAGGTGGAGCCCCAATTATTCCACCTCAAGTTCCAGGACATGAATTAGGAATCACTTCTGATGGATTCTTTGAATTGGATTATCAACCTAAATCTGTTGCTGTTGTTGGTGCTGGGTATATTGGTGTTGAATTATCAGGAGTCTTCAAGAGTTTAGGCACTGAAACTCATTTAATTATTAGAGGTGATACCGTTTTAAGAAGTTTTGATGATTCTATTCAAGAAACCATTACCGATTACTATGTTGATAAATTAGGAGTTAATGTCATGAAAGCTTCAGGTGGTGTTACCAAAATCGAGAAATTGGCTAATGGTTTGAAAAAAGTTTCTACCGGTGAAGGTGCCGTTGTTGAAGTAGAAGAAGTAATTTGGACTATTGGTAGAAAGGGATTGATTAATATCGGATTAGAAGAAGTCGGAGTCAAAGTCAATGATAATGGTCAAATCATTGCTGATGAATATCAACAAACTACCAATCCAAAAATCTTTTCTCTTGGTGATGTCGTAGGAAAAGTTGAATTAACTCCTGTTGCCATTGCTGCTGGTAGAAAATTATCCAATAGACTTTTCAGTGGCCAAGAAGTATTTGCTCAAGATAAATTAGATTACAATAACGTTCCTTCAGTAATCTTTTCTCATCCAGAAGCTGGATCTATCGGTTTAAGTGAAAAAGATGCTATTAAAAAATATGGAAAAGATGACATCAAAATTTACAAGTCTAAATTCGTTGCTATGTATAACGCCATGTTAGAATTAGATGAATTGAAATCTCCAACTTATTATAAAATTGTTTGTCAAGGTAAAAATGAACTTGTGGTCGGTCTTCACATTGTAGGTGAGGCCAGTGCTGAAATCTTACAAGGTTTTGGTGTAGCCATCAAGATGGGAGCTACTAAAGCTGATTTCGATAGTTGTGTTGCAATTCATCCAACTTCTGCCGAAGAATTAGTAACCATGAGATAGATTTAGACATCATATGAGATGATTTATACTCTAATATACATTTATTCATCTATTTAATTTAGTATCTGGCTCGTTTTGGTGGTGGACCTCTCAATGGAGCTTTGGGTCTTGGAGTAGATTTCATGGTTAATAATGGTGATGCTTTTAATTGATCAGGTAATGAAATGAACCTTACCATGGAACCTCTTACAAAAACTTGTTTCTTATGACTAGTTTGACCTGTTCCATTCTTAGTAATCTCTACGTCATATAAAGTTAAATTCATGTTATCTTCATTTTCCAATAATTTTCCTTTGTATGTGTCCCCCGTTATTAATTCAACTGTCAAAGGATGACCTTGAGCTTCTGTGAATAACTTCAAGGTGACGTTCTTCCCTAATCCACTCATCTTAATTTGATTGTGTGACAACTGGTGGTATTACTTGTTGTGAAGGGTTTTTAGTAAATGCGAAGATGGGTTTATCGCACTTTATGGAGTTAGATTAAAGATGAGTGATTCAACTAAAAGAAGAAGAGTTCCTATCTCTTGTTTGAATTGTAGGAGGAGAAAGGTGAAATGTGATAAAGTCAAACCTATTTGTGGAGGTTGTGTGAGAAATGGAGTAGCGGATTCCTGTGAATACCTTGATCCTCATTGGATTAATAATGGTGATAACAGTAAGAAAGATTTACCGAACGATAATAAATTAACGGAGCTAGAGGCCCTTAAAGAGGCCAAGGCCCACAATGAGAAGCTATTAGCTAGTCAGCGGAAAGAAATTGACGATTTGAAGAGACAACTATCATTCAGTAATCAGTTAAATACCGACCATTCTAAAGAATCTTCATCTTCAAGCCACCTTACCATAGATATCTTGAAGAACTTGAACATACCAGATACAAGTGTTGTAGAAGTGAACAAATTAATCTATTTGAGTCTCAAACCTGGTCAAAACCAAAAGCTTATCATAAAAAACATATATTCTTGGATAAGTATCATACGACTTGATCCCAAATTAACATGTTTATGGTCAAAAATAGGGAATATGCAAAAACTATATCACTCTTTCAAGGTACGAAAGGATTTACACGATCTAAATAAATGCCCTGTATCCAACATACATTTGAAAGATGAACCAAACGACTGGGCCAACTCACCTGTACCACCAATAAACAAGACCATTACAAACTATTCTCCTGAGGGATTCCATTTGATGATATTGATCCAGAAATTGTTCAGGGCTTGTATGGAAACGGTAGGGAAGCCATTAACATATGACCAATATAATTTCCTTCTTGATTTTTACTTTAGAAGTCAGGAAACTTCATCAAGACTCACTAGCTTTTTCAAAGAAGAGTTGAGACACATTGTTCAACTTGGAGACGGAAATCATATTCAATTAGCAATTAGTGCCCCCAGAGAGATGAATGGATTACACATTGAACTGCATCAAGAGGAAACTAAATCTATACTTACCTTATTAGGTATGCTTCTTATTGTACTCGAAGAAAGTTTGAATCTTTTAAGAGAAAATGTCAGAAACGGTTTGGATAATGCTGAAATGTCCAAGTTCAAGGAATACTTTCCTGAGGTGGATGTCACTGTCAATAAAATCCCCGACAACTCCTTAAATCTCGTTCAAGAGGTTATACTAAATTGCATGGAAGGTGGGGTGCAAGATGAAAGACCTTACGAGTCGTTGTCCATAATAGCATGTATTTTACTTGTCATTCATTGTGATATCTCTGATCACTCGAGAGATAATTATAAAGACTATAACATCAAATATCTATTTGACAATTTCTTACATACTACTAAACAGTTGCTTATCTGGAGAAGTCCCTCAGACCTCATATTGACGAATTCAGGAAAGAAAAAATCTAAAGATGTCAAGATCTATATGACTCAATTGTGGAATGAAATTCTAAGAATCATGAATTTGGCTTGCTTTTCTTTGGTAACAGTGAAGTTTAGTGATGAATTTGATGAGTCTTTGAGAAATGTTTTCCATTTCATTGACAAACACTCTCTTGAACACATAAATTATCTTCAGGGCTTAAAGAACAATGATTTGGAAAGCTTGGTCTCTTCTTTGAAAATCAATACTTCGCTTATCAAAGCTCATATCAATTTACAAAGAGGAATAGAACTATCTATGGGTCCTGAGTTGACCATAGGAGACTTGGATATTTTGAGTAGTGATTTAAGTAGCTGGACTACCGATACCACCATCAAAAATCTTCCCAATAATCTCAGAGTCGAATTTCGTATAATGGTTCATCTTTCGAGTGCTTATCTAATGTTCTTGATGTTTGTGCAAAGCGAACAGTCAAAAGACTTTAGCCTAAGAGATCACATAAGTGTAGGTATTTTGGGTAAGATGTCTTCGTTTATTAAATCAACTAATATATTGATAAGTACTTTAAATGAAGAAAGGTATCAATATCTTTTGTCAGGAATTGTAGAACAATTCACAGTCTGTGTACAAATTATAATTGCTATATTAATGAGACTTATTAATAGAAAGGTCAAACCACAACAAGACGAATTGTACAAAAAATTAGCTGCCAGTTGTAGCGTCTGTGGAAATTTATCGGGGACATCTGGCATGAAAGAGCTATTCAAAGAACAAATTATGGATTACATTGATAAGTTATTATCTAACTTGCAAATTCATTTAAAAGAGAAAAACCATATTGAGCAATTGATTACATTGTGGAATTTCTATAAAAGTTTGATCAATAGCGTGGAAAAGTTCGATATCAATTATAGGAAGTACCATTCCAATGTACCAGAATTCAAAATTATCGGAGGAGATTTCAACAAATGCCCTATATCCCACGCCGAACCAGGAAAGTGTCCCGTCGATCATTCCAAATTTACCACAAAAACTGGAACAACGAACAAACCAGAAGTTTCTTCATCAGCTTCTCCAACCATCACTGAGAAAACTGCTACTGATTTCCACAACGGCACCGAAATGAAAGAAAATGATTTCTCAATGTCTTTTGATTTCAATTTCGAAACAATGATGGATTTACTTCCCATGGAAAGTTCGGGCTTTTCAGCTATGAATTTTGATTTCTTGAGAGACAGTTCCTTTTCTGATTTAACAGCTTCGTTAAATCTTGACTTCTTAGATGATGACCCTTCAACTAAATTTTAAGTTTTTATAGATATGAATAGTTTTTTTGCAGCCATTCGCGGCCCAACAATCTTTTTCATTGCGATTTTAGCGAATTCGATTTCAGATGCTAGCTCTTAAACATTATAGATTAAGCTTGTTTAAAAGCCGAGTTACGACGGTACGATGTAATCAGATAAGGTTTCAACTGTCAGTACCTCCACAACCCAAGAAAAAATCGAAACTAGTGGGCTTTTTCAAATTTGGGGTTACTATAGGTTTAGGTACGAGTGTTTTGTATAATACCAATGATACATTTCATGATGTCACCAGACATTCATTCTTAACCTTGGAGAGAGTGGGTGTAGTAACTGTAGCTACTTTCAGATGCTTCAAACTATACAAGGATGTGCTTGACGGGGATTATGATTCACCTAACGATTATAATATGGCCATGAAGAGAGTTCATAAACGTGCAGCCTATATTACTTTGAAAGCTTTAGAAACAAATGGGGGGATTTATATCAAGTTGGGACAACATATATCAGCATTAACATATCTTTTACCCGAAGAATGGACTTCAACTATGATACCTTTACAAGATAGATGTCCCAAATCAACTATGGAAGAAATCGAACAGTTATTCATCACAGATATGGGAGTTGAACTTTCAGAAATCTTCAGTGAATTCAACCCTGAACCCGTGGGTGTAGCTTCCTTAGCTCAAGTCCATATGGCAACATTGAAAAAAACTGGTCAAGAAGTAGCTGTGAAAATTCAACATCCTTCATTGAAAGAGTTTGTTCCTTTAGATGTTAAATTAACCAACTTAGTATTTGAATTAATGCGTAAAGTGTTCCCAGAATATCCTTTGACTTGGTTAGGAGAAGAATTACAAAATTCTATTTATGTAGAGTTAGATTTCACTAACGAAGCAAAAAATGCTCAAGGTACTCAAGAATTCTTTAAAGACCGTAAGAAACTAACTGCTTTGAAGGTTCCTGACATTATCGAAGCTAACAAGAGAATATTGGTTATGGAAAGAGTCAACGGTGCTAGATTAGACAATTATGAATATTTAATGAAGAACAATATTAATCCTTCAGAAGTATCTAGTTGTTTATCTCACATCTTCAACAGTATGATCTTTGAACCAAATGCTTCATTACATTGTGATCCTCATGGAGGAAACCTCGCCATCCGAGCCATACCCAAATCACAATCCAAAAATGGCCATAATTTCGAAATTATTTTATATGATCATGGATTATACAGAACAATCCCATTGTCGATGAAACGTGATTATTCTCATTTCTGGTTAGCTGTTTTGAATAAGGATGTTCCATCAATGAAGAAGTATGCCGAAAAAATTGCTAATATAGAAGGAGATCAAAAATTCAGGATATTTATATCAGCCATAACAGGTAGAGATCCCAATCATGCTATGAATTATGATATAAGCACCACCAGAAGTGAAGATGAAGCTTTAAGCATACAATATCAATTACATAGCACCGATGGAGCTTTAGAAGATTTAATGGATATCTTAGCCACCATGCCAAAAATTGTATTATTAATTTTGAAAACTAATGATTTGACCAGAAACTTAGATGAGAATTTAAAGAATCCTTTGGGTCCTGAAAGAACCTTTCTCATCATGGCAAGATATTGCGCTGAAACATTATTTGATGAAGATAAAGAGGAGGCCAATAGAAATTCAAAATTCTCTTTCAAATGGATTACCAGAACAATCAAAGCTTGGTGGAATTACCAATCAGTGGTGAATTCATTGATTTTATTTGATTTATTCTTAATGGTGAAGAACTTCAAAAACAACTTGGGTTTGTAGAGAATGTCAGGTCCCGTTAATATGTATATTGTGAATAAAATATTCCTTATCTGTTAAACCTCTTTAGTCTTGATTTTGTTTGATCTTATCGAGAAGATTTGTTATCCTTGGTCCCATTAAAGGTTGTCCATATTTGGTGGTTCTGGACAATTTCTTGTTCAATCTTTCCCTTTGTCTTTTAGCCTTTTCTATTTTTTCTTTCTTTTCGTTCATATATTGAATTTGTTGTTTCCTCTTCTCTTCTTTTCTCTCCTTGATGAGCTTAGATCTTTCTTGATATGTTAATTGTTTTCTTTTTTCAAATGGATCTTCGTCAACTTTGGGTGTTGGTGGTTTAGATTGGATTGGTTGTGATTTGCTGTCAGTTTCGTCATTGGATTGGTCATTGGATTGGTCATCATTATCTTGAGGGTTCAGGTCTTCATTACTGATTCTCATCTTTGCTTTTTCACGTTGTTCCTTTTCTTCATGTTCTTGTTTTTCTTTGTCCATAAGTTTGAAATAGTTCTTTCTTAACCTTGCTCTATGAGTCAAGGACTTCTTGATCTCTTTGGACTTGAAATCACGGAGATCTTTGTGTCTTTTGCTATCGAATTTACCCATACTAAAATAAATTTTCTCGATGAGAACATTCTCACTTATCAGGATTTTGCAGTCATTTGATTAACTTGAAATAGAAGGACTTAAAAAGATTTTTTTAGGGGAGAACAAGGGATATTACTATGGCGGGATATATTTGAAGCTGAAGAAATTGGGAAGATAAGCCAAATGGAGGACTTTCAGTGATCTAAACCGTCTAAAAGTCATTTAGATTCAAAAGTTCCACCATTCACATTTCAAAAACCCACAGAATACTTTCAAACAGCTTAAATCTACTAGAATACAACGAGAGTTCTCTCCCACATCCATATGGGGTCCATTTTCATCACAAAGTCATCATCTCCATCCAACTCTAATGGTGCAAAAGTACGCATCAGAGAATCGCGCAGTAAACCATGTCAAAAGAAACTCGACAGTACACTTCGGTACCACAAGGTCCTGATGATGTACCTACGGCCAGTAGTCAATTACAAGAGCCACCGGTTCCAGAAGAAGAATTTGAGCTAGAATCCTTGGATTCCCTCGATTTCGAAAATAATACCCCAGATCAACCTGAGAAAGGTAAATCCAATATGAGAATGGCCTTTATGAATATGGCCAATTCAATCCTCGGAGCCGGAATAATTGGTCAACCATTTGCTTTCAAGAATAGTGGATTAGTGGGAGGATTGGTTTCTTTAGCTGTTTTAACATTCCTCATCGACTGGACTTTACGATTAATAGTGAAAAATACCTTGTTATCCAAAACTAACTCCTATCAGGACTTTGCAGCACATTGTTTTGGGAAATTTGGCAGAATACTATTATTATTTTCAGTAGGATCATTTGCTTATGGTGGATGTATGGCATTTTGTGTCATTATTGGAGATACTATACCGCATGTTTTGAAGGCTTTTATTCCCGAATCCATAACTGAATCTTCGGCTTTTGGATGGCTATTCAGTAGAAATATCATCATAACAATATTTACCACTTGCATTTCATATCCTTTGTCTTTGAATAAAGATATTTCCAAATTGGCTAAAGCTTCAGGATTTGCTCTTTTTGGGATGTTGATTATCGTTCTTATAACTGCCATCAGAGGTCCATTTGTTGACAAGGATTTGAAGAAACCTTTAACTACTCAACAATGGACAGTGAATACCAATATCTTCCAAGGGATCTCTGTTATTTCCTTTGCTTTGGTATGTCATCATAATACAACCTTCATATATAATTCCTTGAAAAATTCAGTCAAATTGAAATTTGATCGTTTGACTCATATAGTTTGTTTCATTTCAATGATCTGTTGTTTAGTAATGGCTGTCAATGGACTTTTGAATTTTGGTGGGAATACAAAGGGTAATATCTTGAATAATTTCAAGAGTGATGATAACTGGATTAATGTTGCTAGATTTTGTTTCGGGTTAAACATGTTAACAACATTCCCCTTGGAAATCTTTGTTGTTAGAGATGTTATGAGAGATGTTGTGTATTTCTACACCCATGATACCAATGAACACGGTAATCATAGTGGACATTTCGAATTGTCTTCCAGACAACATTTCTTCATTACATCGTTCTTAGTATTTTCAAGTATGGCAGTGTCGTTATTGACTTGTAATTTGGGAATCATATTGGAATTAATAGGTGCAACATCGGCTTCTTTAATGGCTTATATAATACCTCCATTATGCTATTTAAAACTTTCATGGGAACAAGTGGATTACAAATCTTTGACTTCAAGCGAAAAGAGACAATTTCATTTGTATAAGACTTTACCATCCGTTGCATGTGCATTGTTTGGCTTATCAGTTATGGTCATCAGCTCTTTCATGAGTATCCGTACTAGTTTGAAGAGTTCAGGGGAAGATGATCATTGTGTCGTTGATTAGTCTATATATATTATTCATCATCATCATCATCATCTAATCTTAATCTTTTTCTTCTTGAGATGAAAGATGTATCATCATCATCATCATCTTCTAGAATTCTCTTGATGACAGGTATTTGGTTTTCTTTATCAACAGCATCATCAGATTCAGGTTGTGATTCTTCGTCTGAACTGAATTCTAATCTTGTAGACTCTTCTCTATCAGATTGATCAGATTGGTCAGATTGATCTAATTGTGAAGCTTGAGTAAATTGGATGGTGGATTGCAGTTGACTTAACTGAGAATCTTCTGCATATTGTGATAATCCTAAATCTTGGGATTCTTCAACTTGAGAAGCTTTAAAATTCTTACTTGCCAGTTCTATAGCTCTAGTAACAGATTCATCAACATTTTGATTTGGATCGTTCAATACACTTGACCAAACTTTTTTGAATTCTTCTAATTGTTTGGTATTAATGATACCTCCACTTTCTGACAACAATTTACGTAATTTTTCTTCCCTAGCAAAAAACTGTTGATCTTTTTCATCATCCGATTCTTCATCAGAATCATGAATATATTCATTAGATTTTGAAGGTCCATGATATCCTTCAGGTTCATGTTGACTAGATGATCTATGCTTGGAACCTCTATGTTTGGATGATCGTTTCTTTCTTTCCTTTTCTTTGGATCGTTCTCTAGTGGGTTCCTTTTCTTTGGTTTTCTTTCTAGCTACACCTAAAGTATTAGAAGATGAAATTCTTGCTTCCATTTTATCCAAATTATCTAATTCTTCCATATATTTAGATTGAGTAGCTGTTCCTTGAGTTTCAAAAGCGATATCTTCATCACTGAAGTTATAAACATTATCATCATTATAACCATAATCATCATATTCTTTTGATCTCATAAAATAGAAAGGATCTTTACCATCTTCAAAACTAACTGGTTGTTCTTTGATCCATTTTTTAATCAATTCAAGTAATTCAACAACTTTACCAGTTGGGATGTTTTTGGGTAATTCGACTTTCTCTTCAAGAATATCTGGTAACTCAAAACTTGCTAATGATAATAAACACCTAACATACTGATTATTTATCATATACCTAGCATATGACTCTGGAGTTAAAAGGCAATGAACATTGTTATCATCATTACTGGTGATAGATGTTGGATCATCAATTAAATGTTGGATACGAATCTTGATGAAGTTTTCCAAAGCAGTGATTAACCATTTAAGGAAAGATTCCTTCTCTTGATAAATCAAAGCAGTGATTAAAATTTTAACTTTTTCATCAAGAGTAAAGTCTCTTATGAATTCCACATCTTTAGCTAAACGAGGTTGACTAGAATTAGATTTGGCTACTATTATACCTTCATTCAAGAAAGATTTAGCTGCTTGTTCTTCAAACCTGGGGAATAAGATTTCTATAGGGTTAGGAAATCTCTCAAAAGCAGGTTTGAATTTCTTCATAAAGTAAATGATGAAATCATCAACATGGTTTCTGATACTTGATTTCTTAGGTAAATAACCTCTCAATTTTTGTAATATTATCATAAAATCAAGACGGAATAAAGCGTTATGATCCTTCTTCACCACGAATAATCGATGGAAATAAGACAAACAACGTTTTACCTCTTCATGGCTCAAATCTTCATATTCAGATAAATAATCAATATAAGAATTTACTGTGGATGTATGGAAGAATCTCAATTCTGTACGTTGTAAATCCAATTCCCTTTCTAATTTCTCTGACTTTGCTCTTTCATGGTCAGCTTCTTCATCACTTTCATCCATTAAATCTTCAACTCTACTGTTCATTCGAGATTCAATATCATTATATAACGACTTTTTGTCTTTCTTATACTTCTTACGACGTTTTTTAATATATAAAGTAATATTTTCTTTAGTAAAAGATTCAAATGATTTCAATAATATATGAACCAAATAAATACATTTACTCAAATAAGAAGGTGAATGTTTTGATGCTGATTGAGGAACTTGAACTAAAACATTTAAAAAATCATAAGATGTGAACAAATTCCTTATAATACCTTCACCTAGTTCTTTATCCAATAATTCTTGGGAATCTTCAGCTAAGTCTTCCATTGAAGGATTGGAAATGAATAAACTATGAGAAATAAGTAATAATTCAAGGAAACATGTCATAGCTACATGAACTGCACTCCAGTTCTTCTTTTCAAAAGATGAACGGAAATAATTCAAGATAAGGATGAAGTTGGTTTGACTTAATCCATCATTGATGAATTGAAAACCTGCTAACAGTTTCTCCTCCTCAGATAATGAGTTAAACTCTTGTGGATGAGCTTTATAATATTCATTACGGTTTCTCATATAATTAAAGAACCATGACATGGTTAAGAAATATGTAGCATTATCATAGGGATTAATGTGGGTCATATCATCAGCACTGGATAAGATACTACTAACGTTGGATATTAAATTATTGAAACATTCACCTACTAAGAAGTCACATATGAAATTATGGAAAATTAATGTTGACGAAGGTGATAAATACTGTTTTTCATCACTGATGAATTTATCCGAATCGTATTTGAATTGTGGAGGTTTTTGCCATTTCTTGGATCTATCTAACTTATCCATAGTTACATTTGAATTCAATAAGGCTTCTTGACCGGAGATAACATAATTCTGTTCATCTCCTTGGATTGATAATAATGTACCAAATCTACCATGTCTAGTAGATAAGTTTTGATTCTGAACATTCTTACGTCTACTTTCTTCTTGTAACAAATCACTCAATTGCATACCCACGGTTGAGTTGATGGATTCCACTTGATTTATAGATCGTTGATTTTCTTGTAAATCTTGAAGGTTCTTCTTTTGACGGTTGAAAGCTTTAGATTGGTTCATTATATCTTGGAATTTAACATTTTTCACCATCAAATTAATACATTCCAAAACTATTTGACCGAAGAAATTCTTATTGAATTCAGATCCCACTGAACTTGACATTGTCAAAAGAAAGGTCAAAACTTTATTCTTCTTGAAAACACTCAATACATTATTAAGGGAAATATCTTCCATGGTAACATTTGAAGGCATATTATCAATACTAGTGAGTTCTTTAGAAGTTTTCATGGAAATAGTTGATCCAATTGGTTTAATGTATAAGATATTTCTGATGAAAAACAATGCCAATTTTAACACCTGATTATCTTTTTTCTCTCTATCTTCCTTTTCCTTACTCATTATGGGTAAAATCAATCTTAAGACGGCTTTAAGTGTTTGTCCCTTATTATATGTTAAGATATGTTTCTTATAAATGATTTGAAATTTTCTTAAGTTTGCCAACTGAAGCTTTTGCTCTTCAGTGGATTCAGGAGTTAACTCTTGAGGCCATGTCAAAGAAACTAATAATTCTAAAATAGATAACATTATTCTCTCCATAGTTTTCTTATTTCTTATTGGAGGTAAATTTGATTTACCTGCCAATTGGTTATCCCATTGACACAAGATTACCACCAAATCATTCATCACAACACCGGTCTCTCCACATGCTATGGCAACATCAAAAGTTTGATTTGTATCATCAACTGATCTGATCCATCTTTTCAAATCTTTAAGACATGCTAACGCGTCATGTCCCAATTTATAAGGTGGAGGGTTGTTATTCGAGGTATGATCAGGACCTCCTAATGCTGAAACAAGAACAGATATATGGGCTTTCAAAATTTTCAGTCTAGCTGTTTCATTTGGTTTCAAAGCAGTTGAAAATTCTTTTAATCTATCAGGTTTCTCATCTTCACTATCGGTATTTTCATCACCAGATTGAATTTCTCCAGCTTCTTCGGCTCCTTCATCATGCTCATTGATTTCATTATCATTGGTAAACTGGCCAGGCTCATCTACTATGAAATCGTGTAAGTCATCATCCACAGTGTGGAACTCATCTTCTGAACTCATGATATCTATACGCGTTTTCGCGATCTCCATTTTATCAGAGAGATGTGCCAACTATGTGGAACCAGAGAAACAGAGAAAAATCGTTCCTCGACCAAACACCCGAGTCCTGTAAACCACTTATACAGCCATAACATATGAAAGCAATAGTTTATCATTAGTTGACAAAACTTCATATACTATTTCAATATATCATAATTGCTAAATATGCATATTTAACGTTTTGAGTTAGCAATCTTGAGCCCATTCCTTATTTTCTACATGGATTTAACTCAAATTACATTGTAGTTAATAATTAGACTAAAAATTAAACTTCGCCACTAAAAATTTCGTTGCTTAATGACTATTCAACTTCTTCCATTAACTTTATAAATGATCGAGCCAATTTGACAGATGACAAAGTCTTTCATCATTTTCACCATTAGAGTTCTTTTATGTTCGTATATATCCCATGGATTGATACCGGTAATTCCTTGACGACGAATTCGCCTCAGGTCCAATTATTTTGCATAATATGTGGGAACTCTTAAATTTGTACGAGATTTAAAAAATATCCTTCGCCTTAGTTCCTGAAAAAGGTAAAAGCTTTCCGTAATTGTACAAATTCTTCCTAAATATCTAATTATTTACGGGAATCAACATCGAAAACCCTTTTAACCTCTCTTAGTAACGAGACCTTTTTTGTCGTTAAACATATCAAATCAAAGAGTGGTGGCCAGTGTTTCGTTCACCTCACCACCAGTGCGAACCTAAAAAAAAAAAATACATCACTGGAGAAATAGTCTTGACAGGTTAATTGATTTAACTAGAGGACATTTATTTAATTAATCTTATTGAACACCTATTCTTATTGACACGAGATTGGTGGATCATTTTTTTATATTGTATTATCATTGGTAAATTAAAATTTTTTTTCAACAGTCATTTAAAAAGGTATGCAAAAATAATGGACTCGTCATCAAAGAAAAGAAACAGAATACCTTCAAGTTGTTCGATTTGTAGAAAGAGGAAGAGTAAGTGTGATAGGGTGAAGCCTGTTTGTGGTTCATGTAAAAAAAAGTCAATTGCCCATTTATGTTATTATGAAACGGAAAAATCAAACGAGAGTTATCAACCAGGTTTCAATCAATCACCCCAATATCAATCACCAACTATTCAACATCCTAATCAAATGAATATGGAGATGCAAGGACACGGACATATGAATCAAGGACCCATGTCACAGGGACCTCCACCTCAGGGAGGTCAAGTTCCAGTACAAGTACATGGACAAGTGCCAGGACAAATACCGGGACAAATGCCTGGGCCTGGACAAATGCCAGCACCTGGACAAGGAGGCTATCCAATGGGTGACCCAAATGTCCACATGGTACCAGTGAATTATACCAATGGACATAATTATGGTGAATATTACCCTGTGCAACCTCCAGATAATTTTGAATATGATAATAATGGAATGCCTATAATTCGTCATGGTTCCAATCCTCCACCTCCACCACCAGCAGTTCATCATCCACCTCAACCTTTGCAATCTCAACATTTACCACCAGCTTCATTACAATCACCTCAACAAGCTCAACCATCGCCAAATAATCAACCGCCACCACCCCCAGCATCTATTAACATACCTGGAATTCCTATCCAACCTCGAGGAGTTAGTCCTATGCCTCCACCACCTCATACTTTTAACCATAGACAACCAAATGGACCCATACCACCACCACCTAATGGTCCACCAACTCCGAACAATATTTCCATGCAAACTCCTTCGGCTTTGAATGACAATACTTATTCATCCAATGCTAGTTCAGCAACTTCGAGTGTTAAATTACCACCAATTAAAAATATTCCCAGTAGTACCAATAGTCTTGATACAAGTCCTAGAAGTGGTTCTGAACAATTGATTACTGTTCCTATTGGTCCAACATCATCATTAAAAATCAACCCACAAGATGAAGTAACTGATTTTTTCAGTAACGCTTCAACTCCTTTATCGTTAGAAGGTTCATACTTACAAACCCATGGATTCTCTAGTTATGTTGGATTAACTAAAAGTGATAAGTATGTTAAATTCTTGAGAGATTTTGCTGTTCATTTAATTACCAATGGAGAAATCACCCAATTCGCCAGTACAACTCCAAAAAGAAAAGCTGGAGAATCAATAGCTCCTTCGCCTAAAAAAGTCAAACCAGAAATTGTTGAGTCAACTACCAAAAATGATGCAGGCATTAAAGATAACACAACTAACAGTGTTGTGAAAGATGAGACAAATGAAGGTTTACAAAATAATGATGGAGGTGATGATGATGAAGCCAATGATGATGAAGGTAATGATGATGATATAGCAGATGAAGAAGATGAAAAAGCTCGTGATGATGCGGCCGTGCTTGCCATTGTCAACAATAATCTTGGTAATTCTAAAAAATCCGATAGTTTGGCTATATTACCAGGATTGAAAACATTATACTCAGGTAAAAGTAACCGTAAAGAATATTACAAATTGGTTGAACAAGCAATTTTAAAGGTATTACCAAGTAAAAATCAAGTTTCAATGTTATTCCAAAGATATTATAAATGGGTTAATCCTTTCATCCCCATAGTGAATGAAAATACTATGAGAAATGATTTCTGTCAGTTAGTTGATAGGTTTCCTTCTAGTAGTAGTGAGAAGTATCAATCTTTAAATATCAAAAATGATAAACATTTAAGTATAATGGCATTGATGTTATTAATGTGTAGATTGGGTTACATGAGTTTCATTCATAACCAGAGTGTAAACAATCAATATAATGATAAAGAAGCTAGTATAATACAAGAATGTAAGAAAGTTCCATATCAATTGTTTAATGATGTGGTGAATTTATGTATTCCTGATGAAAATACTAGTTATAGAAGTACTTTGAGAAATATTCAAACTTTATGTTTATTATACTTCTATCGTGAAGTAAGTCCTAATGATTGTTTAGGTGTTGGATCAGCAGATTCTCAAATATTATTTGGATCAATTGTTCAACAAGCATTATCAATGGGGTTGAATCGTGATCCTTTGAAATATATTGATCATGAAACCATTAATAGTAACAAAGATTTGATCGAAACTTGGAGAAATTTATGGTTTCATATTTCGAATCTAGATGCTAGTCAAAGTATTCATAGAATGAGTACTTTATGTATTTATAATGGTAACATTAGTGATAACAAATTACCTAATGTTCATATCAAAAATGAAGATTTAAAACAATTGAATTTGACTATTAATGAGGTTTCTAAAATTTATCGTAGAATATCATTAATAATCAATGATTTCCTGAAAAATCCTAAAATTGTTGATATTCTAAAAGAAACCAATACTTTAGAACATATCTTTTTCAATTATTTCGGTAAAGATTTTTTTAGTGATTCAATTTGTATACCAGCAATTGATCAAAATTTTGAACCAGGATCAATTGAACATGATAGAAGTTTTATCAAAGTTATGAAATTTTTGATTTTTATGCAAGTTCGTACAGATTTATCATCAATTTATTATGTTATTTCAATGCATTATGAAAGTAATAGTGAAAAATATTCTCAAGAATCAATGAGTTCAGGAGTTGAGTTATTCAAAATTCATTTCAAGAGTGTTGTTCAATTAAGTTATATAATGTCATATGTTTTTGATAATACTGTTGAACTTTTTGGAAGAAATTATGATTATATTTTAACTGCTCATATGGAAAGATTTATGATTAAAACTCATAGTTTCTTAACATCATTCTTTATAAGATTGATTGCCCAGAAACAATTATTAACCATTAAGCAATTAACTAACCCTGAAGAAAGTTCGGCTATAAGATTAGAAGCTTTTGATAGGACCTTTAATATGGTTTTAATGGAATCAGAGTATTTTGTTGGGAATTTCCGGACTTTGAGTTTAAGATATTTAAATTCTTATAAGATTTATGTGTTGACATATTATGTTTTGAAACAATGTATGGAAAATCCAGAAATATTCTTCCAATATTCAATGAATGATACTTCAATTTTCGAAGATGGTTCAAGTGTTTTAGATTATTTCACTGCGGAAGAGATGAATTATTTAACAAGATTAATGGAAGAATTAAGATATATTAAGAATATCCAAGCAATGCAAAAACGTCAAAATTTATCAAGTGTTAGTTCAGCTAAATCTTCAAATCATGGTTCACCAGAAATGAATAGAACTAATTCTAATTTACCTCAACATCATCCTAAAAAGCCAAATGTTGATCCTTCAAGTGTTGCTCCGTCAATTTCAAGTAGTATACCAAATTCTACTAATAATTCTCTTGCTGATAATGAAGAATTTGCTAATCCTGCTAGACAATTTGCTAGTGCAATGTTCAGACCTGGTGGTAAATTTGAATCTGATTTATTACCTTCAAGTGGTAGCAGTAATGCTTCAATAACGAATGAAATCAATCATTTGAATAATAAAACCTCAGATTTCTCAAAAGAAATGAAAGATCCTATCATGGAACCAGCTCAAGATCCAATGTCTCTATTATTGAGTAATTTGGCCGGTTTGAATAACTTAGCTGGTAGTGATGACATAAGAACCGATGACTTTATGAAATTATTTGAACTTTATGGTGAAGGTGCTAACGATCTGAATTTGGAATAATGTTTAAATATATATATATATGTACTCACTTAACTTTAACTCTTATAATCTAGCGGAGAATAAAGCAGTTCCTTTGATACAAACCCTCACCTCGGGCGAGTCGGAGATAATTCCTAATTGGTGAAGATTTTCCTCACTTTAACAGTTTATCGTTTCAATCATCAATTAAGTGTGACACTTGTTCTAAATTGACTCAATTCCTTTATTGACAAATATTCGATCCAATTGATTCAGTTTTGTCATCGTTTAGTCCACGAACGTTTGTGAATTTCAACTATTCTATTGAAATATATTGAAGTTGTTGAGATTTTATAGTTCTCAATACCATGACAGAACCAACAAGAAAACGTAATAGATTATCATTACTGTGTAATTACTGTAAGAGGAGGAAAGTTAAATGTGATAGAGGAAGACCTTGCTCATCATGTGTTAAATATAATGTGGGAAATTTATGTGAATATTCACTTTTTAAGTCCGATGATGATACAACTAAATCAGATAAACCCGGACTCCAACCAACATTTGCTGTAAAACAAGTAGATAATAATTCAGGTGTTTTGAATGAATTGGAAATGTTGAAAGTTCGAATCAAACAATTGGAATCGAGTGTTGGAGGAGAGAAAAGTAATACTGCAAAAGATCAAGATCAAGAAAATGGGTCTCTGGGACCACCAAATTTATCTTCGAGTGGTAGATTTTCATTCCAAACACCAACATTATTTCAACCTGGAGTTCCAAATACATCATATAAGAACGATTTCAGTTCTCCTTCGGCAATTGGACTGACCCCAGCTTTAACTCCGAATTTTCCTTCAATTCAATTACCACCTATAAATCCAATTCCAGAAATTGATAATTCATATACCACTTCTAAATTACCACCATTCATATCGCCATCACCCAACACATCCGACAGTTTATCTGATTCGAGGTCTTTTGTTTTACCACCTTCATATTATTCTATTAATCAGAAAAGAGCTTATTTAGCTGTTAACCCTTGTGATAACGACGATGACATTGTGAATTTTTATAAAGATTTTGATCCATGTTACATCAAAGATTTATCGTTCAGACAAAATAATGGAATTTTCTCCTGGTTAACATTCATAAGGAAAGATTCCGGGTTAACAAGAATTTGGAATCATTTGATCAATACCACTAAAGGTGAGAAAGAAAGGAAATTTAAGGGGACAAGTGGAACTGGTGCATCAGCAATGGCTGAGCTGATAATAGCTCAAACGAAAGATGCAAATGACATTAATAACATAATTACCACAGAAAAGATATTAACGTCTACTTTCAAAGATAAAATCTTGGGTATCAAACCAGAGGAAGAGAACGAAATGGAGAGTCGTTTTAGAGAGAGAACCATTAAAAGTAGTGACCCAGCTGATTTCAAACCTTATAAAGAAATGGATACTCCAGGGTCTGACTCTACAATTAGCGACAGGAAGTATGTAAGCCCTACTAATACCAGCTTACAAACCAGTCCAACATATAATACCTTATCACTTGGATTGACAACAGTGGCTAGCAAAATTAGTCTAGAACTAGAACTTGCAGACAAAATTATTCTTTTGTTGCCACCTAAAAAGGTAATATGGACTTTGATCAATAGATTTTTCACCACCATTTATCCTTTCATGCCATTCTTCGATGAAATCAGTTTCAAATTAGAAGTTACTCGAATTCTAGGTCCCGAAGATTTGGACGATACAAAAATAGCTAGATTAAATGTAGAGAAAAGATTAGATTTTGCTTACATTGGAATTATGTTATTGATGTTAAGGTTCTCTTACTTAGCATTATTCTCCAACAAAAGAGAAGTTAATGAGTTTAATTTGAAGAATCCAAGTGCTGACGTCAAAGCTACACAATTGAGATATTTATTATCCAACCCAATTTCTATCCAAGTAGTTGAAGCAGCACAAATCTGTCTTAATCAATTTGACTTGTTCAGGAAAACAGCTTTCCCTGTTTTACAATTGATGTTTACGTTGAGATTGTATCACATTTTTGGACCTGAGGAAGGAGAATCCACAGATGGAATATCTCATCAAATAAATAATGGTATCATCGTACAGACAGCTATTAATATGGCCATAAATAGAGAACCCGATTTGATAGATAGGGAACATACTAATGAGAAGTTCAATAATATGAACAGAAAGTTATGGTTTTTCATTGTTAACACCGATTTGATTCAAGGATATCAAAATGGTGATCCTTTAGCAATAGATCCAAAATACTTCGATACAAGATTACCTTTTTATAAAAAGGGTAATGAAAACATTGCCGATGTAGAACTTGAGAAACAAATGATATCCACCTTTTCTTACTTTGAAAAATTTTATCCCAAATTGAAGGAAATCTTGGATATCAGTTTGAACGTTAATAGTGATACTCCAATTAAAAAGTTTTGTGACTTGATATCTGATTTTGAAAGATTCATTTATTCAAATTACGGTAGTCTTGAACATTATATGGTACCTTTCTCCAAAGAATATTTCCCTTATCCTTTTATGAAAACCATGAAATGTAAAACGTTCCTTAATCTTAATAATTTCGTTGTAACTATTTTCGTACATTTATATTACATTTTTGAAGCCAAAAATCATTTCAAATTATCGATTTATTATTTCAAGAAAGTTTTGGTTTTTGGTTGTTTGAATACTACACCATATTTCATCGAATTGTTTAGTAGGAATCATATAAATTTTGGGGAAGGATCAGATTTGATCTTGAACCCATCATTTATTCAATCCATTCATAGAGTCAGTCAAATCAATATCTCCTGTTTGGTCAAAATTAATGCTACAGTTCATTATTATAAGAAATCCCCTGAACACGAAGCCAATTTAAAAAATGACATATATCAAGAGAAATTCCGGAAATATTGTCAACTTTCATTGTCCATAACCAAAAATGTCAAATTTGTGATTTCAGTGTTATCAAAATTGAGTAACAGATATTACTATGCATGGAGAATCACCAAAGCTCATAGATTCTTACTCAATTTGGTTAATGGTAATGAGTATTATGATAGTACCAATAATGAAGATTTGATAAGATTTGTCACTAATATCACACCCGAAGACCTCGATGAGTTAATAGAGATTTATGATCAAACAGCCCAAGCTATTGATGAAAGAAAATTCAAACTTGAAAAAGAATTTGCTTCAGAATCTCACCCAACTCCTCAACCACAGGATACTGAACGCAACAAAGATGGGAAATTGATGTTTACCTTCCCAGCTAATAGTCCATTGAATGAAGGTAACTTCAAAGGTGATCCACCATCGGTACAAAGAAGTCAAACATCAGATGATTTTGAATCAGTAGATATAAAGGAAATTGATAATTTCTGGAGTCAATTGAATAATGATACTATTTTCAATGAATTGCAAGATAATGATACTTTACAACAACCTAATTTAACCGATGATATTTTCAATGCTGTTGATAATTATATGGATTTTGTCAACTACTTCAAGAGTTAGAAGGTTTTCTGGTTTGGGACTACTTTTTTTTTTGCAAAATCATTACCCGCACTTCACTCCACTATAAATTTTGTACCAGCGATGAGAAAAAATTTTTCAATATCATAGTATTAAATAGTATGTTTTAATGATATTACAATTCAATTAGATGACGACAAAACGCTGTGCACCAGTCTGAGTACTCTTTGCATGATAGACCCAGTATACCCAAATTTCTGAAACAATTGAATTTATTTATAAAATTTTATACTAACATTTCAGTTCTTAGTCTGGTACTAAAAATTCAATATACTTACGGGAAAATCTCTGTGAACTATGAAGTTAGGGTGAAGCTATGGAGAGGGTAAGGCGAACATGGTGTAGACCCCTTGGTTGAATCCTATTGCGAACGTAGTCGGGCCCTAGTTTGAGTCAACATGTCACCTAGTTTTAAACTGGTGTCAATCTACTAAACCTCATACAACCCTAGAGTAAACCTAGAATGTAGTTCGAAAAAGAATCAATCGTAACGCTCTTGACTCAATCGTGATCTTTGCCTCTCTGGTATCAAAACTTAGACATGCAACGTGACCTTAAGTGTGATCTTGGATGCGTCAATATCTAGGCTAACTCATCGAATGTTAACTCGAAATGGAATAAATTGAACGAGAATAAATCCATTTGTGGAATTATTCATCTGGTATGTGACATCAATCTTTGGTCCATGAACATTCCGAAGATATCATTCCGAAGATATCATTCCGAATGAAGAATTAACATATCGAAAATCTTAGCCGAAATATCACCAAAATTGTTTCTTCTTACATATTCAAATATCCAGAGATAATGAATTTTGAAGATTTAGAGGTTATTTCATTATACCACAGAATTCACAAGGCTGAACGTGATCCAGGATACCATGAGTTGGAAGGTAATAAAAACCCTGTCAAAAATCGTGTATCGTGAGGTCTGGAAAAATAACCTTCAAAGCCTTAGTGAAAAATAAGATTGATAGTTTTCACGTAAAGATTAGAAAATAACGTAATAAAACAGGTGAAATTCTTGTGATCCCTTTTCTCCTAAATAAGTTAAATAACGTAGTAATTTACAATAGTAATAATAGAAAAATTAAGAACAAGTTGAAAAGGGTTAATTTGTTTTATTCTTTTTATGGGTCTATTGTTCAGAACAAAGAAGATATTCTTTACTATCAATAAACTTTTAACCCTTTACAATTAGTACCAACCCTTGGACGCATATCTTATATAATCTCCCCCTTAAATTGTCGCGATTGTCAGGATCGAAAATTTCTCAAAACAGTTAAATAAGGAGTTTGATATTAATATTTTTATACTAGATACAGTATTCCATAACTCTGTCAACAATAACGACAGGAGGAATCAGAGGGTTTTCGGGATGACCTCCTTTTCAATGGGAATGTCGTTGTCGACGAATATGCAAGATTGTCTTACCTGTGTACCTAAGTATGATATATTATAGAGATTTGGTGATTATGTCGTAACGATTATAACCTGATAAAACAGGTGGATTAAGAATTATAACTATCAAATGTACAAATCGTGAATTTATATAAAATATTTTCTTTTATTACCTCAAAGGTACATAATTCGGTTAGGTGTAAAAGTCCTTGTAATATAACGCGTTATGGTCTAATACCAATTAAGGTGAAAAATTAAAGGCTCAGATTTTTCATATATATATAATACCTTAGGGTCCTTATTTATATTTCAGTTCAAACTTATAGTTTTTTCTTACATTCCTTTTTCATTTACTTTCAACCACTTTTTATATATTTTTCATAGACTAATAGAAAAATGGAATCATTTGAATCAAAATCAGTTGAAATTTTTATCAAAAGTAAAATTGATCAAGATTTAGTTCATAAATTAATTGTCAAAACTTTACAAATCATTCCTTGTCCTAATGAAACAAAAGAATATATTCAAGAGAATAAAAAATTACCTTCCTTACAAAAATTTTTAAACAGATTAATTGATTGTTTAAATCTTAATAATGGAATTTTAATGTTTACCATGATCTATTTAAACAGATTGAAATTAAAATTACCAAATAACTGTAAAGGTTTACCTTCAACAAGACACAGAATTTTATTATCATGTCTTATATTATCAATCAAATTTAATAATGATTTTTCCTTAAAAAATCACGATTGGTTAAAATTAACTAATAGATTATTCAACTTAAAAGACATCAACTTAATGGAAAGACAATTGTTATATTTATTGAATTGGAATTTGGTAGTTAGTGAACAAGAAATCTTATTAAATTTCAATAAGTTCTTAACTCCTATCAAAGAAAGTTTAATCAATAATTATAGAATGAAACAATATTTATCACAACAAAAGAAATCACCAAAATCACCAAAAAAATCCTCAACAGAATTATCACCTCCAACAACTCCAGTGTCGATGATCTCATCAAGATCAAGATCACCATCACCAAATTATACCCCAAATTCTCAAGATTATTCACCAAAAACTCCTATCAATACCATTAAAACAAATATTTCAAGCTTAAACCCAACTTTGAATCAAGAACAAAGTAGAAAATCTTCAACTTCATCAATTTCAACCATATCATCCGTTTCGTCATCTTCATCGTTTGAATATTCTTCTTATGGTCAAAATTCTTTCTCATCAATTGACAATCTCGAAATTTCAGGTAAAGTTAATCCAATATTCGAATTAACTGCCTTAAATGAACAATATGAATTAAACAGATTGTTGGAAAGTTTCAACACCAATTTATAGTAATGACTTATGATTTTGCATTTTATTCCTTTCTTAAATTCTCTTTTTTTAACAGCCAAAAAAAATGAGCCAAATATTTCTCAGATCAAAAAATTCTCGTGATACAATTTCCTACTCGCATATCTTTAATCATTCAATATGGTAGGTCTAATACCCAGGCGGTTTTTACACTCATCATATCGATTATTTAAAACCAAAGATCAATATAGTGGTATGCTAAAGAACCTTGGTGTACCCATCCAGAAATCTAAAGATCAAACAAGAGATTCTAAAGTTGAAGAAAAGATTGATGATAATGAGGATACTCACAAGAAATTGAAAGATTATTATGATAGCATAGCTTATATGACAGCAGATGATTTGATGATTCAACAAAATTTGGATCAAGGTAAACAATTCAATTCTTTTGATTCTGAACATTATCTTGATAGGAAAACTTTAACCAAGAACATACCTAATGAAATAGATATCTTTGAAACACCATATCCTGAGATTGAAAAGATTTATAAAGATTTGAATAAACTTGATACCGACAAAACCGTACAATTAAAGTATTATAAAAGATATTTGGACAATTATAGTGATCCAGTGAATCTATTATTACAAGAATTCAATAGAATAGATGAAAAATTCAAACTTTTAAGGAGAGATGAAATAGATAATCTTAATTTAAACCCAAACTCGTACTTTTATCATGAAAATTTATTCAACTTATCATATAATGTTTTAGGTTTTGATCGGTCAATTAGTGGATTCCCTTTGAGAATGGGTAAACATAAATTAACTGATGTAACATATCCTGTGGAATTCATTCAAGATTTACAAATGTGTCAAAAGAAAATCAAACTTCATAAGAAAGATTTGGATTTCGTGGAATATAATGAAAATTCCTTATCGATCAATCCTAATAATTTGAATAATCCTCAAATTTCCGATAATCAAGGATCTATGAATAAAGTTATTGATATGATTTATAATGAACTTGATGTACCGAAAAACTTCTTGATAGTAGATGACGTTCATGATTATAATTGTGTAAAGTTCAAATTCTTGAACAAGTTTAATTCAATCTTGGAAACTGAGATCAATACTTTGAAAGCTTCTTTACAAAAAGAGATCGAATTCATTTTATCATCAAACAACGAATCTAAGAATTTATTATTATTCAATCACCAATCTTTCAAAACAAACCAATATAAATTATGTGATTTTGTTAAAGAAAATAAACCTAACAACGACCCAATTGACGAATTATCAGGTAAACCCCAAGTGGTTCTTCTTAGTTATAACATTCAAGAATTCAATTTGATTCCCTATACATATTTAATCAATAGAACCAGAAGATCAAGAAAAAGATTATTTAACCACATTTTCAAACTATTCTTGATCAATTTGAAAGATCAAATCGAAACTTTGTTAAGAATCAAATATTCCAAGAAGAAATCCACATTCATTAACAATTTAAACTTGAAAATAACGAATATTACTCAATTCAAATTGATGAACTTCTTCTACTCAATAAATGATTTGAAATTGATTAAACCTGGTCATGCTATTTATTTGAAACCTTATAAATCAAGAAATTATAAGAGATTATACAATTATAAATTATTACCAGTTGAAAAAAGGTCAATTAGACTTGATTCTGTTGAGTTAGATGAACTTTTATAGATATATATGATGGCATTAACTGTACTGTCGCGCGACCATTTGGCACTGGCTGGGGGGCGGAAACTCTCACTAAACTGGGGTAAGAATTCTGACCAAAGAAAAGTGCGATTTGGAAAGGAAAATTTTTTCAACTATGGCTTATAAGAAAGTAACTACTACCACCTCCTTACCTCCATTACCAAAGTTAAGAGTAAGAAGACCTGTGTTAAACAAATCTACAAACCAATGTTTGGTCATCATGACTTCATTATTGAACTGTTGGGCTGCTAATGGTGATGGTGCTGCTAGTTGTTTAAATTTCGAAAAAGATTTGAAAAATTGTATGGAAACCCATAAACCAGAAAAGGAACAACTTTCCACCATAAATTACCATGCTTCAAGATTATATCCTAAATTCAAAGGTACTGTTACTGATTAGATCAGATTTGATGCTTGACATTAGATCAAATTCGATGATTGAGATTAGTTAGCTAACTGTAAGTTCACACATAAGAATTTCAGATCACTTTCCTAATGATTCAGGAAGTATCTTAGACTCAAATCCAACTCGTACGTTACCATGTCAAATATCACCGTCAGAATAGAGATGAAAGTATCTTAAACTTCACCCTTCGTTGCATAGCCCCTCCCATGTATTTTAGTACTGTAAATAGCATAATATCAAACGTAACTCCATAAATCATCATCTCTACTTACTCTAAACTACACCCTGATCCGAAAGCTCCATCAAATACACGCTTGAACACCAAAAATTTCCGGTGTTTCAGATTTTTTCACCAAAGGGGCTACTATCACCAAAATTTGAGAAGCTCAAAAGAAAAAATTTAAAGGACACTTCCCTACGATCTAACCAACCACCATATTTTTTGTATCGAAACTTTAACAGATCTCCGTTGATAAACTAACGATTCACGTACAAGTAGATTATCCAAATTTCACTTAGAAAGGAGTCACTTATTTTAAAAAAGTCTAATCAACTGGTGTTGACATTACTCCTGTGATAATCATTTGAATCGATAGCTTTTAAATACTCCAGATCTACCAGTTCAAATCTACGTCATGATCATACAGAAATTTTACTTACTATTGGTGCTACCTTTAGTAGTAATAGGAGCATTAGTGGAATCAAAAGCTTGTAGGGTTTCAGGTTCGAGTCTCAATATCGATAAGTTATTGATAGATGTAGCTTTAGATGAACAAAATAACAAGTTGAAGTTTTTCATAAACACCAAAATAATAGATCAGTTGAATTCTTCCAATATACTACCAATAATCACCGATGTTAATGCTACTACCAACAAATTCTCGACATTTCATGCTACGTTATATTTTCAAGGTCAAGTGATAAAAGATGAAAATAAAAGATTATGTAGCATTCTTGGTGTTAAAAATACCTCCAGCTATTTACAAAGTCCAAGATTTAATAATGGTCCATCCACAAACACAACTATTATCATTAATCCTAATTTACCTATAGAAGCAGGAGGAAGTTCTAGATCTAAAAGAAACAATAACCCCGATAAAATACGACGTGATGAATCAAGTTACTCAGATGATTACCCCATACTATCAACATCAGCCGCCGAATTCAGCGACCATAAAGGTCATGGTGGTCGTTTTGGTGGAAATTGTTCAACATTCAATAAATCCAATGACTTTGCTAGAAGTAATCAAAGTATTGAAGAATTATTCAATAATTCAACCGGTCAATTGATAGGATGTCCATTGTATGTGAATGATTCAGTTTATATCTATTATGAGGTAGATATAAGAGAGCAGTATGGAGATTTGGGTTCATTTTCCGCTAGATTTGCGTTTATTTCCAATGATGAGTCCAGTACCCTTATGGGTTGTAATACAGTATATGTTACACCGAAATTAAGGAAAAGTTATTCTAACGCCATTCTCATTGGTGTGGTACTGTTAATTATTGTGACAGGAGTTATAAATTTCTTGACTATTACTTGTTCAAGTTATCAAGAATCTCGAAATCCTTTCGTTTTCATTGCGTCAACTATTTGTAATGAGAATTTGTTGAAACAACTAGATGCCACGGTTCAACGAATTATCTTATACTTACAATTTGCATTATTTATTGCTGGATTAAATATCAATTTTCCAGGATTTTATCAACCACTTTTAGGTTTTTTGAAATGGATCGCTCTTTTGGGTTTCACTATAGTAAAAGGTGAACATTTTTATTCGTTCACTGAACAAGATAACATTTATTTAACCTATAATGGAGGTGGAATCAATTCTTTGGCATATTTTGGTAATTTCAGTACCTTAGGAGCTAATTGGTGGAATTTCATTCTAACTTTGATTATTTGGATTTTCATTCAAATTGGTGGTCAAGCTATTTTCGTTGGTTTACAATCTTTAAGAAATATCAAACATTTACATTTAACCAAATCGAAATTTGCAGCTTTCTTGAAAAGATGTACATTTTTCGTTATTGGAGTGTTTTTGAATAATTATATGATATTATTCGCATACCCATTCTTGGTGTTGTCGTTATATTTGTTTTACATTGATGCTCGCTCGGAATATAGTAATTATCCTAATATTCCTTCATTGAAAAGTAATGCTTTCAATAGAAATGTTTCTTATGATAATTTATTTACTCCTATGACTTATGTGAGTTATATCGATGGAAGAGATAATCATACTATAAGTGTGCAAGTTGATGGAGATTTCCAAAGTATTAACACTTCATATCTGTTAATGTACGGGAATACCACCAACGGATTTAATTTCAGAGTTCTTCAAGATACAACCGATCATAAGACATTGATTCCTCCTTTAGTAGTAGCAGGAATTTGTGTCAGTTGTTGGATATTAATAGCATTATATTTCATCTTCAAATACTTGTTCACCATCACCAAGAATCTCCGTATTGTAGCCAATAAGAATGTGTATAAGTTATATACCTCAGTCAATAATTTATTGGTTTGGGGATACTTCTATCATCATTATGCCCCCAGTAAGAATTATTTTGCTGTGATTGATATAGCAAGTTTGTTCTTAAGATCAGTAATTGTGAGTTTATTACAATCATCAGGGTTAGCTCAAGTTATTTGCTTGATCATTTTAGAATTAACCAGTCTTATATTAATGATTTTGATTGATCCTTTTTACTTGAAAATCACTTGGACTACCACAAGATGGATGATACCGGTAGCAAAATTCTTAATAGCCGTTTTATGTATTCCATTTCTTACACAATTAAATTATAGTGAGAATGTTAGAACTAACGTAGCTATAGCACATTTGATTATTCATTTAATCATTGCCGTAGTGTTTGTTTGTCAATTGATTTACTGTTTCACCATAACCATTATATCCATTGTCAAATTCCAAAAAGATAAACATAAAGCCACGAACAATTTAGTCAAATTGACCAATAAGAACAGTATTGATGATTTCAATAAACAATTTGAATATCAACCTTTGGATAAATTGTTGAAACCCATTGCTAAATTCAGAACTCATAATTTTGATTTCGAAAGGGATAAACATGATTATTATCCATATAAACAACAAATGTCCAATGATTCCATCACTGGTTCTCCAAGGTCAAAGAAGATAAATTCAGTTGAAGATATTAATAATGGTGATTTGTACTATAGAGCACAAGCTGAAAATCTTTTAAGATCTCAAGAATCAAATGTAACCAAAGATAATAATAGTATAATCTCAGATAATGGATCCTTTGCTAAACAACAAGATGTTTCCAATAAAAGAAGGAAAAGAAATGATTATACTACCAGAGAAGGTGATTTGATCTATAAGAAATATATGATCAATGATGAGATTGATCCCGAAATTAAAGCATTATGGGAATCTAGAAAAGGTGCTAATTTCACTGATTCTACACAACAAGATGAAACTGATTTGGAGTCATATTTCAAGATGGAAATGTCAAAAGAATCGAAAATTCAACCATTATCGAATTTCCTCACCAAAATAACTGTTTGCAGATCTAAGAAGGAAGAAGTGGAAAAGGGATTCCATGTTTCTAGACCAAAACAATTAATTGTCAAGAAAATTCCTTTCGAAGGAGATACTCCAACAGTTTCGGAAGAAGATAGAATCACCCGAAATATTTCCACCAAAACCGCCAAAACCACCCACACTTCATCCACAGGTTTCACATCTACCACTGTGGGTATTTCACCAATCTCCAACAACAAGTCACCCCATGCGGAAGATAATGATCTGTCCCATACTGACACATAAAAAAGAGAAAAGGGCCTGGACCCTAGGCTATAGCCGTTAAATAAGAAAGGCAGAAGGTGCCTTAAAAGAAATTCAGTTCAAATTCAAATATTGAAATGTATATTAGCTAAAAATATATAATAGGGAAGTTTATATCGTATCTTTCATCAAATATGCTACAAAGACCTCTTAAAGGTCAGGGTTATTTCTTATAAGTATTATGGTAATCATTTCTTTGGTCTTTTAGTTCTATCATCGATAATGGGTAAGTCGAATTTTCTTTTAATGATATTTCTTACTAACTTTTCATCATCAATGAAAGAACATACAGTATTATGAAATTTGAAAGCATTATCATTATTATAACAACTTTGTAAAGATTTGAATTCTGATTGTAAGACTATTTTGGCCATACTCTTCCTGTTGTATTTGAAATCTTTGGTAAAATCATCAGAAGCAAAGTTAGGATATTGGTCCATTCTTGATTTGATAATGAAGTTAAAATTTTCTTTAGTTTTAGAAGTCAATTTTTGTGATTCAATGAGTTGAATACATTTTCTGTAAATTCTTCTAACCAATTGGAATTTGGAACTTCTAGATAAAGGTTTCATAGAACTAATTGAATTAATTGATGTTAGTATAGTTAAACACTGTAAAAAGATGATTAATTCAATAATAACATCTCCATTAACAAAACAATCGTAAGAATCTAATACAAAATCAACTATGTCATCTTCTTCTTCCAATTCTATGACTTCTTTGAAAGTTTGAACAATTTCATCGAAGAAATCTTCACCTAAATCTTTGGCAAAGTATGCTTTGATTGTAGATAATGGGATTTCACCAAAATCGTGTTTGGAACCAAACATTTCAACGTATCCATATCTTCTTAAGATTTCACTATTAGGATGATCAGAATAAGTATTGTAGATTTGGTCTCCTTTCTTGATAGGTTTGATGGCTCTGATTACTAATTTATCTCCCAAGTATTCCAATGAAGCATTATGAAGATTAGTATCAGCATTTAAAGTATCAGCTAAAGGTATCATCGCTTTGAGGAAGCTATCTTTTTCTATACTATCAGGGTACTCCTCATCTGATGTTGGACTTGAAATTTCTTTACCATTCCCATTCAGATGTCCATTTCCATTCAGATGTCCATTTTGCCCGTTTTCTTTGTGTTGTTCTTCTTCCTCTTGTTCTTCTTCCTCTTCCTCTTCTTCTTCTTCTGCATCATTTTCTTCTTCTTGCTCTTCGTCATCTTCCTCTCCATCAACAAATCCACGACTGTTCAACTTTTCAATATCAAAGGAATAAGACATAATTAATGAAGCTACTTCATGATATTGTTGTAAGGTAACATCTTTTAATTCAACAATTTTCATATCTTCAACAACAATTTTTGGAAACAATTTCTTATACATTCCGTTAGCCAACTCTTTACCAACTCTGTGAACAATCAAGGATGGCTCCAATTCTTTAAGTTCGTCATCGGACCAAAACATTAACTGGTTGAAAATATAGTTATCTTTATCAAAAATAGGTAAGACCTTGAAATAATCTCTCCATTTAGAAGCCCCATCTTTAACTTGGAACTCATATAACAATAAAATAATCAAAACTTCCCATTGATTTAAGTGGACCAACTCATCACGGAGTTCAGGTCTGTCAACTAACAAAGTAGCACTTTCAAGATCAAAGATTATTGACCTTGGAATTTCGAATATGACGTCCCCAGTATTGATTTCCTCTTGGGCAATAATCCCTCTACCTTCATTAATATCCCTTAAATCTCTTAATTCTGTTTTTTGGAGAAATTTGACTTTTTGAACTTTTAACCATTTTGAATAATTTTCAGTTAGGATAGGAAAAGCTACCTTCTCTTCATCCCAAACCATTGTTAACTAGTGTAATCTGATGCTTAAGTTGTGATATATATAGGCTCTTTTTTACACTGTATACACAATAAATTGAAATAGCAAGAGAGCAGAGATTTTTTTCTCAACTTCATGAGCTTGTAGCCACTTGTGGCTAGTGTTGATGAGGCTAATGATATCATGAACAATAGAGAGAAGCATCCTGATTGGCCCTGAATATGAGAACATCAGATAAGCATTTTCTTCCTGATAATGACGTTGGAATAACAGTTGCAATAACAACAACATTCAGAGAACGAGATGAGATGGTCGTTATACATTACTTAAGGCGATAAAGGTAAACATTACTAGGATATTGAGGCAATGACGATGAATAATTTAAATCTTTGGTGGTTTTATAACCATCATCACTGGTGGCAATAGCCAATAAATCTTTGGTACCGTTGATATCTGACTTTACAATACTTTGAATTTCATTGTTACTATATTTCAATTGATTCAACGATGAAGTTTTCTTCTTATTTTGCCAATTCCAAATATTTACTATCCCATCTGATCCTGATGTGTATAATAAATTATCATTGAATGATAAAGAATTAACAGGATAGGCAATTTGAGTATTGGTTAATTTATCTGTTGTTCTATGACAACGGAAGACGAACCTCGAAGTATCAGGGTTGAAGAATTCCATCCCTACTCTTCCGTCTATACTAGAAACAGCAAAACCTTCATCAAAAGTCTTTAAGTCATTGATCTGAAGGTCAAAAGGACTTTCTCGGCTTTCAAGAGGTTTACTCCAATCTCTTTTATCGTATCTTTCAATTATTCGATCAGATAAAGCGAGAATTACTTCATTGTCATTAGTATCCATTGCCAAGATCTTATGTGATAAGACGTTGGAGAATATAGGTGTCGATTGCCTATAATCTGTTCCTTGAAATTTCTTACTGAAAGATGTGGATATCACCAAATTATCAATGGTGTTGATGTTATTGATACCTGAATCCAAATCATTTAAATGAACCCAATTCATGTTCAATAATTTATCATTCTCAAAGTCAATTTCAAATATACCTCCCTCTAATGTCCCTACATAAGCACTATTATTCTTTGCAAATGTCATACATAAAGTTGGTGTGGTTGATTGAAATTTGTTCATCAATCTACATGTTTCATAATAATCGGTATCGTAAAGTAAAATTTGATTATCCCATGACGATACTAAGAGATGATTCTCTACAGGGGAAAATTTGATATCTGATATTATATCCAAGTCTTCTGGTGTGGGTATTTTGATGTACCCATTCATTTGTATCTATAGTTGTCTGACCGCGAAAATGAGTATTTATGGGGTGATGACTTTCGACAGACTCTGGAAAGGAATTTGTGACACTAAAGGAGGCTGGATCAAATTTGAATGGTGTATTTGAAAGCTCATCAATTCAGCGGGATCTTGGTCAGGTTCTACCCATTCAAAGTTTTCGTTGTACTGCCAATATTCCATGAAAGCTAATTCTTGGGGTAAATCACCTATGGCTACTTTCCTATGTTTCAATTGATCTTTGAAATATACATACATTTCAGATAATCTGGGATTAGTGATGAAGTACTGGTTAGGATCCTCGGGTTCTTCAATGATAAAATCATCCAATTTATTCACTTTTATGTCATTAAAATTTCGTACTTTACTATGGTGATAATTGAGTAAATTGATTTCGTTATATTCCTCAAAATAGTTGATTATTCTGTTAAGAAAAAACAACTCCTGGCTATTCGAAATATTATACAGTAAGCTGTTTGAAAATCTCCAACTTAATCTACCTACTTTTCTTGGATATTTGACATTTAAATATGTGAAAGCCGTTCCTAAACCCGAAATCAATGTCAATGGTAGAGAAATTTCGAACGGAACCTCACACATTGTTAATAAACCTACTATTCCACCGATGCTGGTAGTAAAATATGCAATCAGGCGTCGTATTTGATTGGTTATCAATCTCTGGTATTGGGAACTTCGAAAAGTTCTATCGAAAACGTTGAAACAATTCATATAATCATTCATCTCTAGAAACCTATTAACACCTAATCTTATGATGGAGTTATCTATTATGTTATTTTGTAGTTTTCTTTGGAACTCACTCTCAATAAGAGTAATTATGTTGGAGGCCGTGACTGGTCTAGGATACGTCAAAAGGTACGTCCTTATAACATCATCATTCAAGTAGGGCTGATTGTTAATTAAGGTGTCCGAGATCAAGGTCTCCAATTGTTGATTCGACGATGATTCTATGTCGAGAATCTCCATCGTAGGACGTTTCTTTAGCTGCAATGTCCTACCTGCCCTTATACAATCTATTAATAGTAGGGATTTTTGATTAGGCGATAGTTTGTCTGTACCTCTATTGAATTCATTCACCCTACGTCGGAATACTTCATTATGTACTAAATTGTGACTGAAGTAGTTTTTGCGGTAGCTCAAACACCTCTTGAACATGTCGCATTTGTTAGAGTGAGATGGATTATAGAAGGTACAACTATGACGTGAATATGGAAATGAACTATGAAATTGTTGAGACAGTCTTATGGTCAGGTTTTCAGTTTCTCCAGATCATTAGATCAGAGTTTCAACAAAACCGATTGTTATCTTACCATGTTCATATATAATCTTCATAATTCATCCTCATAATTCATCTCCACATATCATCTCTGTATGCCATCCTACATTCAGCTCGTTCTAACTTATCAATTCAATCAGTCTCCAACCATCTTCATCCACAACCCATAAACGGTGGGGTACCTCAAATTCCAAAATAGCCTATTTTATCGATAACGCACGATAAGAAAAGATGCAAAAAAAAAGCTATCACAATAACTCGCTAACTCACTCAAAAAGATCCATATGAAATTATCCTGGATATTACTAACATTAATTCTAGTGCCTTGCGGGTTTACTCAGTGTACGTGGCGCTGTATGCGTTCCAAAGCAGAAATCATCTCTGATGAAAATATCAATCACTTTTCCTATTTGAGCGAAATTGATAACATTCGAAACAGACGACAAAATTTAATTTAAATTAACAAAAGATTTCAAGTACAGTTTTTGTTTAGATAATTCAAGTGTTTGAAGGAGAACTATTGATCGTTTGATAAAAATGTCCACCAGCCATTATGAAGATGAACTGGAATCCGAGTTCTCATATGTTCAATCAGATATTATCCCCAGACAAAAAATCACATCATCACAATATTCTGATGATCTACCACCTCCCAATTTGAGTAGTAGATTCAATCCAACCCATAACTTAGGAAGAGATTCGTACATGTCATCATTTTCTGAATATTCAGCTAATTTAGATTCAAATATAGCTCAACCAGTTTCTGTCAAAGTTGTCAATGAACCATTAGTACCAACTATCAACAGATCATTAAGTCAAAAACAACAACAAGAAGTCAGGGATCAAGAATATCATTTGAAGCAGCAATTGAAGAATCAGTTACTTAAGGATCAAGAATTGAAGGAGAAGTTAACTGAAGAACAACAGAGAGAAAAATTGGAGAAAAGAGGTAGTAAGAAATTAGATACCACTAAGAATTATAATCAACTCACTCCTGATTACCAATACAATACTAATGTCGAGAACACTATACCTCCAAGATCAAGTAAAAGACCAAAGAGTGAAGTTATTGATACAACAAATCTTCAAAAGGAAATTGATCAATACAAAGAGAAGCACCCATTACCCAAAGGTCATAATAAGAGAATCTCTTTGGTTTTGAGTGAAGATTTAGATAAATTAATGGAAAGAGCAAATTCCTTGAAATCCACAACATTTACTTTCAATGATTTACCAACAGATGATAGCTCTCTGGAACTGAAAAGTGTCAATAAGAGTACTGATCTGATAGCTACTCCACCTTTGAAATACAAAGGCTTACCTCCTAGACCAAGTGTTGAAAATTTAGCAAGAGCTAGACAAGCTTCTGGGAAAGTTAATCCACCAGAGGTCACAGATATTTCTGATCCTGTAACTCCTACGCAAGCTAAAGGTCATGAATCAGAAGATGAATATCATTCACCTTTGCAGTCAGCAGTTGTACCACCTCAAGATGAACCATCAGATGTCCCACCTCGTTCACCTCAAAGAACTCCTGAATCACAATACCCTGAAGATTCTCCCGTAAAACAATCCCCAGTTCAATCTATAAAATCACCCGTACAACCAACCCAACCAACATTTGAACCTCAAGATTTGGAACCAACAAATAAAGAATTGAAATCGGTATCTTCCCCACCTGCTCCAATTCCTGCTCCGGTGTTATCACCTGTAATTGATAGGAATTCAAATAGATCAAGTTTGGTATCAAGTAATTCAAGGATTAATCAAACTTTGCCACAACCACCAATGTCTGATAATGAATCCGTGCGTTCGAACGAACCTTTGATAAAACATTCAACAACTGATTCTAAAAGATTGTCAAGTGGTTACATGCCAGTGGATGAACCTGAATATCAATTACAAGATCCTCAATTAATGAAAGATTATTCACCAAAAGGTGAAGCCCAAGAGTTCATGAAACCCCAACAAGTGTTTGATGATGAACAAGGGTCATCTGTAAATGAACAAGGGTATCCTGGATATCCAACTCATTATCCAGAAGATGAATCGTTCCATCATATACGGCCTCATTTATCTCCTGAACAATTGCAAGAAAAAGAAGATGCTGGAGAATTATCAGATGACAAAGAACCTTTACCGAAAACCCCCGAAGATGTTCCTAATGCTGTCATGGGTATGGAAGGTCTAGTGACTCCAATTCCCGGGCAAACCACTATTCCAGGTGAACATCCATCTCAACCAATGCATCATTCTCAATTGTCTCAAGATAAAGATTTGGAAGAATATTATGATATTGAAGAACCTCAAATCGTCAGTAAACCTGCAAGAGCCAAATCTGTCAAAGATTCTACCAAACATCCCACTCGAACCAAACTGAAAAAGAAGAGAAAGGAGAAAACCAAATCTCAGCAATTGAAACCATTTTCCTACCATACATTGATTAATCTTTTAGAAAGTATTAATGGTACAATCATCGGAGAAGAATTCAATCAATTGAATCTCCCAATGAAAGAAAAACAATTAATAGAAAAAATCGTCGACCAATTATCCAGATTAACAAGTGATATGGTACTTGACGAACAAAGGTATGAGATTGGAATTGATCGTTTGGAAAGGGCTTTAAGAGTATTAGAAGGATTTATGTAAAGTATTTTTTTACCTCTCTTTCTCATTCAGTGCACGCTCTTTTATCCTTTTGTTAGCCCCGGTGTTTGGTTCCTTATAAAATATTTGTCATGAACTACCTCATTGAGATAGTCGTGGATATCAAATGTCAAAGGTGTTAAATATATTTATTTACTAATTTCCGGAAACAAATTCTCGTATAAAAACATAAACCTTCACTGGAAAGTCACCAGGCTTACTTTATTAATCAAAGCCTTGGAATTTCAACTCAACAAGATTTTAACTTTTTGAATTTTTGACACATCTTGAAAACTTCAGTACACAAGGTTGCCGCATCATTATCAATAAACCAAAACGAGCATCAGCCAGCCCTAACATAAATAATTATTTTCATCCAGTAAGTTAATTGGGTAAAGAGAAGATAAAAGATAGGGATTATTGGGTTATTTTATACCATCATTGCATATACACATCTTTCACGGGCGGATTTAAACTTTCAAGCAGAGGATCTTTGGAGTGAAAAAAAAAAATTATTTCCCCAATATTAATTTGTTTTGAGTCATTCATTTACTGATGAAAGCATATAGACCCACCACACCCCCACAGCTAAATGAGATGTTGTCTCGTCTAGATATTCAACATACCCCAGATACGGAGTCATCCGAAGATAAGAACGATAGTGAAAGAAAACCTGAGTTGTTAATAAAAGTACCCAACTATAAATACGATACCCCCAAATATACTAGAGAAAGAGATGATATGGAAATAGATGGATCGTCACCATCGTCATTGAATTTTGAACACATAACTCAACTCCCCACACCAATTATCAATAGTGGGTCGTTTGGATCGTTCAATCTGGTAGGACTGCCTCAGCTGCCACCATTAGAAATACTGAAAATAAGGAACAAGCCCATGATATCCAAGTTCAATAATAGAGCTATCTCAGAATATAGGCCGATAGATGGGAAAGTAATCCAGCCAATTTATGAAAAACGTATCACATCCAATCCTTTAGTTGGAGATATAGTTGAAGATGACGATATGGCAACTGATGAAATATCGAAATATAGTTCAAGTGTGTTTTCATCGAAATTTGGTAATTTCAAGTTCATAAAATTATTAGGAACTGGGAATTTTTCAACTGTTGTTATGGTTGAAGGTCCAGCTAAAGCAAAAATGGCAGTCAAAATCATTTCCATACCTTTAAAAAGGAAATCTGAGATAAGAAACCATAAATACTTTATTAAAAGAGAACTCAATATTTTATATCAAGTAGAACACCCCAGTATTGTTAAATTGCTCGACTATAGTATAAATTTATCTATCCCCAAAGGAGAAATTGAACATGGAATTGTTGAAAGTGAAAGTGAATTGGAAGATAATGACGAAAAAGATATTTCAGCAGATGTTGAAGCTTTAAGTATTGATAATAATCAATTGATTTATCTTAATTACTGTAAGGGAGGGAATTTGTTTGAATTTTCTCTGACCAATTACAAAAAGTATAATCGTTTACCTCAATATTGGAAAGTTATAAATCAGTTTGTTATAGAATTGATAGATGCTGTTCGCTACTTACATGAGAATTATATCATTCACAGAGATATTAAATTAGAAAATGTATTATTAAACCATACAATTGAAGAATTGTTGATAAGTGATGTTCAACCTAAGAATTTAAGTCCATTAATTTGTTTAACAGATTTTGGCTTAGCTAAAAAGCTTCATCGAAGTCATCAATTACTTTCAACAAGATGTGGATCTACTGATTATATTGCACCTGAAATTCTTATGGGACTCAAATATAATGGGAAATTAACTGATCTGTGGTCAGTAGGGGTATTAATTTATTGTTTAATAGAAGATAGATTACCTTTTGATTTACCTAATTATAGTTATTTAATGAATTCAGGTATAAGTCCCAGTGTAATCAAAAGAAAAATGTCTAAAAACACTCCAGCTCATAGAATTGCTATGATAGATTGGGATTGGTATGTCATCAATGATTTACAGGAGAAATTAGATGATACTTCCTTAACTATAGTTAATAATTTGAAAAAAATTGTTCAACTTTTAATTGTTCGTAAAGATAATAGAATTACCATGGAACAACTTGTTGAACGTCAAGAATTTAGAGACATTGTAAATATGTAAATTATGTAAATTATTCAAATTTCCTCTTACCAAAAAGATTGCAATTTTGAATTATAACTGTTTGAGCCGCACTTGGATTCTGGCGATACCTTCGCGGAAATTGCTGGTGAAAAAAGTGAAACATTCACATAATCGCGATACTCAATGATGGACATCCCCCATATAACGAGTAATATAATACCATTATCTAATGTCATCAAATATCACAGTAATGAAACTTATAATCTACTATCTACAGCCATTGAGAATTTATCCATAACTAAAGGAAAAGAAAGTGATTTAATCCGACGTAAGAACTTACTTAATTTGATCATTTCAATCCGTCAAGATTTTTTAAAGATATATACTTTAGTTAAATGGAGTAGTAAATCAAAAGATATTGGGAAATTGATTGATTTATTGAATTGGTTTCGAGAACAAGAATCATATTTCGATAATCTTTCATTTCGTTTGAATGAATTGAATTCTTTCAGTGGAGCAAAATTACCCAACAGTGATTTAATAACTTCATTAGAGGTAATAATAAAAGGTAGACCCCAATTACCTTCTTATAATCTTTTACATACAGAAGACATTTCTAATGAAAAAATCTTGAAAGTTCTAAAAGATTTGAATTTGTGTTTGACCACAAGAATTGCATTAAGTGATAATATACCCATAGATTTCATGAAGAATTATCAAATTAAAGATGGGAGAATTATATTTACAATGGTAAAGAATTACCAAGTTAGCATAACAGTAGGAAATGATGAGATTATTGAAGATGATAAAGATTATTATAAATCTCCATATTTCTTTATTGACTTTAAATTCCTTTTCGGTGAAAATTTTGAACAAAATCATATAGATGTTCCGAAAACCTTACGGAATAAATTAGAACAAAGTTGTAATCAAATCTTATTAAAAGATAATATTGAAGGTTTATATAATCATTTGAATAATATTACCAAGAACTTCAAATATGAATTGATTTTGAAACAATTGAAAAACCTAGATAATTTGAAATGGAAACATTTGAAACATAAATATACCGATAGGATAATTATCAATTATTGGGGATCTAGTAACACTATTGAAATATCCATCAATATTAATTTATCAATTGAATACAAATGGTTTAAGAATGGTGAAGAAATGGATAATTCCGTACTTAAGAAAGATTCTTTTAATGATTCATTTGACGTTGAAGTTCTTTTGACTTCTATTCTTTATAAACATAGTGAACTTATTATTGATGAAATTTTCAAGCAATGTGAATTGAAAGATTTGAGTTTTTTGAAAAGAATTTCTTCTAATCAAATTTCAATCAAAGATCATAAATGTATTATGAGTATTGACTATCTCATGGGAAAATTCTACACTATTGAACCTAATTCCTTGGAAATCAATTTTTTGGATAAAATCAATCGGTTCAATTACAATAATGATGAAAATGCCTGGATTGAAATGATTATTAAATCTTTGATTGACTTGAAATTGGAATTAATAGCCAAAGATTTGAGTTCCAAATTGATCACTATAGAATGGATCACTAACAAAATCATCAAATTGAAAGATTCCGAAATATCTAAATTGGGAGGTGGTGATTTTTTCAAGATAAGATATTTCAGATATAAAAATTGGCCATCATCGTGGTTTTTAATGACTTTGATTGATGATAAATTCAAAGTGAAATGGTTTGTTAGTAGAATTAAGAGTATTAGAGGAGATTGGAGATTAGAATGGATTTCACCTTTGGACTTAAAAGATTTTAATACTTCAACTGAAGAAGTTACGGAATTTGACACTAATTTTGAATTTTTCAATTCATTAAGTGATTCATGTACCAGTAAGATCATTAATAACATGATAATTGAAGAATTGAATGTTAAAAATGTGGAATATATTGATTATAAACCTTCTAACCATAAATTGAATCAATATTTGAATGATGGAATGATTATTACTATCTTTAATAATGATGATTATTTACCTGTTCAAAATTGTTCCAATAGTATATTCCTTAAGATCAAATTACTTGATAATGAAAGTAAAAACAAGGTTATTGAGTTAAAATTGATATCAGAATTGAAATTCGATGGTGATATAAATAAGATTAAATTACCTAACATTAAGATTGAAGATGATCATTTCGAAATCTTTGAAATAATTGATCTTGATTTCAATATCAATAACAATTTAAAACAAGGAACCATTTTCACCAGAATATTCAAAATTTTGAATAAGTTTAACCATTTGATTAAATTGTTGAATGAGTTAACTACCAATAACATCAAAATTCTTGAGTTTAGTAATATAATCAAAATTAGAATCAATGATGTTTTCGATGAACTTATAATTGAATTACCTAGTGATGAAGATAAAGACGCTAACAATGACAATAATTATAAATTGAAATTCGACAAGCAGTCAAATTGTAAGATAATCATTGACTTCATTAACAAATCTATCAACAACCATAAATTGATAGGTATAATCAATTATTTGAACCTTATCACACCAATCCTTACTTCCATAGATAATTTGAAAAGTTCCATAAATAAAAGGTTCTTTCACACATTGAATAATGGATTGAATAAACTCCTTGTCAATACCAAATTCTATAATTTGAACAATTTCGAGTTACTTTTCAATATCAATTGCATTAACCCTCAAAATCCTAAGAAGATTGTAAGATCAAAAATTGTTTTAAATGTAAAATTCAAATTGAATAATTTCAAAACTTCGAATAAATTAGATTTAACTATCAGTTTGATTGATAATTTGAATATCAAGAATATCAAATACAAAAAGTTATTTGAATTGATTTATAAGACATTAAAAGTAGATCCGGATATTATAAACTTGAATTACGATTTCATTGTTGATAACAGTTTGTTCGATAAGTTCTTACAAGATGTAGGTAAATGTTTCATAAATTTCATAGAGAATGAATCATAAATTTGTGTAGGAGAAATAAACGAACTAATGGTTGCAAAATGCGAAAATCACAAAATGTGGAGATAATTGAGGAGCAAACTATTGATGATGAATAAAGGGGGTTCATTGTGGGATATGTATGTCGATCGTAAGTTATCAACCCCAACAATGTTTCCACAAGGCAAGTATACTTAGGAGGAATCTGAAATGTCTTTCGATTACTGAAGACCCACGACAATTCGGAAAAATGGGATTGTTCAAAGACCAAAATAGGAATACTAAATCATTCAGAGCTACCAACGCATGTCTTTAACTTCATTGCAAGTTTAAAAGAAAGAAGAAATGGATACCACGTACTCTGAGTCTCCAATATTCTACAGAGATGGGGAATGAGTGATCATGTAATCAATTCTAATCATCCCCATTCACTCTTAGTGGGGAATATGATTAACAAATTCTGAAACCCTCTAGAAAACAATACCTACACCCCACTTCTTATCTTCTCCTCGGACTTCATTATGAATCTTTGAACAAAGGTTCTTGAGGTTCTTGGAAGGGTGAATGGATATTTCCACAATATTATTCCACTCCGCCCATCAGCCGTTCATCCTAGGTATAGATTATATTATAACCCATGTGATGTTTTAAGAATAGATAGTGAATCTCCACTATTTAAAAGATTAGTGGAGTCAGATCTACATCAGAGGAGTTGAGAGGAGGGGTCGGCCATGAGGAGATGGCTCGGAAAAAGTCCGAATTCATGTGATGAGAATTTTCTGTGGACCGAGAGTAGTTTGAAGCGAGGATGAGATGAGATTTAAGCAATCACCCGAAAAAATCCCAGGGATGTTGGGTCCACGGTAGTCCAAACCGGAGGTTTTCAAGAATGAACGTATGCAACTAAAATAGAAGAGTTGAAATAGTAAAATAACCTATATTACCCAAAAACCTATAAACCAGTATTAAAACTACAACTATTACCCTTCTTGGAACAATTTTCACAACTATCACCATTCATCAAACATTTGATCTTTCTTTTTCTACAGCTTTCACAACTGGTCTTTCTTCCGTCATTTTTCTTGTCATTAATTTTTGAAATTTTTTTGTTAGTCAATATTTCTTCTTTAGTGAACCCTTTGGAAAATTTACAATCTAACTTTTTACAATTACAACTTTTACATCCTTTAAATTTTATTATTTTATTATTTGATCTGATTAATTTATATCCATCTTTGTTGAAATCTTGTTCTAAAGTAGCAAGATCTTTTATTTCATTTAAGATTTCAATTTCTGCATTACATTTAACTTTTCTTAATCTACAAGAATCACAGGAAGGCCCAGCCCTTTGTCTTCTTTTCTTTTCAGCTTTGTCATTAATATTGACAATATTAACATTCAAATCATTAACTTTTGATTCTTTAAATAACATTTGAGAATCAGGTAATATCAATGAAGGTAATGGTGTTTGTGATTTTAAATCATTAAGGTTTGGTGATTTATTAGGAGTTTTAGGTGATGAAACTGATGAAATTGATGAAGTTTTGCTATTGGAGTAACCTTGACCGAAACTTATGTTACTATTAGTATAACCGTTGCTATTAGTATAACCATTACTATTAGTATAACCCGGGTTAGTAAAAGTGTAACCATGGGTATAAGTTGGCTCTATTGGTTGAATCTTATTGAAGTTAAGCAAATTATTCTCCGTTAATTTATTAATTGGTGGTAATGAAATCTTTTCAAATTTGAAATTCGAAGATTTTTGGTTCATTATTGAATATTCTAACAAATCCATGATTAATTATTTCTATTGATTTCTATATTTACAAAATTATGGGTATTTACAAAAATTTTATGTTTAAAATGTTTCTCTATCTTTTTAAGTAAAGAATTTAGAAGGAATTCAAAATTATTTATATAACTCCATCCCCGGTATTAAGATGTCTTGTGATTTAAAAATAATTTATCCTTGGATAAAAGTGCGATTTTACTCCGAAGTCATTTTTCAGCCTATGACTTTTAAATTTGGAAACCTGTTTGGTCTTTTTTCCCATTCAAGACCTTGGGATACTAATAGATGATCCGCTGAACAACATAATTAATTAGAGCTCTAAAACTTTTCTTAAAAGATAATAAATAAAAAGAAGGTGGAAAAGAGTGGGAACTGTGCCATATCGGAGTATCATTTAATCGCATTACTTCAAAAAATGTTCGGGACTTTTAGGATGGACAACACTCATCCAATTTGTCATACCACTCATATTAATTACATCAATATTATAATTAATACTTAAGTCCGGATCACTTGTAGACCTTTGTATAGGACTAAAGCTTTCATAGCCAGTTCAAAGTACAGTAAATGTGATTCAAATAAATTTATGGAGGGGGGAGGGGATGGGAATGGCTAGATATCTTTTGACTCAAAATGATTCAATTCCGTGGAGACACTACCCCACATCCCTTGACCCGAGAACATTTAAAAAAGAAAGTTCGTTTTTCCGAGGGTATGAAAGAGTCAACCAAATTTTTACACCCTAAAACTTCCTGGGCTTCGGACTTCGATGACTCGCGTTTCATTCTCCGGACTTTTAATCTCCGATTTGAAAATCGCAATGAGAATTTAAGGAGTGAGAATTTAAGGAGTGATGGATTAAAAGAGTGATTAGTCACGTGAGCATTCTTGAGATTTAGTTGTTTTGAATTTTGACAAATTGAGACGTAAACATCTTAAACATCTTTTTTTTTTTCATCTTATCCCTTATCCTTTAATCTTTGATCTATCAGACATTAACCTAATACCCAAGATCATAGATACCAATCATGGATACGGACATCATGAATACTCCCATTAAAAGGATATCGAAACTTTCGATTAAATCACCAAATTTAAAACAGATCATGGTTGATAAAGGTTATAGTAATACTATAAGTGATGTTGTATTGAATGAGATGAATAAATACATTGATATAGACGACTATGAATCACCGGATGATTCACCTAAGCAACATAATAAGTTTGACAGCATTCACAAATCAAGTTTTAGTAAGATGGAATCGATATCAGACCATTATACAGTGTATCAAAAGAAGAAGAGGAGAACTTTAACAGGAATAGAAGAGAGTCCAGTATTCGAAGGTAACAGTGAACTAACTAGAAAGCCTTTGAGTCCAATTAAGAGCTTATCACCCACTAAGCATTTAACTCCTAATATAAGTCCTGACACTCATAAAGAATTACCAAGTCCTAATAGAAGTCAAAGTCCTAATAAAAGTCCTAATAAAATTAGCCCCAGTAAGAAGTCTTACAATTTAAATGATATCTTGACAAGAAAGATATCTTATCCAAAGTCTAGGACCCCATCACCTTTGAAGGATAAATCTAATTTACAGTCTAAGCCATTACCAAAGGTACCTTCGATGGTCACAGAGAAACCTAGAATACCTTCATTACAGCATCAAAGTTCCATTCCCAAGTTGCAAGCCAAGACATCAGTTCCTTCATTCAGACAGTCAAATATTAAAAGTTCCATACCGACAGTGAAGAATTCAATAACGAGTCAAAACACTTCCATACCCACATTAAATCACAAAAGTTCCATACCCACATTAAATCACAAGAGTTCAATACCAACCCTAAATCACAAGAGTTCTACTCCTACATTGAATCACAAGAGTTCTATTCCTACATTGAATCACAAGAGTTCTATTCCTACGCTAAATCACAAGAGTTCAATCCCCACACTCAACCATAAGTCTTCAAACACATCCATAAATACATCTAAGATACCAACATTACAGAAAAAACCATCATCAATTAATCAACCTAAATTATTTACCGACTTTGTCAAACCGAAGGCCAATGTGGTCAAACCTATCACAACGTTCAACCAAACCACCAATGTCAACCATTTTGGATTTAACCCTAATAATGCCCAATTTAATGCCGAATTCGAGAGAAATTTGAAGAGGAAATCATCCAACCAATCATTAAGATCAGTTACATTTAATTACGAAAGACCAACATTTTCATCAAGTAAAAAATGTAAATAGTTTATATTCAAGTTTAATAAATATTAGATTGAACTAAAATTTCACCTTTTGGGTAGAAATCTTGACTTCCGGTCCATTTTTCTCCTGGTGATAATGTTTTGAACTCACCAACCAATCCAGCTTCAATACATAACATATTCAAATAACCTGATTTGGGTTCAAAGTCGCCCATACCTTTGGATTTGTTTATCCAAGGATTCCAAACAACAGCATCTGGTAATCCTGATCTCTTAATGTTTTGTTGAACGTGACCTAATTTTATAATTTGTAAGACTTTTTCTTCAGGAATTTTCTTATAGATTCTATCAAATTCTTCAATGAAATTAACCATTGGTGCTTTTTCTCTGTAAGTGGTGGCTAATAATTGATCATAGCATTCTTCATCAGTTAAGTTATTGACTACAATATCAGTAATATCATCCACTCTGAAATAAGTGTGGAATAACCAGTTGAACTCAAAAGGTTTATCACCAGGGTTTTCAACTTCGATAGTAGTGGTTAATTTTTCATCGGCTAAGGTGATATTATAGATAAGGGTGAAATCAGGTTTGCCTTTCCATAAATCATAAACTTCTTTATTGGCTATTTCTGGACTTAAAGCAAATTGAACAGTTATTGGATTTGAAGTAGTTTGACCTAAAAATTCCCATTCGGAGTTTCTTGCGAATCCATGTTGTGGTAAATCATAAGTAGCTTTCGATTCATCTTTGGTTTTACCGAAATTAGGGAATACTAAAGGAATACCACCACGAACAGGTTTAGATCCATCTAATTTGGCAGCAGTTGATACCCACAATTGTTCTTCACCTTTCAACTTCCATGAAATTACAGTAGCTCCATATTTAAGAATGGTAACGGAGGTAGTAGGATCTGAATCCAATTGGACAATTACTTTATCTTGATGTTCTTCAATCATATTCACCGTGTATTTTTTTTTAGTCCGAAATTATAGTTGCCCATATGTGCGCATAAGGTCACATGACTTACCAGCAAGTGGCTTTCGGATAAATAATAAGGGGTGGTGACCTTTGATTCATGGTTGTGATAACAACATTGTTTATATCAAGGGAACCCCTCTCACATCATGCAACGAAATTTTGTAGAGATTCTATTTGGTAAGTGGTTACTTAACCTAGCAGCTATAGGCATAGACATAGAAACAGAGATAACTAAACATGGCTAATTTCCAGATCTTGTTCTGTTACTATAAACGGTAGTGCAAGGATTAAACATGGTCAACATTCTTATAACAGTTATTCTTATCTCTAAGGCATTCACACTGTTTCCACCGTAATCATTCGCAACCCTTTTTACCCTTTCCCCTATTTGAGGGTGCAACGGACTGAAAAAAGAAAATTTCTCATTATTTACCAGTCAGCATCTCATCAGAAATTTAACCAGTTACATTGCAAAAGTTTAACATTGCCATAGTTTGAACATATCATAGATCATAATATAATTCCAATTCAACTTTGAAATTGTCAGAAATTAAGATTATAATAGTTTAAATCGAAAAGAATATTTGCCCTCCGTTTTTGATATAGATCATTCAACATGTCCATACTAAGGTCAAGTATTATACAAACACCATATCAATGGTTTCATTATTATTTCCTTTCAGAGAAACCCGCTAATGTCAACATTGCTGATTTGGAATTTTCAACAGATATGTCCAAAAGTATCAACAAATTAAAACATCCTTGGAAAATCAATGATATTGTACACTATTCATTCTTATCATCAGTTATTTTATTTGTTTATATAATCTTCCCTGCGCTGTTTATCATTAAAACTTTCATCTTATCAGTGTTTGTCAGTTGTTTCTTGATCCCATTAACAGGTCAATTCTTTATTCATGCGTTACCAATATTTTGTTGGTTAGCATTATTTTTCACTTGTGGTAAAATTCCTCATGAATGGAAACCTGCTATTTCAGTTAAATTTTTACCTGCTATGGAAACTATCTTATATGGAGATAATTTATCTAATGTTTTAGCTAGTGTAACTACTAGTATTTTAGATGTTTTCGCATGGTTACCTTATGGAATTGTTCATTTTAGCTCTCCATTTATTGTTGCTATATTAATTTTCATTTTTGGTCCTCCAACAAGTTTAAGATCTTTTGGGTTTGCCTTTGGATATATGAATTTGTTAGGAGTTTTAACTCAAATTGTTTTCCCAGCTGCTCCTCCTTGGTATAAGAATTTATATGGTTTGCAACCAGCTAATTATTCAATGTCTGGATCACCTGGTGGTTTAGGTAGAATTGATGAACTTTTAGGTGTTGATATGTATACTACAGCATTCCTGAATTCTCCTGTTATATTTGGAGCTTTCCCTTCATTACATTCAGGTTGTGCAGTTATGGATGTTTTATTCTTATGTTGGTTATTCCCCAAATATAAATATGTTTGGTGGTCTTATGCTTGTTGGTTATGGTGGTCAACTATGTATTTAACTCATCATTATTTCATTGATTTGATCGGTGGGGCTCTTTTAGCCTTTGTGGTGTTTAATTATACTAAATATAACCATTTACCAATAATGTCACCAAACAAATTTTGTCGTTGGAGTTATAGTGAAATTAAATTGATCAACATTGAAGAATTAAATCCTTTGAATTTCAATTATAATGAATTTATCTATAATGATATCGAATTACATGAAATTCCTGAAGAACCTGTTTCATTCCCAAGTTCCTCAAATTCAAATTTACCTTTACCTAATAATTATCCATATCCTTATGATTCAAGATCAAGACAAGCATCCAAGATTTTTTTAAATAATCAGATTTTAGAAGAGGAAGAAACTTCAAGTTTTGAAAATTCGGCTACTACATCAGTTTTCGATGAAGTAGAACAATTAACAACTATCAATTCTAATTCTTCCGATGATTACAGGAAGAAAAATTAAAAAAATCACAAGAGATCTCATTTAACTACATACAAATTTTTACTAATACTTAATACTTAATAATTAATACTTAATACTTAATACTAATGCTTATGAATACATACTTTTTTAATCTTCTCAAAATCGCAATCGCATTATGTTTAAGAGTCTATTTAAGAAACCACCTATCTTGAACTATCACACAATTCTCGATTTCAAGTCACCTGAGACTTTGAAAAACATAATAACAAGATCAGATAAAGAGATTGGAGGTTATTCATCAACAAAATTCATCCATGATCCTATTGAAAAATGTGGTAAATTTATTGGTGAATTAAATTTGGATTTACCAAAAGATAATCCTGATGTTACTAGATCAGGTTATGCTATGTTCAGAACTAAAGATCAACCACAATCATTATTTAACACATCATTCTGGGATTGGTCAAGATTCAGTTCATTGGTTATGAGAGTAAAAGGTGATAGACGTAAATACTTAATCAACTTACAAGCTAATACGCCAATGATTACTGATTTATATCAACACAGATTATTTTTGAACGATCCAGGGAATTGGGAAACCGTGGTTATACCTTTGGATGACTTTGTTGTTACTAATTGGGGGGTTATACAGGATCAGAGTGAATTAAATAAATCAGAAATCAAAACTTTTGGTGTGGGATTATTAGATAAGACTTACGGACCCTTTGAATTAGCTATAGATTGGGTCAAGGTTATGAATGATGAAGAGTTGAAAAATTATACAGAAATCAAGAAATCTGAAAAGGAAGAACAAACTGAACATTCAGCTTTCCCTGCCAGTAATTATCCTGAACCTAAAGCCACAGTATTTTGAAAGAGAAATCCAATGTTAATATGCCTTTCTATATACATGTTTATATAATCATCTCATTACTTACTTGCTTGTTCAAAACTGGTACCAACATTTAAAGATTTATGAATATGTTGTTTGAAAACATTTGCTCTTAAAATTCTAGGATCTTTTCTTAAAGTTCTGATTAATTCCTCTTGAACAGCAGCTGAACTATCAAATCCAATCATAAATTGATAACCTTCAAAATGTCTTTCTTGATTCTTACTTATTATCTTTGGTAAAGGTTTTGCTCCTAATGATGTGATATCTCTTATAACTCCTCTATTATTGAGTATTAATTTCCCTACAGTATTAACAATTTTCATGGCATCAGCATATTTAGCACGAGGATCTCTAACTCTGGCTATAGCCATTAATTCATAGTACATAATGGATAGTTTTGTGATACCAAGATGAAAATTTTATGCGAAAAAAAGTGTCGTGCTGTCACCATGAAAACCTTGCTTACCTAATCGAGTATTCTTGATCTTATCACGTGAGATTAGAACAGAGCTTTTTTGCAACTTTCAAATCAAAAGATAATTTCAAAATTAATCTACAATGGCAACTAATATTACCTGGCACCCAAACTTGAGCCACAGTGAAAGAAGTGATTTATTGAAGCAAAAAGGGTTAACTATTTGGTTAACTGGATTAAGTGCTTCAGGTAAATCAACTATCGCTTGTGCTTTAGAACAATTCTTATTAAATAAGCAAATCAATTCTTATAGATTAGATGGTGACAATGTTAGATTTGGATTAAACAAAGATTTAGGATTCAGTGAAGCCGATAGAAATGAAAACATTAGAAGAATTTCTGAAGTAAGTAAATTATTCAATGATTCATGTTGTATTGCTATAACTTCTTTCATTAGTCCTTATAAACAAGATAGACAATTAGCTAGAGAATTACATGAAAAAGATAACTTACCATTCATTGAAGTTTACATTGATGTCCCTATTGAAGTTGCTGAAAAGAGAGATCCAAAAGGTTTATATAAAAAGGCCAGAGAAGGTATTATCAAGGAATTTACCGGAATTTCTGCTCCATATGAAGCTCCAGAAAATGCTGAAATTCATATCGTTAATGATGACATAACTGTTGAACAAGCTGCTCAACAAATTATTGATTACTTGGTCGAAAAGAAATTTATTTAGAACATTATATTTATTTTAATTCATTTTGATATTCTTTATTTCTTTAAACTATCTAATCTTGCTTGTAAATCATCTTCATCACCTCCAATAGCTTGAGCTACTCTATTTTCAGTTTCTTGAGTAGGTAAACCTGTTGGAGTATCTTTCAAGTTGGCATTTAAATCTACACCAATTTCATCTAATACTTTACCCAAGATTTCATCAATTTGGTCTTCTTCTCCTAATTCATCATCTTCAAATTCCATTGCATCATCAATGGCATCATCCATAAATTCTTGTTTTTGGTCCATCAAATCATTTTCCTTTTGAAATTCTTGGGCAATTCGTGATAATTGTGGTAAATTCATTGATCTATTCATTCCTGATAATAATCTGGTTGCATCTCTCATAGACATTGCCATTTGTTGATTACTTCTTACACTTTGAATTCTTAAAGATATGGCTTGTAATTGAGCTTTCATACTGTTGAATTTATGAATGTATCCTCTTGTACGTATTAAATCTTTAGCTTGTACTTTAGCACTATTTATTTGTCCTTGTTTAGCCAGCTTCTTAATATCTGAGATTAATTTCTTTTCTTGTTGTTGTAATTTAGTTGTTTCTCTGGCCAATTCTCTTTGTGTCTTTTCTAATGATCGTTGATTCTTCCGAAGTCTCTCTTGAGGAGTTAACTTCTTCCCGAATGCCCATTCGAATAATTGTGACATTTAAAGGAGGTTTTCTCAATCTTATCTTCCACTAAATTTGTGTGAGCATCTACATACGACATCTACAAACGACATTCATCAAAAGATATACCCCGACATAGGTATGGTTATATATATTAGATTGAATTTTCTTCAAGATTACTACTTAAACTAATACCTTCTTCATTTAATGCACCGTGGTCATTTAATAATTTGTTTAATCTGGTCATGATTTCTTCGTTATCAACGGTTTTAATATCTTCCATTCCGTATTGATATATGGTAACTAAACCATATAAGGCAACTAATGTACATATCAAAAATGCAAAGTATCCCTTGGAAGTAAAACCTTCAGGTAAAGGTGGAGGTTGTAAGAATTCACCTGTTAAATCGAGCCAATCTTCAAGTTTACCTGTTCTACCGGCCGCATTACCAGTGGTGGAAATATTTCCTGGTTTACAAGCATCGAAATGATTTGAAGGTACTGTTTGTTTTTGAATTTCTTCTGGTGATTCAATTAATGTGATAGCCAAACCTTGTTCCAAATGCCAATCAACATGACAATGGAAAAACCAAACTCCTGGGTTATCAGCCTTAAATCTCAATCTAACAAATCCATTTGGATTCACTAATACAGTATCTCTAGATACTGGGATTTCAGGTAATTTATCATGTTCAGGATTGTTTGGATCATAGACGATAGGATCATCATCTTCACCTTCTTCTGAACGATAAATGACTTGGAAGGTATGTCCATGTAAATGGAATGGATGTTTACCAGGATCTTGATTATTAACAATAATTTCTACAATTTCTCCTGATTGAATTACAAAAGAATTAGTATTTGAACCATAAATGCCCACATTGGATCCATATTTCCCACTACTCATGACTGAATACAATGTTGGAACTTTTGGTGGAGTATATGAGATATTGTTGAAGAAAGCATAATTCACACCATCTCCTAAATTATCCATTTGGAAATCTAAAGATATGATGTAATCAGGTTCATCATAAAGGGGTTCTTTAGATAAAGGAATAAGATCAAAATCATCAAAAATCTTTAAATTTTCAACAATTTCGTCATATTTCTTCTCACTGTTTCCCTTATAAGCTTCAGGTAAAGTAGCAGATTTATCGTAAACGAAATAATTGGTGGAAATTAATTGTAAATCTGGTGGTAAAACATCTAACATATCTCTATCGATAATGTTGATGAAACGATAATTCTTACTTGAAGATTTCTTAGTAGTCACTAATACACCGTATCTTTGAGCCACACCAACTAATAATGATTCAGATTCTGTTGGTTCAACATAAACTCCATCTATCTCAACAATAGTAAAAGTATGATGTTCTAACTTTAAGTATTGAGAAGTGAAAAGTCCCATATTAACAATACGTAAGAAATAAGTGGTATCAGGTTTGACTTCCATAGTGACATTCTTACTATCATTAAATAAGGAATTTTGAGGAATAGGCTCAGCTCCAGTAGGATTGTATCTACTCAAAAATTTCTTCATCAATTCTCCTGATTCTTTATGATACCAATCTCCGACACTAATGGTTAACTCTTCATCATATTTAAAAGGAGGTTCATCATCTTCAATAATGAAAAAACCTCTTAATCCATCACCATATTGATTTCCAGTATGAGAATGATACCAATAAGTCCCTACTTGATCTACGGTGAAGTTATAAGTAAATTGATATCCTGGAGGAATTGGACATTGTGTAACCATTTGTGGACCATCCATAGAGTTAGTACCATTCTGGAATAATCCATGGAAATGTAATGAAGTATTTTCACTTAATTGATTATCAACATTAATGATAACTCGGTCATTTCTTTTAACCCTTATAGTTGGGACTGGCCATTCTCCGTTGATTCCAATAACAGTTCTTTCATGAACTCCATCAGGGTTGGCATCTACATAGGTTATGTTGAAATCATATACCTTAGTACTGGCACTTACTATGGTAAGTAAAAAAAACAACCACAGTAGCATTTCTTGGAGTTTTTCTTAGGATGAGCATTTGGATCTTAAGAGAGTTTATATTTAAACTAACTAAAAGTTTTCAATTCTATTTGAGAATCTTCGGCTTCATAAGTGTTGGAAGATAACTTAACTAGTTTTTCTGTTAAGTCCTTTTGTTCAGGAGTTAAAATTTGGTTTATAACTGTTTTAAATACTGAAGAATTATATTCAATCAAATCCATCAAATGTCCGTGAACTTGTTGTTTATTGACAAATGTCTTGGATCCATGTAAAAGTAATGGAATGATTAAGGAATAAATTTGATTTAATTTTGATTCATCGGTTTCGTTTTTAGTGAAGAATAATAATATCTCTGAACTCAAAGTAAAATCTAATTCATCATTTAAGGTTGATTGGACTATGTTTTTCACTACAAATTTGACAATGTATAAGTTGTTCTTGGCAGAATATTGAATCAATGATTTAATACATTGAATTCCCATAGGATCTTTCTTTTCAAGTAATGAAAATATTGATTCACCCAAAGAAATCGATTCTTGTTCATTTAATTGAATATCTCCAATAGTTATTAAGATAATGATAGTCAAGATAGTACTATTATCATTGAAATCACAATGGAACTGTTTAAGGATTCTATAGAAATTCACAATCATTTCTTTACCTTTGACTTCATCGACTTTTTTAACTTCTTGGAATATTTGTTTCAAATAAGGTAATATTATCAGGACTAGAAGTTCATTACCAAACTCATAGATTTTGATGAATATGAACATCAAACAACAATAAAGATCTATTCTGACGATTTCTGGGAATTTCAAGATCATTTCAATCAAATTGAAGAAACAGATTTTCAATACAATCAAATGAGGACCACTATCAATATGTTTCAATAATAATTGTGTTTGTCTATCAGTAGAATCATAATCATTCTTTAAGAATGGTAGGAATTTGAATAACGGTAACATAACCAATCTTACAAGTTCGAACAATTTATCGAAATTTCTGGTTAATTCTGATTCTTCATTAGATCTAATGAAAGTTTGGAACAATTCGTTGATAATAACCACCAACTTACATTGAATTTCATTATCTTCTTCTATCAACAATAATCGATCAAATAAATCAATAAGTTCATTGAATATCTCATCATTGAAGATGATATTGACTAATTGATCATTTTTGAATAACTTATTCAAGGAAATTAAAATCTCCAAGACATTATTATTCTTAATCAATGATTCAACACATTGACTAAACAATATAAAGAAGAATGTTGATGCATCATTATCAAGATATTGTTCAACAAATTGATTATTTTGTTCTAATTCCAAACTCAAAACACTAATGAAATTTATCCAATAATTATTATAAATTTCAAGTTCCTTAGCATTGGTACCATCACTATTATACTTTATAACAGAAAATTCCTTCAATGAAATGATCCATAATGATATCAATAAGTTCTTATACTTATCCAAAGTACTAACTAATTCATCTTCTTTTTCATTGTCTTCATTATTATTCAAGGTAACTAAAGCCCAACAATTCAAAATGGATATTTGGATAGATTTCTTACTGAATTCAGAAATATTATCTAAGAATCCAAATTTAAGGAACTTGTTGGATGATAATTCTTCCAAAAGATAAATCAAAGTCTTTAAAATTCTTTGTTTGGAATAAAATTTGATTCTTGGTAAATTAATGAATTTCGATGAAACATTCACAGCATTAACAATAACTTGAGAATTACTTTGAGCTTTGAAACATGGTATTATAGCACTAATGATTTGTGCTTGTTGTTGTTCTAAAATTGATACTCCAGGATAAATAGAATCTTCTAAATCACCAAAATTCTTTAAGATCTTATCCAACAAACTAATACCTCTTAATTTAATGATATTAATAGGTGAGGTTGAACCTAAGAAAGATATCTTCACCAAATCACTGATTCTTAATTTCAATTTTTCAAATAAAACCGTATTCTTTTGTGATAATGTTAATAAATGATTTAATAAGTCATAAATGAATAGTTTGAATTCCCATGAAATCGGTTCATTCTTATCATCATCTGCATCATTATTAGTTTCCACGATATTTTCAATTTCCTCATCTTTGAAATCAATGACATTGTTCTTCTTTTTCTTTTGTCTTTGTAAAAGTGGTAACAATTTTTGTTGATAATTGGTTTCAATGAAAGGATTTATCAATTTCTTATTGGAGATTTTGAATAAGGAATTCAAAGTAGCGAACCAATTCATCTCTAAATTGGATTCCATCCACAATTTAACTAAGAACTTCAGTTCATCACATGGTTTGATGTTTAACGATACCCAGATCAATTCAATGATATCTTTTGTTAATATATCATTACCATAAACCTTTAACAATTCACTAAAACATTCAAAACCCAATTTATATAACCCGAAATTCGAATTAAAAGGGAAAATTGAATCCAAGTTAAGTGAAGAACTACTAATAGTTGATAATCCTAATTTCAAATTATTGGAAATAATCGATATCAAACAATTAGAGTAGAAATTTACTTCGTTATTAATCAACTTATCATCAAAAATTATGAGTTCTTGTAATAATCTTAATAAATCCTGATAGATCAATATTTGATCATCTATTTGATAACTTCCAATGGAATATCTCAATGATATGATTAAAGATTTCAATTGTTGTCTGATATCCACCGGTAAAGTTCTCAAATTTGGACCTAAGGTGGTAACAATGTTCTTCAAAATAGTAGCTTTAAGACCAATACTACTATATTGATATTTCAAATTAATCAAGATTTTCCCACCAATATCATAATTAAACTCATTGGTGATGAAATTATTGAACATTCTGGTGATTAATTGTGGGATTAATGATGTGGAAGAATTCTTTGAATTGTTATTCTCATTGAATAATAAAGCATTGGCTTTTAAACTATAATAATACACTATAGGATTTGGATCATTCAATAATTGATAACAAACATTGAACATATCATTGAATCCATTGCCGGTGTAGAAATATATTTTAGCCATAGATAATAAAGATTTCCCTCTCTTGAAAGGATTAGTATCATTGATCAAGGAACTAATGTATGAATCAATTTGATCGTGGATTACTTTTTTATTGGTGATGAATGACATGGATAATCCAATAGAATCACAATTAACATCCAATAAGTTCTTATTATTGATATCGATTTTATTCAAGATATCCATGAAAGTAAGAACTAAATCTTTATCTAAAGAAATCTTCTTCTTATGACAAATGTTTAAAATACCATGTAATGCTACTGAAACATTGATACAAATGGCTTTGTATCTTAAAGGAGAAATGGCTTTTGAACTAATAGCACTTCTCAATTGTTCCAATAATGAACTTTGAATTTTCAAGGTTAAAAAGGGGAACACCATTTGAAATAATTCTATAGATAAATCTACCAATGATGTAATGAGATTGGTAGGATATTTCTCTAAATAAGAATAATCACTTTGGATCAAGATGGAAATATCATATAAAACAGAATGTTCAACATTCTTATAAATCAATTCTTCAAAAATATCAAACCATGGATTTCCTACCTTATCATTGATGTTTTGTTCAATCATACCTTTATAATCATGTTGTTTGTAGAATGGATCGATATAGAATAACTCGTTTGTAACCTTATTATCAACAGAAGAATCTCCTTTAATAGTAATCAATTCATTGATATTGTTAGAGAAATCATTGAATTTACTAGTAACTCCATAACTGTAACTAAATTCTTGATTAAGGAAGATAGTGTTATTATCAAGATCTTGGATTTTATTGGTTCTCTTGGTAGATTTGGTTATCTTTGATTTTTCTTTGGATAAATGATCTTTTGTGAATAACTTCCCGTCACAGAAAATCTTGATCAATAAGATAATCATGGAAGAATTGATGTCTGATTTCAAATATTGAACAAGTTTAGTAAACCCTTTGAAAATTATCTTCTTACTGTATAAAATCAAATGAATGATAGAATCTTTGAACTCTAATTTCTTATTATACCCGTAATTAGAGAACAAAAGATTTCCAACAGCGTTCAAATTGAAATTCCCTTCACTGAATGAATCAAAGTTAGTGACATTACTAACAATTTCCATATTAGATTCAAGATAAGTCAAATAATTAAAGGATTTAACAAGTAAGAATTGAATTTGTTTCAGTGATTCTGGTGATAAATCCACAGTATTGATATAGTTCAATAAACAGATCAAACTGATGTTTCTTAATTGTAAGTTATCATAAATTTCTCTTTCTTGACCTTCATTGGAAGCTCCACTCAAATCTGATGTAACAAATTGGGAGTTCAATAAATTCTTCCAGAAGATAAGGAACTGTGAAGAATTAAGTTTAACAAACTCGGATTCATTATAGAATGTAACCAATGATGATAAAATGATCCAACAACTAGTATTTTTCAAATTATTGATCCTTGAAGTTGAAGTGTTATGCTTTAAATTTTGTGTACAGAAACTTAAAATCTTTACTATGGTAGAATTTTGCAAGATTATAGAATCTGTTTGTTTGATGATAGCTGACAAACTCAAAGCGTAACTCAATAATTTAACTGGTGTTAAAGGACTAGAATTTATGGATAAATTTATAGTATCGTTACCTTTATTTTCTGATAAGTTCAGTAACTCTTGATTGAACAAGTTGAATAATGTTAACACCAATTGATTGATTTCAACCTCATTTATTTTACAGTACTTCAATAATGTTACCAAAGAAAAATTCCTTATATAGTCATTATCATTGATTAATAATTTCAATAACAATTGAACTAAAACTGATTGTTGAGGACTTTCAAGTTTCTTCATATCATCTTCGTCATCTTCATCTTCTTTAGTACCTTGCTTCATGAAAGAATTGAAGTCTATACCGAAAGGTAACAAATTCTCAATTATAGTCAAAATCAATCCACATTGATAAGGATTATGGTAAATATTGATATTGATGGATTCCGATACATTTGAAGGTTTGGTTTTAAAAAGTCCCTTCAGTTTCTTATCCTTAGTTTCTTCAACGTTGGAATTATCACTATCAAAATGATCAACTAAGAAGTTCAATAATATCTCATGACAATTGGGTCCTGATTCTTTTATAAGGTATTCTAATACTTTAGACCATTGTTTGATTGCTTTGATCCAATTAGAATTGATGATATGATTCTTCAAATTCAAATTATTAAACTTATTCAAGATCAATTCTAGAATTGTTGATAAGTTCAAGGTTAAATATTCTGAGTTCTGAAATGATTCTAATTGAATATAGAAGATGAAAGTTTCAAGGATTCCAGTATTAAACAAAACTTCATCGACATTACCATTCAAAATATCTTCTGATTCATTATAAGTATAATCTCTTACATCTATGGCTACATCATCCTCTTTCAAAGTTAAAGTATCATTCCATTTATTGATATTAGGGATTCTGAATAATCCTATCAAATACTCAATTGGATTGAACTTCCCTGTAGGGATGAAGTTTATGAATACATGAGCTAAAAGTTCAACCATGGCAATTCTAATATCCTTATTATAATTAGATAATCCTGAAACAATAGATTTTTCAATCGAGGTTAACAAAGTAGTTTGGAATTGATGTTGATGAGACATAATCGACTCAGGTTTGATTTTAGCTCCACTTGATGATGAATGAGCACTTGAAGCAAGTAAATGTTCATAGTTAGCATTGATAGATAAAACGGTTAAGTTTCTTAAAACCAAGATATAATTTTTCTTCAAAGTGATGGTGGAATTATCACTATCTGTGGAGGTCAAATCGAAATTTATCCCTGTAGAAATGTTCTTATTGATAATCTTCATTAATTTCCCTTGTAATTTCTCATCTATATCAGGTCTAGTACTATATTTGGTTAAGGAATTCAAAAGATAAATCAAGTTCCCACTGATTTCTGGATCTTTTTTCAAAATCTTATAGATTTGATTGATGGAGAAATTCATCAAAGAACCTAAGGAATTGGGGAATGTTTCAAAAATATCAGTCAACAAGATTATTGATAATTCAAAAATTGGTGAAGTTTCATTATTTAAATAGTTGAGTAAATTGTTAGCCACATCATAAACCTTGGTGGGAGTTTTATGGAACACCAATATAAGATTTCTAGAAAGTAAACGATATAAATTATTGGATTGTTGGGATTTAATATGAGTAACTGAAGGATCTTCTTCTTCTTTCTTTCGTGATTTACTTATAGGTATATTAAATTTCTCAATGATCTTATTCAATTGAATCAAACACAAATTGTAGTCAATATCACTATCTGGATTGGTCAATTCAACATTTAAGTCCACCAATTCATGATAAATCATGGATTTATCGAACTTATTCAAGATAAACTCAAAGTTGGATTCTTCCATGTTTGTTAGATGTCAAGAATTTCGCGTAGATCAAGTATGTCGCAAACTAAATATAGAGATTTGAGGGTTCATTAATGCTGAATATATTACTGTGGGACAGTACGTAGATGCTTTCAACTATGACCAAGAGCTAATGATTTAAAATTTCCAAAAAGATCTTTTCTCTTCCGCTTCTTTTCTTTGCCATGTAATTTATCCTCTATTTTCAGTACATTAGGTGATCCATTTATAGTACTGAGTGGCTTTTTTTCAGATTTTTGTGATTCCTTTATAAGCATGGAAGTTAAGTTCTTACTGGTCTTTGACTTTTCAATAAAATTCTCCTTTCTGGAATTGGAGGTATGTAAATGATTTGAAAGTTGGGTCGTTGATGGTGATTTAATATTGGGCGAGGCTAAATATAATGAGTCCCTCCTTAATGATTTGATCCTATTGGATAATCCTTCAGTTTTGACCAGTAATTCATGCAATTTTTGTAATGAGTCTGATTTGACCATTCCTTTCTTATTGTCTTTGATATCTTTACTGAAAGGTGAAATTGGGGGGCCTGCCCTCAAAACATCCTTCATACTCAAAACCAGTACATCTACTTCCCCAATACTAGTATTGATATCTGTATTGGTATTTTCGTCCACTTGTTGTTTTAAATCATTGATAGTGTTCTGATAATTAGATATAAACAAATCCTTCTCGTTGTTAGCCTTTCTTTCCATGTAAAGATCATTCTCCAATAACGCTATTTTCTCAATGAGTTCATTATTAAATTGATTCAGTAATTCAAGTTTCTGGGATATCACACGATCATTGGATTCCATATTGTCATTTATGATTTCAATGTCAACAAGTTTCTGTTTTAAACTTCGGACTTCAGCCTCATTCTTGAGTTTATCCTCATTGTAGGTTTCTTCTTGGTCTCTTAGCTGTCGAGTAAGTTCCTTAATCTTAGTGCTCTGTATTTTGATCGTTGCTTCATTTTCCTTCTTCACAGAGGTCAATTTCTTATTATCAAGTTCTAGTTGTTTTAACTCTTCTTCTAATGCTTCTTCTAATTCTTTGGAATATCCTTGAAAATCTACAAGTTCCTCTTCTAGTTCCAAAACTCTTTGAACAATTTCGTCTTTACTCCAATGGTATAAGTCCGACTTATTATGCTTTGGAGTCGAGGGACTTACGGCTGTTGTCATATTTTTACGATAGGTAAACACTAACTTTCGCGGAACTAACTACGTAAGATCGGAATCTCTATTAAATTATCAACTCCAATGAAATCTGTACAAGAGTGGGTTAAGCAATTGAATATGACTGCCCATCCCGAAGGGGGATACTTTGTGGAACTCATGAGGTCGGAGCAAACAGTGGAATCAAATAAAGGTAATAAAACCGGTTTATATACCAATATTCATTTCTTATTAGAAGATAAAAACCCATCAAATTTCCATAGAATTGCATCTGACGAAATGTGGTTTTATCATGACGGTAATCCTTTAACTGTTCATATCATTTATCCTGATGGTAAGTATGAAGCCATCAAACTTGGACCTAATGATGGAGAAGTCTTACTGTGTGTTGTTCCTAAAGATACTGTATTTGGATCATCGGTTGATTCTGGTTATGCTTTAGTAAGTTGTGTAGTAGTTCCAGGATTCTTATTCGAAGAGTTTGAATTATTCAAACGTCAAGAGTTACTAGACAAATATCCTCAACATGAAGATATTATCACCAAATTAACTAGAGATTAGATGAACTCTTTATATATATGCCATTCTATTATTTATACCATCTATAAAACATCTTCGGGTGCTGGTTTACCACCTTTATTTTGGTCAGCAGCTTTTAAGTTTTCAACCCCGATTTCTTCTTCGTTATCATCGAAGTGCATTAATGTTTTATCTTTTCTTAATTTCTTATCAGCAGCTAAAGTAGAAGCAAATTTGGATTTAGCTCTAATTTGAGGACCTTTCCAATAGAAAATATAAACAGGAAGTGCAACAAGAATAGCTACAAATCCTAAAAAGGTATTGGCCCATTGTAAAGATTTAGTCTTGGAGAAATGTCTAAACATTGGACCTGAATACATGGCAGCAATACCTGCAAGTAAATCTCTAGCAAAACCATTACCACCAGTTGCAGAAGCAGCATAATCGGATTGATAAGCTAAAATCATATAATCGATAGTCGACATATAGATACTATAATTAGCAATACCGATTAAAGCAAGGAACACAATAGGACCCATCCAATGATTATGTGTTGGACCCATTGAAGACCAAGCGAAACCAAACAACCCAATAGGTTCCAAAACTACTAAAAATAATAATAATAACAATCTTCTTTCAGGTAATCTAGCAGCATCACCTTCCTTGACCAAAATTTGGTTTTGTCTTTTGATATCTGCCAAGTGTATGAAGTAAGCAATGAAATAACCAATCAAAACTGAACAGAAAACTAAACCTTGGGTGATGGTATTGAATCCCCATAATTCAAAAGCCATTGGAACAGATTCCATACAAATGAAAATCAAAGCATCAGAGAATCCTGATAATAAGGATAAAAATAACACAATAGGTTCTTTCACAAACATAATAAAAGGTCTTGACCAAATGCTAAGGATTTCTTTCATATCTAAACCATTCTTGAAATCACCAGGACCATAAATATCTGGATCTTCACCTGATTCTCTTCTTCTTTTGGCTTCACGATCAACTAAGATTGAAGTTCTAGTTTCAGTAACAAGGAAAAAATGAATAAGTTGAGTAACTCCACCTACTATCAATTGCATCCAGAAGTTCCATCTCCAGTTCAATTTATCTGCCATGATACCACCAAAAATAGGACCAAGAGTAGAACCACCGACTGATGACAAGACAACATAAGCAACGGCAAACCCTTGATTTTGTGGTTCCCACATATCGGCACACATACCTAAGGTGACTGAACCACCAGCAGAACTCAAACCACCCAAGAATCTAGCTACGTATAATGAACCCAAGTTTGGTGCTAAAGCAGCTAAAATTTGCCAAATGTTAACAAAGAATAAGGATAATTGCATAATTGGCCATCTACCATAATCTTCTGACCATGGAGCCCATAATTCACATCCAAAAGCATATGCGACCAAGAACAACATTTGACCTACCTTAACACCTGGTTCACCAATATGAAAATGTTCTTCAAATTGTTTAGTACCTGAAGCATAAACACTAGCATTAAAATTCATAGAAAGTTGTACTAAAAAGATAACTGAAATAATCCACCATTTTTTAAACCAAGGGAATGAGAAACCTAATTTATCATAACAATCTTCTTCACTTAATTCCCTTCTATTATCTGGATGAACAATACCCGTGGTATTTTTCTTTGTTTTTCTTAAAATTTGGGGTTCTTGAGTTTCATTTCCTTCTTTTTCCCATAATCCACCTCCTGGGAGATCGGTTTTACTATCTGTTTTACTATCAGTGCTAGTTAGCGTTCCGTTTGATGACATCTTTGAAAAACTTTCAGTAATTTATGTTACTTTTTATTATGGAAAGGAACTTTCGGATGATGTATACAATTTTTCACAAATCAGAGGTTGTGGGAATAAAAGAGTTTAAGTACATCAGTTATAATTGCTACTCAAAATTTTAAGGTGGTAAAAATAAAAATGTTGCATAAATTTATCACCGCCCCTCCCTTACATTTCGGGGGAAGGAGTTGTCGGTTTGTTAACCACACCGCTCGCTATTTCACCCAGTATTGTTCTACATCCTTTTCATTGGCTGAACTAAGTCCTCTCCAGGTCACTATTACCCATCTCCCCACTTTTAAACTCAGACATATGGAGAAATTACAGTTGCAAAATTAAGGGTTCGGAACAACTATATGCATGAAGAGTAGTGCGGTTACCATTTCTATCACTTTAAACCATAGCAATTTTGACTTTGAGATGCCATCGAACTAGGTTTTATGACATCATGAAACATACGATTTCTAACTTTAGATCGATGGGTTGATTTACCTTTGAAGGTGGTCTAAACATGTTTCACCTGGGTCAAGAAATTTGACCTTCTATTATGACAGGATAATTTCTTGGTTATTCTGGTTGTAAAACTTTCGGATTAATGAGGGGGGGATTTTCTCGGTAACAATCATGTCAAATTCTTTGTTTTTCGTGTAACTAACCATGTTGTTGTGGGTATTGCACCCCACACAGTCTAATGAAGTATTCATTGCCTCCTGTAGAGAGAAATGGAGATATATTGATTTATTCGGACTCAAGAAAATAAACGAAGTTTAGCATGCTAATCATTTGCCCCACTTGTGTTCTATTTTTTGATCTGTGTATTCAGCCCTTGTTTTGATCATAGGGACAACAGACCGTATCGGAAAGTTTATCTCTTCACCACAAGTGGCTTTGGTCATCATGAGGGAACATTATGCCACTATGTTACTCGCAAGGTCTACTCAAGGGTTCAACTCAGTTCAATTTCTTTAGAGTTCTTTATAGTGTTCTTTGTAGAGTTCATTGTAGAGTTCTATATTTCCCATTGAGCTTCTGTGAAAAATTACAAGCTAAGTAACATGTCCTAACTGTGAAAATCTACTAAATCCATATTGCTGCTTAATCTCAGACCTCTGTAAATTGCTGATACACTAAATTAAAATCATCCAGTGGAATTTCACGTAAACTATGACTTCTTGATATTCCGTAACTGCCTTACTTGCCCACTGATTTTACCCTTCTAAAATCTTCCTTCCGTTATACACCGGTACACCACTTGATTCTCGCACTACCGCATATCCATCGCATTCAAAACAAATTACCCTGACGTTGAAATAATCGGGTAACCTTATGGATAAACAACAGGAATTAGGTGGAGCACAAGCTCTATTAGAATTGGGGAGTAAGGTAAAAGGTGATGCCAACGATGAATCTGATAAGGTGAGAGATCCAAAAGCTGATGAGTCTATGAATGACAATGAAAATCACACTCAAGAATCTAATGAACATGAATCACATCCCACAGATCATGATGAGTATGATTCCAAAGCTACTAATCAGCAAATTAATGATGCTGTAGAAGCTGCCGTGATGAAGTATGTCGGTGGTAATTTAGACGAAGATAGTCCTCGTAAGAAACGGAAGACAACTGATGATTTTTCCAATTTGGGAGACTTCCAAAATTGGAATTTCTTAGAAGAAGAAGAGGAAGATCAAAGAAAGAAGAAAAGACAGAATAATCATGAAATTGATCCTGAATTATCGAATTTAAGTGAACATGATCCTTTGAGAGCTGCAATTTTAGAAACAAGAGAATTTGCTAAAAATTTAGGTGCTCCCTATACAGCTAGTCAAATCCAGCAAGTTATAAATTCTTTACACAATCAACAGCCAACATCAGCAGCATCTACTAATCAAACCTATCAACAGTTACAAGCTAACGAAATTTCAAACCTTCAAAAGAAATTTCAAAAGACTAGTGAACCAATTGGTAATGAGTTTCCTAATGGATTCCAACATATAACATCCATTGAACAATTAGCTGATGAAGCTGCTAAGATTACTATGAATTGGTACAAGACTGTTCCAGAAACCAAAGGGCCAAGACCTTTTTCCAAGGAAGAATCACAAGCGATTGAATTCTTCATCAATGGTTATGGATATTTATTCAGAATGGATAGAAAGGAAGTTTGTAATAGAATTTGGACTCCAGAAAGGAAGAAAGATAATTTCTGGGAATATCTCACCAAGGTAGTTCCTTACAGATCAAGAGCATCTACTTATAAACATGTTAGAAGACAATATCATCCATTTGATGTTAGAGGTAAATGGACTCAAGAAGAAGATGAAAAGTTAAGGCAATTATCTTTAACTAAACAAAGTAATTGGAAAGAAATTGGTGGAATCATGGGTAGGATGCCAGAAGATTGTCGTGATAGATGGAGAAATTATCTCAAATGTGGAGTTAATAGAGTTGAAAATAAATGGAGTGCCGAAGAAGAAAATAAATTGAAACAAGTTGTCACCGATATGTTAACCAAACAAAAAGTGACAGCCATTAATTGGACATTGGTAAGTGAGGCCATGGATGGCACTAGATCAAGAATTCAATGTAGGTATAAATGGAATAAGTTAATTAAAAGAGAATCCGTCAACAGATCATCGTTTATGGATGATAATACTAAATTATGGTTATTTGAAACCATGAAGAAATTGAACTATGACAATTTGAGTGATGTAGATTGGAATTTGATTTCTAAATTATATGACGATGAATTTAAAATTCAACCTTCAAATTGGTTGCCAACAGATTTTCAATTTGGTTTTGATAAATTCAAGACAATTGTTAAAGATTATAAAAGAATCACCTTATCTGAACTTTTAGAAAAACTTATTAATGAAATTTTATCTCGTCAAAGGAGAGATAAGAATCCTGACGATAATAACGATCGAGAATATTTATGGAGACAATAGATAAACATGATGTATATAATGAATTTGAAACTAAAACTTTCCTGCCTTCTCCTTTCTATCCTTATAAACTCTCTATCAAATATAAGAATGCTAAAACATTGAGTATAATGAATGAAATTTCCCCTGTTATAAGCTCGTACCGTTGATCAACACCCACAATAGGTCTATGGAATTGATACCAAATCTGATAATATCTGTAATGTCTCCGTGCAAGAGTACTTACTAGTAACAAAAGACCTTGAATTGGTGTTAATTTGAACCCCAGATTCCAATAATGCTTGATGATACACAGTATCAAGAAAAAGGCCTCAGTCCTAAATAAATCCGTCATCTTAGAGATCAGATCCGCGAAAACAAATATCAACGATGATAGACTATGATGATGGAGAAGCCAATCTTTTAAATTTCTATGGCTTATCTACCATCCACCCTACGGAATTGGCCGACCTTAACATATCTTCTCAAGATCCTATAGATGTTGATGATGAAAAGATCAAATCCTTAACTGTGGATGAACAATTTCAAATGTTGAATTCATTAGTGAAAGAAAATCATATTGATCAGTCTTATCACAACGATGTTGAAGATCCATTCAGAGGTGGGAATACTAATGTTGTTAAAGAATTGATTGATAATCGTATCATTAGTTCTGAAAATGATCCTGATGTGAACAAGTATTTGATTTCATCAAGAGAATTCAATTCAACTAAATTCTTAACTACCATACATAAAGATACTCCTATCGAACAATTGGTAGAGTATCTTAAATTCTTACAAAAGAACATCGAGAGTCAACAAGGAGAATTGAAATATGTTATTAATGATAATTTCTTGAAATTCATTGATTGTAAAGATTCAATCGATGAAATCTTGGGTAATTTTAAAAAACTGAAAACCAGAGCCCAACAAGAACTAGAAAATGCCAGAGTATTCAATCCTTCAAGAGTGAAAAACCTTGAAAAAGATAATAAATTCTTAATAAGTGGATTAGAAGATTCTATTAAAAATTTAACCACAGCTACCTCAATTTTAATAAGACCGATTATGGATAACGAAAATAAAGAATTGAAGATTTCAAGAATCATAGAATTTGTTAAAACCAACAAAATCTTATTTGACTTACCTTCCAAATTAATGGCAGCTGTTACAAATCAAAATCATGAAGAAATTATAGATTCATTAACATTATATTCTAAGCATAAACGAACTATTATAGAAGAACAAAAATTCAAACTCAATAATCTTAAACAACAAACAAGGGATGAGAAAAAACATCAAGAATTGAAAGATTATCATAAAAGTGTTAATACCCTTTTGAATAGAATTTTCAATCAAGTAGATAATATTATTGAAGTTTATAAGAAATCCATTTATAATGAATTATTATCATTTGATAATGATTTAGGTAAAGGTCATAGATCAAATAATGCTAAGTTCTTGTCTATAGTTGATAAGATCGATCAGTTGAATTTCAATGAATTGGTTAAATCTGATCAAAAACATATTTCCCCTATCAACACATTTTTAAAGACCCAATTGAAAAAATCTAACGATGATTTGTTTTACCAATTCAATAAGTTTGAAGAAAAGTTCCAAATCTTACAGAATAAGATTGTCAACTATATTGAATCTTTAAAGGATTATAAAGTAAATGGATCATATGTCAATTATATTGAAGAGAAGTATAACAATATTGAGAATTATTTCAAAGCTTCGTCATCTATAAAATTCAAAAAACCTAATTTACAAGAATTGGAACTCATTATTAACGAAACCTTCGATAGTAATGATAATTTGGATTTATCATTGATCAATGAAACCTGGTTAGTGTTCCTCAATTTCATTAATTACTTGAATGATATTTACTTGAAGAATTTGAATAAATTCGTTGATAATTATAATTACTATATCAAGAACAATGCACAAATTGATATCAATGGTGATATTAGAAATTTATTTTTGAATACCATCATTCAAATTTCGGATAAATTATTCAATATTTTCCAAAATAGTCAAGAAACAAATAATCAATTGGAGAGTTCTCCTACTCAGTATAATAATATTTTACCTCATTATACCAATTCTTTATCGACAATTTATTATATCACCAGAATCAATAACAGATTGAATAAGATATTTACTCATTTTGGTAAAAATGTTATGACTATAGGTAACATAGGTAAAACTACAGAAACCAATAAAATTATCAAAAATTTAAGAACCATTTCCAGTTCTATAAATCAAAAGATCTTGGAAAGTACTTGTTCAGTATGGGTGAATGACTGTTCACAATTTTATGATTTGGAAAATTGGGAAATTGATGAAAAGATCATCAGTAATGATGTTGAATTGACTAACACTAAATTAGTTAATATCATTGAATTTTATATGATTTATATGTTGAAACAAATCAAATCTTTGGTTTTCATTGATTTGGAAGAAGAAAGCAATGTCAAGATAGTATCAACATACCCTAGTAAGAAAATGTTAGTGTCAATAGAAATTCAATTCATGAGATGTTTAAGTATAATAATTGATTCTATAATGAAGAAGTATAATTTAGAACAACAAAAACTGCAAGAATCCAACTTCAAAATTTTAACTATGAATAACATAGATAAGATTTTGAGAGATATTTATCCTAACTTACTCAAAAACTATGATGCCAAATTCGAAAAGGATTTATCACAACAAAACTTGAAAATTTTCACTGACATCGATAAAGTCAATTTCACTATTTTGGAAGACGTTTTAAATAAAGAGAAGACTATTGTAGATGAAATTTTGACAGGATTCTTCAATAAAATCATTCATGGTTCTATAACTACAGAATTCAAAGTAGACAATTTTATCTACGAGATCTTAACTCATTTCGTCAAATTAGTTTACAATTTGAAACCTATCACCAATCAAGAATTCTTTATTAAGATCATTAATGAATTACAAGATTTTTTCTTGAAGAACTTCTTAGATTATTTCAGAAAATTAAATACTTCAGTTGAAAACTTCGATGTCATTTTAGTCAACTTGAAATTAGATATAAACTTCTTCATTGAAATATTTGAACCTTCCAAAACATTGAAGTTAAATGAGTATTGTTTCAACATTGCAGATATCATATTGAATTCCATCAAACAAGAAAATGATCCTATAATCAGTGATAAGAAGTTTGATAATATCTTAATTCAATGTTTAAAAGATAGTGATAGTCAATTTGATTGTTTAGGTAGATAATAAATAGAGTAGAGATGAATTTTTTTTTCCCCATATATTCAACCTTGGCTCGACTCTATATAACCCCCTTAAATAAAATCTAGCTATTACAAATTACAATTAACAATTAAAATTAAAAACAACTAAAGGTTAACACAATACCTTGAAACCTTCTAATTTAGTGTGTGTGTGTGTGTTGATAAATAACTAAGTTATTTAATTAGAAAGTTCTTCAGCTTTTTGTGATTCTTTAGTTGATTTTTCAACAGCTTTTTCAACTGATTCTGATTCATTTGAATCTAATTTTTGGTTCTTGACTCTTTCGAATAATTCATTTTGTTCTTTTTCAGATAATTCATTCTTCTTCTTTCCTTTGATATAATACATAGGATTCAATTTGTTCAAAGTTAAGTTCTTGGTGAAAGGTAAGTGACCAGTCTTTTCTTGGTATAACATTAAAGCAATAGTAATGATTAAAACTAACCAATAAATGTTATAAGAAATAACACTACCATAGGTAGCAGAATTTTGCCATCCTAATAAAGCATTGAAAACATCCCAACCATTATCAGTTTCTGGATTACAACAGTTAACGTGCCAAACAGATTTCTTAATATTGTAAGTACCTGGACCTGAACCATTTTCTGAAGCATCACCACCAGTAGCTTGATTAAAGACATAAGTTTCGAAATACCAAATACCTCTTGAGAATAAACCTGCAGCAATTAAATATAAGATAGAAGTGGAAACAATTAAGAAAATTTGTAAGGAAATTGTTGAACCGAAGTAGTATAATAATAAACCAACAACAACCCCAGCAATTAAACCAGTAATAACTGGAATTGGGAAAGAAGTAGCTGGTTGATTTAAACCAACACCACCAACGAAAACAACAGCTTCTAAACCTTCTCTTAAACAAGTAATGAAAGGTAAAATGAACATAGCGTATTTTTGAGTGTAATGACCAAGACTAAATCTACCTTTCTTTTCAGATAAGATAGCTTTGGCTAATTTAACTCTCCATTTAGCTTTCATTTTATTAATTCTTAACATGGCAATACCCATCATTGAAATTAAAACAGTTGCAATGATACAGAAAACACCTTCCCATAAATCTTCAGATTTGGACCAAATATCTTTACCTAAACCGTAGAAAGCACCAATAAATGCACAACCTAAAATAAGACAGACAACGACTCCTAGAATGGAACCCAACCAAATTTGTCGAGTTAATTTCTTTGAAACTTTTGGATCATTTCCTCCTAAACCTTGTTTAACGAAAGCTAATAAGACAGAAACAACAACAATTGCCTCCAAAGATTCTCTGAAAACGATGAAAAAAATTTGTGGATTAAATACGTTAACCATTTTTTATCCAACTATCAATTCAAAGTATTTTTATATCAATAAAATATATTAAATTAAACTGATCGCTTTATAGGGGGTTATAAAGGGTGAAGAGTTTTGAAAGGATTTTTCACTTAATTTATAGTTTATTCGTAACTGGAAGACCAATTTTAATTGGCTAAATTGAAGGAGACAATTACCCAAAACAGTTTTATCAGATGAAATATTTTTTGTGACAAATCTCGGGGCACACAATCGCGGACAGAAATTATTTTCATACCGTCTATTGTTGTAACATACTACCGAAAATTATTGAGTTATTATATGCCATTTTCATGCTTTACATGGCTATATCATATAGGCTAGGTTACATGATAAACAATACTTGAACTCCCGTTGGAAAATTCTAATAGAAATTATCAAAAGGCTGTTGACGGTGCGCAAAATGTCATCTGATGGAATTGATAAAAATTTTGACATTTTTAAGCGTGAAATTTTTCATTGGCTAATTTTTTACATCGGGTTTTCGAATTCCTGTAAGTTTTATGGCTTATTCAACCGTTTAATTGTTTAACAAAGATCGTCTGCTTGAATTGTTTACTATTATTTGCCACTCCACTCTCTATATACGATATTATTTGAGTATCAATAGGTTCTCAATAATTTTATGATCGGCCCACAATCGGCAGTCAACTTTATATTGCCTTATTACATAACGAAGTTAATAGTTTATCCCAAGTAACCAATAATACAATGATTTCTTTAGGCTATTTTCTTTTGTATTCACGTTGGTGTATGAGGGATATTTGTACAACCGGACCTGAGTTCAACCTATCAAATACGTCAATAGTTTTCTTGGTATGAAATCGAACATTACGCATTTTGTTGGCTTCAAACCATAGAGTTTATTCTATTTTATTACTATTTTTTAAACGCTTGGAACTTGCCATTTACAATGTAAAGGTACAAATGAAGGTTTTAAACTCAAAGTTCACGAGTCAGATTAAAATCAGATATACAGAGCCCCAGATTTTAGAATATTTTCCAGGCCGCCCTGATGTATATTTTATTCGATTCCGCCGATCTTCCTATGATCTCCATCCGATCATCAATAACAGGCAATTGGTTGATTGGGACTTTGGAATGCTGGGAATGAATTTATAAGATCCAGGAGTGTCGCTCCTTACCTTTCCCTTCACCGGTATGAAATTACGAACAATCGAGCCAAGATTAGCTTGTTATAATTTGGATTCGAGTCGGGATTAAGAAAGCTTGGCTTGAAAATTACTAAAAGTGAAATGCATGATTTTAATATGTCGAATCCATTCAGGAACCTTGTAATTATTACTTAACGTAATTATGCATATCTTGCAAAACCCAATTCTCACAGTAAATTGAATTCGCGATGAATCAAATATGCACACTAAGAGGACATCTTAATTCCATCAGTTGTATTGCACAATTCAACGACAGTATCGTCACTGGTGATGATAATGGGTGGATAATATGGTGGAATTTGAATAGGCGGTGTCCTTTAGGAGTTTGGAAAGGTCATGACATGGTTATACTAACAATCAAACAAATAGATGATAATTATATCTTAACCCAGTCGAAAGATTCAGAAATCAGGATATGGAAGTTGGAAGGAGGCTTGAAATCTGACTTACCTGACTTGAAGTTTAATGATATCAAATACAATGATGATTTAACCGAATTGCTCGAAAAATATCCCATGCCTGAGTATAATTCCATACCCATAAATTCATTAAATTATTGTAATGTGGATTATTTGAATGGGGTTTTGATAACTCCTGCTACCACAGACTCAAATAATTTTGATATTTACCGAGTAAGCCATCAAGATTTCGGTTTGGAAAGATTGGTCAAGAATTTCAATCCTCATGAATTATACCTAAAATCAAATAACATCATTGAAGAGATAGGAAATGATAAGAGAGATGGTTTCGGTATAATGATGAAAATCAAATTCATAAATGACAATTATTTCTATATAGGTTTTGAATCAGGGCATGTTCTAGGATTTACCATAAATTATCCATCAGCTATTGAATCAGCCAAACAATCGAACAAAGTTTCAGAGAAATTGATTATAAATAGGGAACCCAAAATCACCATCGATTATGTTAATGAATTCCATGTACCAAACCCAATCATATCCATGGAAAGTTTTGAAGATGGAATTATCGTAGGAGCCACTCAAAAATACGTTTCATTGCACCCACTGGGTAAAACAATTAATGTCAAGAACAACGGGATTCAATCGATTGTCATCAAAGACAAAGCATACATTGGTTTCTGGAATGGAACAGTTAAAGTATACGACGACCAATTCATACAGATCCATAAATTCGAACGATCACTACCAAATTTGCATAATGTCACTACCAATATCAATTCCAATGAATTAGAGGTATCGACTATAAAATTATCAACATTACAACTATTCCAACCAACTCCGAAAAATACCACGTCAAGTAAATCATTGGTATTAAACAAAAGAATGGGATCGAATCAATTATTAATCATTGGCTATAATGATGGAAAATTGTTAGTGTTTTCATAATTATGTATTCTACGTATTTATAGATATATTTTTATTCCCATACATTGACCTTCTCTTTCCTTTATGTGAATTATTATTGTTATTTGAATTGTTATAGGAATAGTTATTGACCTTCTTATCAGTATGTGTATTGTTTGATGGAGGGGTTGGAGTCCTGGCTCTTTCTTCAAATTTACTATTCCTTTTACCATAGTTTTTCTTACCATTAGTTTTCTTCAAAGTGTTTGATCTTGATAATTTAGGTTCTTCTATTAATGTAGCTTCTTCATCAAATGATGAATTTATAGCATCATTAGATTCATTCAATAAATCATCTAAATTGATACTATTATCGTTATCCTTCATTAATTTTAAGTTGAGGTCAGGGTATTTCTCAACTAATAAGCTAATATTAGCTAAGTTATCAGTTAAAATTTCTTTCACATCTTGACCATGAATTTTAGAAATATTGGCTAATCTTGATAATAATTCTAAAATTAGTTTATTCTTATTGAAATATAAATTATCCAAATATTTCCTCTTATTGGTTAAGCCATCCAATAAGGAATCGATATCCTTATCATTATCATTAAAAGTTTTAGATAAGTTTTCATATTTTTCAACATATTCAACCTTAAAATTTTTGAAATTTTCATTCAAGTTCTTGATTTCAGATTCGTAATGTCTTTTATATTCTAATTGTGAAGCCGTCAACGCATCATAAGCAATCTTCAATCTTTCATATTCTGCAGTACTTTGGCTACTACTTTCTTGTAAATTATCACACCTGATCTTCATATTCTTATTAGTTAACTTCAAATTTTCATTGCTTGATAATATGTCATTGTATTCATTTTCTAAGTCAACGATTCTTCTTTCTTTTCTTTTCAATAAAGCATTTATCATATCATTTTCATGTTTGGCATTAGCTAACTGATCAACATACAGTTCATTCTTTTGTGATAAGATTTCAAACTTCTTCTTATAGCTTGAGTTAGAAAGCTTTGTGGATTCTAATTCTGATTTCAAACTATCAATCTCTTGATGTAAAGAATCAATAACTCTTGAAGATGTTGGTTTTCTAGGACTTTCTTCCATTTTCGATATTAACCTTTTTTTTTGTTTTGTGATTTGTGACCAAATAATATTCTACCAGTTATAATACGGGAATATATTTATTTGGGTGAGTAATTGACGATTAACCTAGTTTTAAAAACAGTTTAAAGGGTTCAATTGATGAATAATTTCTTCAACACAAAAATATTGTTTACCTTTTTTTTGACGATGTTTTGGTTTGATCTGCGACATTCAACGGTGTCGCTTAGAGATAGGGCATATGTCGCATTTTGCAACTATGAAACAGGGACATTTTCCTATTTAGGAAGCTTTGGTTTGATATCGAATTGGTCTAGTAAGGTGGTAAGTGATGCAGAAGAACATGTGTTCGTTCCATCGTTATGTGGATTCTAATGAGTTAGTAATAATGAGGGATTTAAGAACTATCTTCGTTACCTAACGAGATAATTACTTCCCAAAACAACTTGCTAACCACTTAGAGTTTGACTTTAATAACATCTGATACATGTATCTAGTGTTTCATAACTTCCTCAGTCCTTATCATTGAGTGGACCGTTGCTGCAAAAATACAAATCAAAACAAAATTATCTGTGAAATCTGCGAAAAAGGTAATTAATTCAAACTGTCAACATTAATGTTAAACAATGAACCTTGTTAAAGGCTGTATTACATACTACAACAATATTGCTACAAAATAGCGGACTTTGACATGAAACACTATCAATTGTGGACGAAAGGTCATGACATATACATTCTTATGATCTCCACATGATGGGTCAGAATTCGCAATGAACTCAAATCCTATAAAAATCCAAGATCCTTCGAAATTAATAAAAGAAGCAAAAGATATCATATCCAAAGTTTCTACATGGAATAAAAGTAAAACGTACAAACATGCTTTCAAAGATCAATTGATCGATGTAAACACTTACACGGAAGATTTCAATAATGATATTTGGTTTGCTCGTTCATCTATTTTAGATAAGCAACTCACAGCTAAGTATAAGGATAAGTTCTTCAAGTACTTAATTGGTGATCTTGACATCAAAGAAAATCATTCTACTCATGAAAAGGAATATATTCATGAATTTTTCGATTATGAATTGAAAGAGTCTGACAATTCTTATATTATGAAAGCTTACTATCAATTACCATTTCCTATGAAGAGAAGATTATTCTATGAATGGATTCATATTGAAAGACATGAAGACGAAGCTTACTTATTTAGTTTTTCATTGGATCCAGAAGTGTTTGAAGAGGGTAAAGAAATCGAAGATGGTTACGTTATTGGGAAATATACTTCTATTGAACATATTAAGATAATGGATGGTGAATTGAATTGGGTGATGTGCACTGCCTCCACTCCTGGTGGATTGATTCCCAATTGGGTCAGTAGAATGAGTATACCAGGGGCCATTTCGAAAGATGTTCCTAGTTTCTTGAATTATATTGATAAATTTTAGTCTTATGTTTAGTGATTATACGATGTTTTATGGTTTTTATGTATCACCATTCATTTGGAAGGTCTCAAACCAAAGTTTGACGTCATCTCCCAAATTTTCCAAAATACTTAATTTCAAATCATTCTCCATCGATATGGATGAGGTTGAAATTGTGGTAGCATTTACTTTCTTTGTCTTTTTTCGTTTATTGTGATTCGAATTCTTTATGATGATGATGAATTTCTCCCCCATGGAAATGTAGTAAAACATCCAATCATTGATTTTATTGGTACTGAATTTATGGAAATATTCCTTGATGGAATTCTCTTTAAGGAAAAGTTTACCTTCATTCTGTAAGAAGAAGATATCTAATAGTTGATCATGTAAATAAAACATTGCCGAGCGAATATTAAGATGTGCTTTGTCATATTGGTTCAATTCACTCAAACTATTCAAGGGTAATGGCAAATAAGGCAATGAAGATTTAAAGTTGTTTTCATTTTTATCATAAATGACGAAGAAGAATTCACTATCTAACTGATTCTCAATGGTGTCATTAGAAATCAAACCATTGACAGATCTGGGTAATGATGAAGTGGAGGCGATTAGGCTACCTCCATTAATAATAGTCGTATCTAATTCATTTAATATAGGTAATAACTCTGACCTTAAGTTTTGATAAAACTCCTTATTGTCTAACTCAGGCGTTGAGCTATCATAAATTAATGTGACAAACATTTGTTTGTAGGAATAGATTACTAACAGGTATTCTCTTTCTTCCAGTCCATCTTTAGTCAAGGTATCTAGATAAATGAGCTTTCTATAAATTATTTCATCAAGTAAACCAACAATAAACTCACCTTCGTCTTCATCATCGCTTTGTTCGAGTTCGGGCGCTTCTTCAACAACACCGAATTTCAAATAAGATGGAATTTTTAACCAGTTGGACGTATCACTTAATTGTTTCATACTATTCATGGTGTAATTAATAGGTGAAATAACCAAGTTATTCGTTATATTGATGGGATTCAATATATCCATTGCTGTGTTGGTTGTATTGGCGAAAAAACCAGCTTCTTCGTCTTCTTCCTCGATTTCCACATTAATGGTATCTTTCATGATTTTAGGGGATGAGAACAAATCATCATTACTTAATTTGGTGAACTGTTCAGTATTTAACTTTTCATGATACTCATAGTATTCTATCAAATTATAAATTTTAATCAATGATTCTTCCAGAATCGGATAATCTTGAATAGTGTCATCGAAGAGATTATTACTGTAAACCAAACCATATTTCTTGGGTAAAAGTTTGTCAAAATAGCTTATGATTATCCCATGCATGGGGACTGATTGAGTTTGACAAAATTCGTCGATTTCAACTTTGGAATTATAATTGAACTCAACTGATGATTTTTTATAACTTCCAAAAAACCCCAAAAACCCTCGATAGTTTAGACTATTAGGCCACTTAACTGTTGGTGGGAATTTGAAGTTTTCACTGTTGAAATTGACTAAGAACCCTCCCCAATGTTCTTGTATTAGATTTTTCAAAATATCTCTGTTGTAGTTATCTAAAATATTCTGGAAACTTGTATTTAAGATCTTGAAGAAGTCATAACTTTGGCTTATCAATTGAATCATTTGATGGTTTATGGATGATTCTTTAATACCATTTTCTGGCATTGATATTGAACAAGCTAAGATAAAATCACCTTCTAGTCGTTTGACTATGATACTTGATTTGGTTGATTTGATGATATTCGTATCTTTGCTTTCATCAAAGGTACCTGACAAACCTTCAATTGCTTGTATCAAACCAATAATTCGAAGTTGCTCCACCTTATTAGACTCTAATTCATCTCCATCATTGGTGGAAATGAAACTAATGATTTGTTTCATTAATTCTTCATTGGTTTCATCTTTAGCATTGACATAACTGGGATTGAAGATGGTGATGTATTGTAGTTTGGGAGTCTTTGCTTGTTCTGTTTGGATATACTTGTTTGACCCTCCATTTAGACTCAATCGAGGTATCAATTGACTCAAGTAAGATGTCATAGATAAAGATATTTAAGATCGCGGGTTTTCGTTTTGATTTGAACTATACATCAAGAAATCCATAAATCCTTCCAACCAATAGTTTTACGAACTGCATTGGAATATCCTTCGTTATATTTGACCCATATTCTACTGGTTTCATCCACTTCTTTAGGTTTTTGAATTTGTGTAGAAATACCGTCATATTGACCTTTGAAGAACTCTACACTACTGGAGATTTTAGTCTTCTTTGATTGATTCTTGGTCTCTGGAGTGATTGATCTTTTGACGGTTTTACTTTGAATAGTGATACGATCGAATTCGGTTTGTAACATAGGGAAAAACCATTTTCTTTTAAGTTGAATTTGTTTTGGGTTGAACGTTAAAATATCATTATCATAAAATACCAACGAATCAAGGTTAGGATTGATCTCTAAAAGCAATTGATTGGTCTCATTGTCCTTGAAAGTTTCGAATTCTATTTGTAAACTTTTGAAAAGACTGGCGGATTTTTCAAGACATAATTTGTCGAAATCGTTCAAATTATTTTTCAGTTTAACTTGAAGGGAATTACTACTTCCACTTGATGCCAATTCAGGAAATAATATCTTATATAAAAATGGCAATACAAACAATCCCATTGATTGGTTATCTTCGAAACCTCCCCCAAGACTGACTTTCAATGAAATTGGAATATTTGTTATGAGTTTCTTTACTAATGCTTTATTTTGCTTTTTCATTTCGTTACTTTCGAATTCAATGTTCTTGATGTCGGGTAACAAGCTCTTTACGATTTTTTTGGGGTTGATTTCACTAAATAATTGCCAAAATTTCAATAAAATCAAATTAGAATATTGTGGGATCTCATTGCTTGTACCGATGATGTCGTAGAAATTTAACCATTCACTCAACTCACATGGTTTTACTAAGGAATCATCTTGATAATAAACTGTGTCCAAATATCTATTGAAACATCCTCTTATCACTTTATCTAGCGTTCCGCTCGAACTATTGATTGATTTTCCTCCTCCAGATAGTAAAATTTCCATCAAGTTGTCAAAATCTTGCTCCTTATTCAATTGGGGGTCCCTTTTGAACAACATGTCAGTCAATTTGAACCATGACAATTGTAAATCTTTATTTATTTTAGGGGAAGAGCTTACATAATTTTCTAATTTTCTTCCGTTGAATTGCAAGTGATTTATACAAGCTCTGATATCACCTTCACATATTTCCACAATTTCATTAATTTCATTATATTCCAATTTCAAATTCTCTTGTTCACTGATATCTTTGATGTATTCTTTGACTGAATTTAATGCTTTTCCACCGGTTTTGATACCGGTAGATCTCTTTATAAAAGCCGGTTTTTGAAATGATATTAATTCTGATATCGATCTCAATTTATCCATGTTGAAACCTCCCCAGGTTCTGGAATTCGTGGAAAAGGCATCATTGGCTATACATATGATTGGTCTATTCAATAAATTATCTTTGCTTTTCTTACCTGATGGTTGTCCCCTTTTGTTCAATGCTCTTTGATCGCTCTGTATCAATTCGTTCAAAACTCGAATGATATCACTCAGATTTCCTGCAGTATCAATTTCGTCGATAACCAAACAAGTTGGTTTCCCATTACTGATAATTTTGTTTCCTTGCGCTTGAATGGAGTTCGATGTCAAAGCATTTTGTATTTTCAATTTCAAAGCAGCATTGACATTTCCATATCTATTGTCCCCTGTGTTGACAGTAGATGGGAGAACATCCATACTATTGGCTGCATTCAATTCTTCAACATTATAGCCCAACTGTTTGGCAATCAAATGTACAGTGGTAGTTTTCCCGATTCCTGGCGGTCCACTAACGAGTAGAATCTTTCTGTAGGGCCTTCCTAATTGATCAACATTATTTTGAATATTATGAGGGTTCTGATGTTGATTAAGTTGGTTATATTCATATTCAGTATTGAAGACAACTCCTGACCATCTTTGCAACCAATGTGATATCATTCTATATTGTCTATCGTTCCCTGCTGAACATAATTGAAGAAATCTTTTAGGTCTGTATTTTTCCGTCCAGACTTGGCTGGTCTTGAATTTTTTCTTTGGTTTGGTTTGTTGTTCGCTAAGTTGTTCCTGATTATCTTTAAATGCTTGTTTCTCTTTAGCTATACGGAATAAGTTATCCATATCAATCAAATCCATCTCTTCTGAAGATTTGATTTCGTCAGCATTGATGGATTTTCGAACTTTGGGTTTCAAATTTATCACTTTTCCATCGAAAAGTTTAACTTTCTTCGGTTGTATTTGACCATATTCCACTTCAATCAAGTCATTTACCTGTTCTGATTCAGGTTGAGGTTGTACACCACCAAATAATAAAGAACTTTGGAAATCCATATCATTATTATTGGTTTCTCCTAAATCTGTAGTAGCTTGATCTGCATTATTGAACAACACAGACTCTCCGAAGTTCAAGTTAACAGGATCTTCCATAGTCCAAGTATTTATATTCAATTATCTATAAAGTCTACGCGAACTATAAAACAACGCGGTTGCAAAAAAAAAGTCTTCACCAAACCTCTACGACATTTTTTGGGAAACTCCCCATGGAAGCTTACAATTATTCATGATACTATTTTTGGGATTTTGAAAGCCAGCTTGTTCCCAAGTAGTGAAATTAACATTTTGATAAGCAGCCAAATGATTATTTATATACTCTGTGGTGGGGAATCCCGGAGGATCACAAGTAAGATATTTTTCACCTTTGGGTTGATAAATTCTAATATAATCAATTTCAAAAATAGCTGGGAATTCTAAAGACCCATAATCGATGGTCAGCCAACTTTCCGACAAACCTAAATTAAAAACTAAGGCCATAGGCTCCTTTGTTACTTGCCTCCAACCTATATTGTTATTATTAGGATGTAATGCGTCACCTCTCAAACCCAAAGTTTTTTGATTCCCATTAAAGAACTGAACATAGCTATCATTTTCCATTGTTTTTTCACTATTGTATTCGTACCCGAAGGCTTGAAAGTTTGTTGGCTCTCCTATTACTCGTGAATGGTTGCTTTCACTTCTAAGGCTATGGAACCATGTTTCATTCAATATTGTACCGGCTGCAATAGCTTGTTGGGTGGGAGTTCCAGTTGAAGACTTCATTGAAGTTATATTTGAATCAAAAATTTCCATATAATCATAATCAGGTCTATACCAAGGATCAAATGGTGCCACCTGTAGCGTTTGCATACCCAAGAATGTTTTATAATGGGGGTTATGAAATCCTTCAATAAGGTCAATTTCGGGTGCTCCTCTACCGGTTCCTAAATTAGGATGGTCCTCTCCGTAACAAGTACATTTACTTAATCTCTGACCAGGAAGAAACGAAATTCCGTCGGGCGAGGATTGGTTGGGTGTTATACCATAATCACACTCGTCATATGTATAAGGCCAAACGCCATCAGTAGTGGCTTGATAACCAGGTCTTGCCAAATTTCCTAAACTCCATACAGCTGGCCACAACCCATTCTCTTGAGAAAATCCTGGTAATTTTATACTTACTTCCACCAAGGCATTTTTACTAAAACACATTTTATTCCAGCTTTGTAACATGGCTGACCTATAAAGTAATCCGTTAGTTGGGAAGGCATCTAATTTGATTCTAAGACTGCCATTCATGGTTTCTGCCATTTCAGGAATATAATATTCCAAATCGTTGGTAGCTGCATAATGCATGTCAACAGCTTCGAAAAATTGATCATCTCCAGGGAAGAACGTCCTCCCATCAGCATTAAACTCATCAGAAAACACTAAATCCCATGATTCTCCTGTGACATAACTATGCCTTTGGTGAAATTCTTCGGGAGTGTCAGGATCTACCAAATCGACCCTGACGGCTGAAAGATGTGGATATTTATAAAGTGACAAAACTTCATAGATTTCAGGTTTAGGTGGATCAGAATACTTCTTGGCTACAGATATTAAGTATCCAAAAGATCCTAAGATCAAAACTGCAAAAAGAACTGACACTGCAATTAAATTACTGAGGTAGAAGTTTCTGTAGTAAATCCTAGGGTCGAAATAATCCCGTTTCCTTTTGAATGGGTTCAAGTCTTCAAAGAACTCCTTATCGAGACTCGTAATGTCTTCAGGTGACATGATAGAATCACTGATATCAAATTCTAAAGTACCAGGGATTTCCCTGTTAGGTTGGGTTTCCTCACTAGAAGCACTTGAATGATTGGAGGTACCAGTCATACTTGAGTTGGTGGTAGACACTTGGTAGTAATAAAAAGGACCATCTAGTTCGTCTAGGTGCTTATAGGAGGTAGAATTCTTCAAAAAATAACGGGAGTTGTTTTGAGCTTTGGTAGCAAATTTCAATTCGGAGCCTGTTCTTTTCAATCGATCGTCTCCTTTATGGAAGTTTGGATGTCTAAGTTTAGAATCATAGGAATCGAATGAAAAAAATGTTTTGTCTGTCCCCCGACTATAATTCTTTACGTGGGTTGAGTTCTTCATTAGTTCCGTCACGTCACATGGATTAAATTGTGAATTCTCCAGATTTTCAGTTACCGGTGGATTCAGACAGTCTTGTGAAACATTGACAGGACGATGAATTATCGGGCTGTTTGTGTTGGGAAGGAAATTCAATTCTATACATGAAATATTGGTAGAACTTGATGTTTGAGGAAGATTATCATTGATGGACTCCGGACTAGAAGGTTTTTTGGGTATATGAAATCGAATGCTTGTTTGGGAGCCACCAGGCGAAGTCGAATTTCTTGATGAGCTTGGTGATGATTTGGGCCCTTGAAGTTTGTAAATATCAGTAACATCAATAGATTGACGACTCATGTTCAATTAATGATACCAAAATTTAAAATGTTCAAACTATATATATGTGAATATTACGACAAAACAAATTCTAATTACATGTAATTGCAATGCTATCATTTTAACTTATCTGCATAAGAACAAACAGAAGTTTAAAGGAAAGTTTAATTTTTGGGGATTGACACAAAAAAGCCGAAACTATACCATAGAATGAAACAAAAGTTTTCGGTTATCGTCCTCAAAACGGAAGTATTTGTAGCATAGATATACAAAGCAAGAGATTTCAAACCGGTGCAAAAGAAATCACCCACTTAAATTTGCAGGTGAATGCATCAGCGCATTAGTTTACTGCCGTATATACCTTATTACATAACCAATTGAATAGCCAAATCCTTGAATTTGATAATTTCGCCCTCCACAACTTTCTTTTACAAAACGGCCGAATTTACCAATGGTTGCAAAAAAAAGTTTGAACCGAGCTTAAAGAGATTGATGAACTTTTATCTATTGAGTTTAAATCTACAGGGTTGGGGGTATTTTTCAGAATCTAAATACTTCTTGGGGCCTCACCTTCAGGTCCAATATATTGAGGGTCTCTCCATGGACCTTGATCATTGAGATATAATTCTTCATCAGTAACATCTGAAGTACCACCATATTTTACAGGTAAATTTTCAGCAGGAATTTGTTTTAACAATTCTTTCTTATAACCACTTCCACAAATGGAGATTTTGGAAACGGTTACTGGATCTAAGAAAGGTTTAAAAGCTTTAAAAGCAGTTGAAAATCCAAAAGGAGCATTAATACAATAGAATTTTCCCATTCTTTCAGGATAATAATCTTGGCCGATTTTGGAAGCTTCTTTGACATATCCAACAACTTGATAAGCCGAGGAGATTGATATTCCCTTTAAGTCTAATATAGTACAAGAAGTTTCTACTAAATAACCTTTCATTCTGGAACAAGCAGGTAATCTATAATTAGTGAAACTTTCATATTCCCAAACTAAATTCTTCAACATTCTCTCTTGAGTAGTAACTTTCAACATTTTATTTAAATTGACTTTACCCAACTCTTCAAAATAAACCGGTCTTCCATCATTATCTACCTTATGATAATATTGAGGATATAAGGTTGCTACTTGAGGTTTTTCTTTATAATCAAAATCTTTCAAAATGGTATTGGTACCAAAATCTTTCCTCCATTTTTCACAATTGACAAACATTTGAATGGCTTTCTTTAAATCAAATTTTCTAGCTCTTAAGAATCTTAATAATGAAGCATCATCAAGTCTTGATTCATATCCCATTTTTTTCAATTCTTCATAGAATTGTTTCAAAATCTTTCTCTGTTCGTCAGTTAAATTTGAAGTATAACCAGTTTGACTACTAGGAGCTGAAACTTGAGGATATGAAGCCAAAAGTTCTTGTTCAACAGTCATTTTCTTGATTTCTTATTTGTATTAGGTTACCAACTATAAAGTCAAATCAATTGAACTGAAATTCCAATCACGTTAAGCAATCAAATTTCGAGATAAATGCGGTCTCAAATTTTCAGATAATACTAGAGAACCACCCATCAGATATAGTGAAAAAAAAATATATTAAAACAAAGAAGTTGAATTGAAAGTTAGGTTAACCCTTGAACCATTTCTTGAATGGATTTTTTGTTGATGAAGATTTGGAAACTGTGTTAAAAGTTTCTTGACTTGTAGATTCTTTAATCTTATTTAAAGAAGTAGTAGATTTCACCGTAGTAGTATTAGATTCATCAACGAATTTCAATTTCAAATAATTCAAACCATTATCTACTACTTTCTTATAATGATGAGGAATTTCACCATCATAATCATCTAATTGAACAAGACAATTTCTTTCTAAATCAAGATAAGTGTTATCTAAGATCTCATGAGTAAAACTATTCCACATATGTTGATCACCTTGATAATTATTAGGATATTCGTAATTTTTCAAGAAATTTTCCGTTTCAACGATTTTCTTCTTCAAGTTATTACTTCTCTTTTGTAAGTCTTTCAATGTAATGTTAGAAGTAATGAAAGAAAAGATATTCTCATCACTTTTACATAAACTTTTAATAAAATCTTCTGTATCATCATCACCAGCTAAATCTAAGAATTCGGATTTTTCAAATTCTAATGAACCAATTTGATAAACATTGTTTTTGATTTTAATATCCCCTTCTTTAATGGAGGATTTCAATTTCTTTTGAATTTTGGTACTTAAGTCTTCATCAAAATTATCATAACCTTCATCATTTATACCATTCAAAAGAGTTTTATTATTCAATACTGTATTAGCAACTTCATCATCTAATTCGGTTTCTTCAAGTTCTTCATCGGGGACTTCATCAACGAGTTCTTCATCATTTTCTTCATTTTCCTGATAATAATCGTCTTCTGATAATTCATCAACTTCCTTCTTATCTAAAAGATAGATCAATTCAGTTAATCGAAGATATTTATCAATTAAATAAGGTGTAGTTGGTAACTCATTAGATGTTGAATCTCCTGATAATCCTAAATCAAATCTTTTAACTTCATGACTCAAATCCAAAATCTTTTCATTAAAATCGTTTTTCCTACCCGTGATCTTATCAAAATAATCCAAAACTTCATGTTGATATTTGAATAAGAATTCATTCATCCTTACTAAATGTGGTTCTTTGTGAGGTGAAAATTCTTGTCTATTAGCCAAATTTAATAAAATTTTAGCTATTAATGTCAATGTACGTTGAGATTTACCTGTTTGATGATTTTTCGTTAAGTAGAATAATTTTGGATTTAAAATGGCAGGACAGAAGAATCTTAAGAATATAAAAGCTGAAAGACAATTTAAAGCTGTAGTTTTATCATTTGGATCACAAGCTAATTCAACTTTAGTCCTGAAATTTTTAAGTTGACTTTTAATTTGTTCAGGTAAATCATTACTGGTGATATAAATCTTATGCCATATTTCTTCAGCATAATTATAAAGATTTTGATAATTTTCTTCAACCATAGATTTAACTTTTTTATCTAATTCTATCTCTTCATCAGAATCATATTCATCTTCACTGTCAGATCCTTCAACATCCAAATTATTGTCATCGATGATTTTACCTCTCAATTCAGCTTTAGCATGTAATTTAACATACCTTGGATCAACTTCACAATTCTTTTTCTCTTTGCTAATGATAGCAAAGAAATTACCGAAAACTTTCTCCAAATATTCTTGACCAATTCTGAGATTATATTTTTCTAAAGATTTAGAAAAAATTGATGAACCTCTAAATAAAGTATTGAATACATTGTTCGAAGATGATGTTTTGGTTGGATTAGGTGTTGAGGAAGAATAATTTTGACGGGTCACTTTATCAACATTAACTAATTCATAATCCATCAATTCTTTAAACCATTTATCTTCAATGCCCAAACTTTGGAAGATATCTAACATTATCAAACTAACATTTTCAAAGTCTGAAGTTGAAACATTTTGATTACAAAATTCAATCAAATCTTTCATTGGAGCATTATAAAGCATACTTTCCAATGGTTTGAAATTCTTAGGTGACAAAATATGATATTCTTTCAATTTGACATTGACTAATAATTTCCCAATTGGTACATTGCTATAATCATAAATTGGAAGTTTTACAATATCATTCCCTGGAGAATTGTCTGTTGGTGTATTGACAGTTTCATTACCTTCAATCATTATGGTGGAAGAATTCCCAAGATTTCGAGATAAAATATCAGGGGTAATGAAAACTGTACCAATGATATGATCATTGTCCAGATAACCATCGGAAATACATTGTTTGATCAAAATATGAATTATTTGAGTAGAAATTGGTAAATCAGTTGAAAATTCTTCTTTCCAGAAAGGATTGGAAGTAAAATTCACTATAGCTGTTCTTGACCAAGGAACTTTCCACATTAATACTTCAGCATATATCTTACTGGAAGAATTAGATATTTTAGATAACTGATCAAATTTGGCTTCAATAATATCAATCAGTAATTTCTTAGATACTCTGAAAGATTCCTTTTCATAGATTTTCAAACCTGGATTATTCAATGAATTGGTGGAAGTTTTGACCATAGATTCACCTTTAAGAGGGATTGAATTAATGGTTTGATCAATATTAAAAGAATCATCATGATCAACTAATGTCAAATCTTCCAGTTTATTGACAATATCATTGATTGAAGAAGATTTGTTAATTGAAGAAGTTTTAGGATCAAATGATCCAATATATTCTCTTTTGGAGAAATAATTCAATCCGACAAACCAATCTTCTAAATCAATATGTAAAGGGAACTCAACTAAAATTCTTTGATGGGAATTTATAGGTTTATTATCTTTAACTAAGAAAGGAGAATAGTTCTGATCATAACTTGTTGAACTAATGGATTTAATCAAATTATTCCATCTTAATTCTCCAAGTTGTCCAATATACAAAACATTAGAATTATCAAAAATAGAATGATGAACTTCTCTGATTTCACTGGATAAGATTTCTTTGATATCTATGGAATATAATAAAGTACCATCCATTTCTGTTATAAGATTCAAAATCCCGTTTGAATTCAAAGCTCCCATGGTATAAAACCATCCTTCATTAATAGATGAGGTAGTTGGAAGTGAATCATTAGTTATACCTCCCACCAAAGTATTGTTTAAATTTCTAAACTTAGGGACTTTTGGTCCATTTACAATGTTAATGTTCTTACCTTTATTGATAATTGGTCCATAAACTTTGAATCTACAAACTAAAACTTCATGAACAAAATCAGGATTGGAATTTATGAATTTATTTTCACAATACCATTTTTTCACTAAAGATTTGGGTTTCAAATTCTGCCAAACAATCAATGAACTGATTAAATTACCAAAATTATTCTTGGATTGTACTTTAATGTATAATCTTTCATTATCAAAGGTTTTAATGTAAATTACTGGAGGCATGTTATCATTATTTTGGTCTGATTTCTTGGTTTTAGTTCGTTTACTCCGGAGTGATTGATTATTTTGGATGTTGGGGATTATTTGGATATAACAACTTTGTAAATATTGTAATAATAAGTAATTATTATCATTATCATCAGATGAATATAATTGACCTTCGTTGGTGATAAAAATTGCATAAGCAGGAATCCAACTCATTGAATCTGTTGATATGGAGAAGTTCTTTCCATTGAAAACACCTTTATCCCTTACGATCAAACGGTGGAATTGTGATTGTTTTGTCATATTTATGATACAATGTTATAATACAATTAGTTTGATATGGTACAAAAATATAGAAAAATATTGGGTATTTAGGATGTGATAACGTTAATTACAACTTAACTTGGTTGGAGATAGATATAAAACTTGGAAAATTCGAATTAATTATTGGTCCAACCTTAACAATAGAATTCTCCCTTACTGTACTGAACTACCTGGAAAAATGAGCTAAAAAACTAGTTGACCCTCAAAAAAACGCTATTAAGATTTATCAATGTATAATAGCACTAAGGAATTCACTTAAAAGATTGATTGTGTGATTTAATTCAAAATTTTAACAGAAACTATTCAATTGTTTAATAGCGGTATTACAGTTTTTGACGATAAAACGTATGCTTGATTTGGTTAAATAAACTGACAACGACAAATAACGCGTAATGTCGGATGTCGTACAGCCGTTAGCAGAGAAGCGATCAGGGTAAATAACCATGAAGAGTTAGAGGTATTTCACAGGGTGGGAGTAGTTAAAAGGTGGATAGGTATATTCGGAGATATTACATGAGGTATGGCATCAAAAATGGGATCGATTAGCCTCGTTTTGAATGTGATAAATGAGTACTTTCTATGAGATTATGTCCGTTTCAAAGTAATGGATAGTTAGAAAAAGACACCTATCATGATCATACGTGTTCAACAATCCAATTCCTGTATCGAACAGTTTGTATTGGTGAAGATCTCAGGTACGAGACCCCTTTGTAGGACCTGGAAGAGAGTGATTCCACACATGCCATTTTTTGCGTCAACAAGAAGATTATTCATTCTTGAAATTAAGGTCCTTCTTTCAATCCACTGAATCCCAACCAAAAACCAACATAGTAATTTACACCTGCATCTTCTTCATATCTACGAAATATCACCACAAACACTCCCAAACCACAAAACTGTATTCCCTAGACTTCTGCTTGTGAATGCGAAGTGAAAAAAAATCTCAGTAATGAGTGAACTATTGTTTAAGAATTATGAAAGTGATTCTCAACTAGGAAACAGTACTATTAGTGTTGATCGCACCGATGACAACGCCAGTATCATATCTGATGCCACTGATCGTGGTACAAATGATTTCGGAAATGATGTCAATGAGGAATACGCAAACGAGATATCATGCCAGTATTGTGGTATTGATTCAACTGATTGTTTGATTAAATGTCTTGGATGTGACAAATGGTTCTGTAATGGTAAAATGGAGTCAAGTTCCAGTCATATTGTTACTCATTTGGTTTTATCAAGACATCATACCGTTTCTTTACATGAAGATTCTCATTTGGGAGATACCACTTTGGAATGTTATAGTTGTGGTCAACAAAATGTATTCACATTAGGTTATATCAATGCTAAGGAAGATCAAGTGGTTGTTATTTTATGTAGATTACCATGTTCACAACTCAAAGATTCAAATTGGGATTCTACCAGTTGGAAACCATTGATTGAGGAGAGACAATTCTTATCTTGGATCTCTTCTATACCTACGGAAGATGATTCGATCAATGCCAGAATGATAACTTATCAACAAATGTACCAATTAGAGAGTGGATGGAGAAATGATAAAGATATAACTTTTAATGATTTAAATCATTCAAGTGATAAAAAAGATGATCCTTCTGAGACCACCACTTTACCAACTTTAATGAGATATAATGATGGATATCAATATCAAGCATCATTCGGACCTTTAGTGAAGTTGGAAAGTGATTATGACAAACAATTGAAAGAAGCTCAAAATTTAGACAATCTTCAAATCACTTGGTCACAAAAATCAAATGGTAAAATTTGGGCTTCATTCCCAGTGAAAAATTTCGAAGCTATTGAATCCAAAGTTTCTTTGGGAGATGGAATGATTTTGAGACATTTCGAGTCTGAATGGTTAGGTAAAGGTTCAATTATTGGTCTCCCTGATGCTCATCAAGAACTTTTCACCTTGGAATTGAATGAATCTAAGTCTCCTCCCCCTATCCCTAGAACTACAGGATTCACAGCAGAATTCATTTGGAAAGGTGTAAGTTATGAAAGAATGCAACTGGCTTTGAAAACTTTTGCAATAAGTGAAAAATCCACTTCCTCATATATTTATCATAAGATTTTAGGTCATGATGTTAAACCTATTGAATTCGATATCGAACTTCCTAAACAACTCAGTATTCCCAAATTAGCCAAATTGAATGGTTCTCAATCTAATGCCATAAGAATGGTTTTGAAAAGACCATTATCTTTAATTCAGGGCCCACCTGGTACAGGTAAAACTGTCACTTCAGCAACTATTATTTATCATTTAAACCGAATGAATGCCGGACAAAAAATTCTTGTATGTGCACCTTCTAATATAGCTGTTGATCATTTGGCAGAAAAATTAGACTCTATAGGTTTGAACGTTGTTAGACTCTTTGCAAAATCAAGGGAAGATGCCGAATCTTCAGTCAGACATTTATCATTGGAGAATAAAGTTATGCAAAGAGCTCAAGGAAGATTGAAAAATTTGATTAGATTACAAGAACAAGAAGGAGAATTGAAAGGGAAAGATTTCGAAGATTATTCAAGAATGTTCAAAGCTGAATCGACAAGTTTATTGGATAGAGCAGAAATTATTTGTTGTACTTGTGTCGGAGCAGGAAGTTTTAAATTAGCCAAATATCAGTTCAGAATGGTATTGGTTGATGAAAGTACTCAAGCAGCAGAACCTGAAGCTTTGATTCCGATAATTAAAGGAAGTAAACAAGTAATTTTGGTGGGAGATCATCAACAATTGGGACCTGTTATATTGAATAAAGAAGCCAGTGATAGTGGATTGAGTCAATCGTTATTCGAAAGATTGATTCTTTTGGGCCATGTGCCTATTAGATTGGAAGTTCAATATCGTATGAATCCATTCTTGAGTGATTTCCCGTCTAATATGTTTTATGAAGGTTCATTGCAAGATGGTGTTCTGACAGAGCAAAGAACTCTTCCAGTTTCTACATTCCCTTGGCCGGTACCTAATATACCAATGATGTTCTGGGGTAATTTTGGTACTGAAGAAATCAGTGCCAGTGGAGTTTCATTCTTGAATAGGGTTGAAGCTATGAATGTCGAAAAAATTATCACCAGATTATTCAAAGGAGGCATCCAACCTGAACAAATCGGTGTTATTACACCATATGAAGGTCAGAGAGCTTTCATTACCCTGTATATGACATTGAATGGATCTATTTTTGAAAGGAAAGATGACTATGCAAGTATTGAAGTTACCAGTGTCGACGCATTTCAAGGTAGAGAAAAAGATTTTATCATTTTAAGTTGTGTAAGAGCCAATCAAGATCAAAAAATAGGGTTTTTGAAAGATCCAAGAAGATTAAATGTGGCTATAACCAGAGCAAAATATGGATTAATTATTCTAGGTAATACTCAAGCTTTAAGCAGAAACTTTTTATGGAACGAGTTATTATTATACTTCAGAGAAAAAGGTTGTTTAGTTGATGGACCATTGGAGAATTTGAAATTATCAACTATTCAATTGAATACCCCTTCAATTCCTAAAACTTTTGCAAGATCAACATTAAATTCCATCAGTTCAAATGCAAGTTCTTCCATAGGTTATCAAGAAAGTTCTAATAATTCATCAGTGTCTTTCAGTAGCGAACGTTGGCCACAATTAAGTAAATCCAACACCAATACTATCAATTCCAATTTCTATTCGAAATTATCCAAATTAAATCAAGAATATCAACAAAATTCGTTTAAAATCAATGAAGATGATATCAAAAGTATTACCAGCTCTTTTGCTGATGGGTTTAATTTAAATTAAACCAATTTTAAATCATCAAACGGGGATTTCACAAACCAATGAATTTGAATAAATTTACCCGGGGAAATTGAATTCAAATATCGCTCAATGCCAATGAAATTTGTTCCATTCAATCATAAAAAAACACTCATTCAGTTTATGAAATGTTATGATGCCCTTTCCAGGTTTTTTGTCCTGCAAAAAAAAAAATTTACTGCAAGAGCAAAAAATTCTTGGGATTGGGAAATTTTAATTGGAGGATAGCCTCGTTGTACCTTTGTTAGTAAATAGTCACACTTCCATAACAATACAAGTTAAGTATGTTCCAAGAATAGAATAATGTAAAAAGGTAAATATTAACAAAGGTCTGGTTTTCTTTTGTATTGATTTATAAAATTATTTTTTACAATACGAAATGGCATTACTGAATAAAACTGTACAAATCGTAATATCGTTAATCGTTAAACGTTAAAGCGCCTGCAAAGTTGATAGTAAAAAATATAAATATTTTTTCACCCTACTTCCTAGAAGCTTTAAGTTTAGATATCGTCATAATACTATAAAGATTTTTATCAACTTTGTAATACTCTTGAACGAAAAAAAAAAAGAAATATGGGAAAACGTCAGTTGTCATCTTTAAGAGTTTTCGATTTCCTCAGTATCATTCGGATTTCACAATATCACACAATAGGAATTACCGATATGCATCAAAGGGAACAGTACTGCATTATGGGCACTGAGCGGAGTAAAAATTGGGAAAGTATAACCGGCCGGCGTAAATCTTTGGAGGTTTTCCGAATTAAACTATCTTGAGCATACAGAACTGCATATAACACAAAGTGAGAGAAATTCTTCAAGATCTTTAATGATTTTTCATCCAATAAACATGAGATGGTTTGGAGAAGATACAGATTTAGTCAGTTGGAGAATGATGATATTATATATTTGGGAAAAACTACCGAAAAATCCGTTACGTACGAGAGATATTGAAATAGCAAAGTTCCCCTTATCACCGCAAATTATTTAACATTTTCAACACAATATAACCGGTTCGTGGAAATCCCCCAAATATAATCTCATTATTGAAGATAAATTGTGTTGAGTAGCTCTGAAACAAAAGCATTTATTGCAACAATAAAATTATATTTTATGTCAAAAACTTTAGTTTATGGTTAGGAGTTTACTGTTAAGAGGATTAAATTAATATTAAAATATCTCCATAATAATGCATAACAGTGGAATTAGTAATTTGCATCAGTAATTTGCATCATTCACACACACAGCATCAACATTGGCCAATATTCGTGACATCAACACCTCTGAAACATAAAGTATGTTTTTTAAAAAAAAAACCTATGAGAATTCCCAATCCTTAAAAATAACCACCATGAAAAAAAAATCATTTAATAATCTTTATCTCGGTTATCAATACCATGTAAAGAGAATTTGTCGACTATAAACTCTAAATACTAAATGTACTAATAAGAAGGTTCAAACAATTAAACTATTAATCATCTGTACCTCGTTTAATACCGATAGGTGGCATATTATTTGAGAACAGGCCCAAATCCGGAGTATTCCTTGCACTAATTAATTTTTAACAAAAAAAAAAAGTAAAAAGCTGAAACTTGCCAACCCAAAAAAAAAAATAAAATCTATATAAACCCGTAAAAGTGTAATTTTTTTTTCAACTTTTTAAAATCTCAATTTTTTATCAATAAATATAAGGGTTTCCTGGGGTTAGAAACAATTTTGTTCAAGGATTTTCTGACTAACAGTTCAGCTTAGTAAGTAGATTACTTAATTGTAATAAATTTGTGATTTTTTAATCTGTTAACTATTATCGCTATTCTTAAAACATCAATTAATAGGTTAACTTACATAATTTTAAAACCAACCTTTATAAAGATAATTAATTTGATTAGATTTTGATAAAATAGATACCTCATAGAGAAGATATTTTCATACAGTAAGTATCTGGTACAAAAAGATATTTAGTAGATTTGAAAACTTTTTGTAATATTAGAATTTGTACTTTAACAAAAAAGGAGATTTCCGTAAACTTTTATCTAACATAAATGATATATTATGGTTAATGATAATCAGTTTGATACAAATACAAAATTTTCTCATGGTGGTAATTTATCAATACAAGATTTACCAAGTCCTCAAGAAGTAGTTAATTCAATTACTGCAAATAATAATCAACAATTAACCGATAATATTGATTCTGGTAATCAAGATCATGATGAAAGTGATGATTTATCAATTAAAAATAATGTTAGAAGTAAATTAACAACTTCTGATATCAAATTAATCTTATATTTAATCATAACTATAAAACCATTTAAATATATTGGTGATAGAAGTCTTAGTCAAACAAAGAAATGGGAATTAATACAGAAAAGGTTTAGTGAAATCAAACAAAAATCTAATGATTCATCGGGGAATCCAGGGGTTATAATACCAACAGTTAGAACTTTACAACGTCAATTATCATCAGCCATTAAAAAATGTAAACTTCGAAATAATTCTGAATCTTTACTTAATAATAAACATGATCCAATATTCAGAAATATTAAAGAAGACAGTTCATTAATGGATTTAGAATTGGCAGTATCGGAATTATTTGAATTGAGTGAAACATTAAAGAATGGTAAGATAGCAAATAGTTCATTGTTAGAATTATCATTAGAATCTCATGGTAATGAAGGTGATAATTCTAATTTTAATAATAATTATCATGATCATCCATTAAGTATGACTTTACCTAATCCACAATCGTTGAATCCTTCGTTAAGTCCATTAAATACTATAGCTCCTTTGAATCAGAATTATTCTCCTTATTATGTGAATCAATTACCTGCAACCATACCTCCAGCAAATTTCCCTCCAAAGATTAATATTAGATCAATGAGTCAAACAACAATGATAAGTCCTTTGAATTCTTTCAATCAACCTTATAATCAATTTCAAATAAGTAGGTCAAAAAGTTTCGATCAAGGAACTCATCCGAAAGATTTTTATAGATCGGAAGAGACTTTATTAGATCATTCAAATATTACTGTTTTAAATGACATAAACAACATTCGGAATTCAATATCAGCTTATCTAGATTCAAATTCAAAACCATCATCCATTTCATCGGCATCCACTTCCGCCATTTCTCCAAAACTATCTAATTTGAATAGTTCAGCTCATAGTTCAATTTCAAATTCTTCAAGTTCGGCTTATATTGTAGAATTAATAGAAAATTTAAACAATAAATCCAATGATTTGAAAACTAAAGAACAAAATAGATTATCACTGTATCAACAAGCTTTAGAAAATTTTAATCAGCAACAGTATTTGATAAATAAACAATTGATCGAAAAAGTGGTTGATAATTTGAAATCTAATGGGGATGTAGAAAATTCAAAACTAATTTCAACTTTATTACCAAAAAAATAACCCTTCTTATGAACACTGGATAGTTATTTTTAAAGGAATTGGTTTCAAGCAAACTATATTGAAACTTCTGGTAATTTTCGGGTTTAAATTTCCTATAATTATTTATTTCTTTTTCAAGAAGAAAGTTCAGGATAACTGGATTCTTTGAATTCACCATTTGCATAAGTGAACAAACGTTTCCGAACCATAAAGGTGAAGATTTGGTGTATAATTGATCAAAAAAAGAATACCTAATCTCTGGTCAATCCACCAATTGTAAGTAGAAACTCCGGTGGACTTAAGGTTTACTATAGTATTGATAAAAGCCTAACGAAGGAAGATGATAGCTTAGCCACCCATTTTGATATCGGGATTTTATGGATAAAACAATTGTAATAGTTATAATGTAAGTGTCAAAATGATGAGCTAAAGGGTAATGCATAAACAAAAAATCATTGTATAAATAATGTATTGTAAATTAATATAAACTTCATCTGTATGAAAAACTAATGTAAACAAAATTTCTTCGATTCTTGAGTGTTCACGCAATTTCCTGATAACTAAGTCCCCATTGCATGTTGGAGGTAAAAGTTGCTGAAAATCTTGTTTTCTGTCCTACTTATTAAAAAATGGAATGTGTGCCCCTATCATGTATTTCCGTTCCTATTGAGCGGCGCACGAAAAGATATAGACTTATCTTGTATATATGGGAAAGTTTTTTTTTTTGCTATAAACCTATCGTCAAATCGAAACTGTTCTATTACACTCGTCAAATGACTTGCATGAAGTAACGTTCGAGGATCTTCGGAGGTATGCTCCTTCCAATTTACCTACATTTTATTATACTACATCATACATAACAAAATAATCCGGAGGATTATTTAATTATTTTTTTTAATTCAATTTTTGCCCTGTTTCATGAAGTAACAATTATTTTCAGGCTAAAAGTGATTTGTATCTTTACGACAGACCGGTTGGTCAGGAATAAATAATTTTTTGAAGCTTGCAGAAAATTCTTTTAATTAATTATGTTATAATCACCTGTTGGTAGGCTGATTATAATTCAATTACGGGCTAGAACGCAATTTAACAATTTCTTTTAAAATTAAACGAAATCACGAACAATTACAGCGTTGTCAACAAATAAATAATAAATTCACCTTTGAATTTTTACCGCATAATTAACGTAATTGAGGGCACATCGGAACGCATGTTTAATCCTCATTTGGGAGTTGATAGGCACTACTTATTTTCTGGTAATCCCGTTAACCTTAAATTGCCCGGAATCCATGCAATGATGGAGTTTTAACTTTTTATTATGAGACATTGATAAATTTTAGCCTTATTATTGTCAGGGGACTTTTAAATCTTCTCGCCACTATACCAGGTGACTTTCACTAATATGTGTGGGTGCAGGACACGATCCGAATGAATAAAAAAGATCGACAAACTTAACATCCGAATGGGGAAATTGTTCCCGCATTGCACGTGAGAAGGAATGTGACAGAGGAGGGGGTTCATTTTTTGCAACCACTTCCACAAACCCTATTACTTCAGCGGGTATGATGTTTTCGTTTTTCAAATTCTTTTATTTCATACTTTGTATTACTGGTATTGAATTGGACTATGGGCCCTTGCATTTTAAAGGGTCCATCACTCCTACTAAACCAACAATTAACGATGATTTCATAATTCGAAATATTGTTGATGAGTTACATTCTATTACCAATGCAACTGACTTGAATGAGTGTATCTCCTGTAAAATGAGACTTTTGGCAGGAAAATCCTTAGCATTTACTCGTCCTGATTTAATTCCTTTAGTCTATTCCGAATGGTGCTTGGAAATGGGATACGATGAAACTAAGTGTCTTATAAATTTTGGCTATCCATCCATTAATTATAGTTCTGAAGGCAATGATTTCACTCAAATGATCCAATTGATGAACCCTGAAGGTTTAGATGGTGATTTATTCTGTTATTTCCATGATTCAAAATGTCATATTTTACCTGAAATGCCCAAATTATCTAAAGTTGAAAACTTATGGCCCCCAAAACCAAGACTTTACGACAGTCCTAAGAGTAGTGGTGAATTCTTCAATGTATTACATGTGAGTGATCTTAATTTGCAAACTGATTACAAAACCCTTAGTGAATCCAACTGTTCACAATCCATTTGTTGTTATCCTCAGAGTTTCAATAAAGAACCACCACCTTCTGAGTATGACTATTCACCTTTACTAGATCCTGAAGTTGGGTTATCATTCTATGACAGTACCTATGAAAATGGGCATTTCCAAAAGGGCCAATTCTTAGATATGTATACTGGATCCAATCATTTGGAAGTTGCTTCACCTAAATGGATACCTTGTCATGAATTCGGTTCTTATAATTGTGATCTGCCAGAACTATTGATAAACAATACCTTGCAGATCATTAGGGATTTCCATGAAAATCATTTGAATTTTGAGTTTGGAATATTCACAGGAGGTATGATGGATCACAATGAAAAATTGTTCACGGATAAATATCAAGTTTTGAATACTCAATTAAGAGGATACAATGATATTTTTAATTATTTGGATACATTCCCGATTTTCCCCACTTTTGGTGTGAGAGATAATTTCCCTGTCAATCAATTACCACAGAATTCAATGGATACTGTACATAATTTCCAATGGCAGTTTGACTTTTTGTCTGATTTATGGCAAGAATTGGGATGGATTGATCTTCGTGCTAGTAAACAAATTCGGTATAATAAAATCGGGTATAGTATGATAACCGAAAGAGGTCTCAAAATAATATCTTTAAATTCGAATGTGTGGAGTGCTCATAATTTATACAGTTTCGTTGATAGTTTAAATTTTGATCCCTTTGGTATTTGGCGATTCTTAACAGATGAATTGATCGACAGTGAAATTAATGAACAACGAGTTTGGATTATTTCTCATTTACCTCCATCAAGAAATTCTTTACCTGTTCCAACTAAAGTGTTCACTAAAATAATTAAAAGATTTAGCCCCAAAGTTATAGCAGCAATATTTTTCGGACATAATTTGAATGATGAATTCAACCTAATATACGGAGGAGATGGCACAGATAAAAATTTATCAAATTTGATCAACTATGCTTTGGTTGGTCCATCTATTAGTCCATTCAAGGGTAACAATCCTTCATGGAGGTATTACAGTGTGGATACTGAATCATTTGAAATTATCAATTCATTCACTTACTTTACTAAATTGAATTACACCTTCATTAATAGTGGTGCAGAGCCTATTTGGGAATTTGAATACCTGGCACGAGATGCTTTTGACCCTGAAAATCTTTGGTCAGTAGAAAGAAATTTGGATATGGAATTCTGGCATCATGTAGGAGAAAAGATCAGAGATTTACCCGAAATCAATCAATTGTACACTCGTATTCAACGGAGATACTCACCTTTTGATGATTATGATTATGATTTCAATTCTCTGTCAATTCTAAATAATGATAATTATTGTAAAGTTTCAAGTTTCACTGTTTTCAATCAGAAAGAATGTATGTTAACTAACGATCAAGATGATTATATAAGACCTGAAGCCTCACTTACTTACATTCCTATTATCAAACCTTATGAGCCACCTGAATATGAGTTATATAGTATTCCTGACCCCACCCAAAATTCACCTGAAGAATATCATGATTTCCAATTACCCAAATCTGAACCTTTTGTAATGGATGAACCAGTTGACACTATCCCCTTACCAATAAAAAAATCATCAATGAGAGATAGAGTGCATAACAAACATAAAGAGGTGAAAAAAGAATTATTTAGAAGAGATGTTCGTTCTTGAATAAAAATCCTCAATTTGAAAATAAGGATAAATTATTACGTAACATAATAAACATCTTTTAGACTAAGGTCACAAACCCTTAACTTTAAAAAATTACCTCTTTAGGCATGTCATGTATTAATAAATCCTTTTGAACGAAAAAGCGGAGATGAAACTTAATTAGGTTGCCTCGACCCTAAAACAGTTGCTAATCAATTAATTAACCTAAAATGGAAATTTTCAGAAATATCGAGTGAGACGGCATCAGTGTGTTATATACAGGATACTCAAAATCTGGGGTAATTTGAGATGAGCATGAAATCTATCAATCTGAAGAAAAGTTTAATTGTGAAATTGAGAGATATCACGATTGAGGTGGAGAAAAGTTTAATAACATTATATTCATAAATCATTACTGATCAAAGTATGACCATCTATACAAGCCAATCACTTGGCACGAATTACTGTAACCTATAATAAAATAGGACGAAAATCAGACCAACTTAATGGACGAAATATGTGGACCAATTCAATGGACGAAACTTACCAAAGGTAAGATAATAAAAACGAAGCCCCTTAAAGACGATGAAAATAAATAGAAACCAATTTAATGGACGAATAAATAACCACAAAGTGGACCGAAAAACTCTAAAATGATGAATTTTAATGACTGACCTTTTTTAAAAAACCTACCAAACCCGAAAACTGAAAAAATATTAGCGAAATAATAAAAAAATATGATTGAAAAAAACTGTGTGAATGAAATGAAATGAAATAAATAATATAGGTAGATTAAAAATTAATGTAGTCAAGATTATTGGAGAAAAATTCTTGTAATTCATTTTGATCAATCTCTAAATCAACATTGGTGAAACTGTCATCATGATCTACCAATTGATGATTAATAAATGAACTATCAAAAGCTTGAGTATTAGCAAAAGTACTCTCGAATTGATGATTTAAATTCATAAAAGTATCTAAATGACCAATTTTATTGACAGGTTCTGAAACTGATCTTGATAATTGTGGTTTATAAGAATCTGGGGTATCGTAGCTGATCATACCAGTAGATTTAGATCTTAATATCTCTGGAGTTCTTAAGATTTGATTAACAGGAGTTTCAAATTGATGAGTATTTTTTTGAACAGGAGTTGATGGTATTATTGGATTTGACATCAAGTTTTGTTTTGTGTTGTAATTAGTTGGGATTTGATTAATCAAATCTTCAATGTTAGCACTTAATTCATTTTGATCGAATTTAAATGGTTCTGCGAGGGTATAATTTCTTTGATCGAAAATTGATGAGACATCAGAATGAGAACCAAATGATTCATCAGAATGAATTGAACTAACAGGTGATGGTGGTAACATATCACTAGATTCATTGTGAGCAGCTAAAGCATCTTTCTTTTCTTCACTTTTAACAGGACTTAAATCAACAAAGACAAAATCCTTTTTGCAACCTGGCTTATTCTTTGGTCTTTTTGATTGAGGTTTCTTAACGGTAAACTTTGTACCAGAAGACGTTATCCTCAATGAGTTTTGTAAGCAAGCAAGGGTATTTGATTCATGTTGTGAAGGACTTTTGTTTTTAACTCTCCATAATTTTTTACCATTAGCTGGTGGTAATATTCTATTAATTGTTAGTAATAACTCTTAATTCAATTGAGTCAATTGATATGACTTAATTGTTATCCGATTATATAATTAATACAATTTACATACTTTGCAATCATAGCGATGGGTATTATTTATTTGGGTATCAAAATAATTTAAAGAGTAAATATTTGGGAATTGAAGGATTTAAATATTTTTCAAAACAAACAAGAATTGTGGGTTACACATCAGGGTTATGCACAATTCATTCCGATTAAAGTTGTAATTCTAGAGTTTGGTTTCCCCCCTAAATGACAGAATCACTAGGATACTGCTTAAAATTGTTGTAACTTTTTGCAGTTTTTTTTTTTTTTTTTCGATTTTTTTTTTTCCAAAAGGCTAATTGACAATTCCCTATACAGTCCTCAGTTGATACAATATCAGCTAATTTCAAAACTTTGGAAAGAACAAAATTCTATAAACATTCAGAGAAAGAATAATAATCAATTGTACCTCAATATACATTTAATTGCTACAATTCTATCAACTCTAGATCATAAAGTTGAGTTGAAAGGAATTCCAAATTCTAACGACGGCGGATTTTGATCAACAATTTTTATGGATGAAATGGATTTAATGCAGCAAAACGAATTATGGGGTAGGGATGAGAAAAGTTGTTGCAAAATAAAAAGTTAAGGGCGCATAGTGGAAAATCAAAAAGACCTCCTGTGAACTATTACTTTACCTAAAAGGGTTATATTGAATACATGAAAATTACTTTTTTAGTCTTTGAGACGAACTCCTCCTTTTCCTGATTAGTCACTTAAAGATCGATTAGGCATATGATAATTAGGAATTGGGCAGAAACGTTAATCAGGTCCGAAGATTTTTCAGTCGTTGGGTTACTTTAGAAATATTGCCTAATTGTTTACCTGCTTTAATTAAAATGTTGGGTTTGAATTATTTCAAGTAGATCAGTTGATGATCAAATTTGATCATTCAATTAAACGACTTCGTATAACATCGCTCGTTTTTCAGATGCTTCAACGATATAGTGGAGTAATTTGGTGAGGGAAAATAATCTAAGCGAGAGGGAAAAATCTTAAAAAAAAAAAAAATAGTTGTTGAAGGATAAAGACTAATTAGTAAAGGTTGCTAAATAAAAATGTTAACAATAAGAAGTTTTGGGTATGAATTTTAATCCTTATGCCTAATTAGATCAATAGAAACGGAAAATTTTTTAAGACAAATTTAACAGTGTCCAAATCAAATCATACATTTTTTCGGTAATCCACTATTTTCGCTTGTTAATTCCCTTACATAAAACCAGATATTCTCTTAAGTAATATCAGATTTAAAATAATCTTCGCTTATTAAATTATTGGGTAGAGTAATTAAATATTGGGTATATAGAATTTTGTCACACCTTAATAACAAAGTTTCAAGTAAAATGATTCCCTTTGACCATTCTCCACTTCAAATTTCATCAATGTTAAACTTTATCACATCCCATGATTGGAAAACAATTACATCAACGAACAATGGCTCCTTCCGAACCTAATTAGGTGAAATACAAAAATTGCCGGCCTAAGTAGGGAATTATTGCGCACAATATGAATTACCTACTACATAATTTGTGCCTAATTAGTTCGGGAGTGTGTGTACCTACCCATGATCATTTATCGCCCTAAGATTATAGTTTTAAAAGAAATACCCTTTGAATATTATATAACCTTATATGTGAGATCATTGATGTTATTACAAAATTAACCAAGCTTTTAACTACATTAGTGATTAATTATTTTAAACTAAATTCTTCTATCAAAAGGCTTTAAAATTAAAATCCTCCTCCTGCGCTTATTATTCGACAGTGTCCGCACCATCGGAGATTTTTTTTTCGCCATATATCGAATGGATATTACAATGCATTGGTTGTTATTTCGAAATTTGACATGATTTGATTTGACATAATAATAGCCCAATATTTTTGTTGAGTGAAATGATCAACATTTTTGCTTCACATCATTTGATTCACTTCAACTTTATTGATTTCGTTAGTATTTAATTTCAACGGGTTTAACTGGATCTGAGATTATTTTCCTATAAAAAATATTTTCATAATTTCTTTAAATTTACTATTTGGGAATAATTAAGAGGTTTGAATATATTTCAGAAGCTTACAAAATTTAAGTTTTTATCCCCACATTTTGAGGTGGGAAGTGGAACTTTGGGTTACATCCATCTATCCACAAGGTATTAGAATAGGGGTTTCATCAATATCATCACTCTACTATGATACAATAAAATCTATTCACTACTCGGTTGCTAATAAAAGCTCGCATATGCCACTTAAAATCAAGGGTTAAAAATAAAACAATGGACCTTAAAATTGTCTGGAATGTGAGATCCAATTTCTATATTACATGCATAGCGATTTCGTCAATTAATTAACGACGTAAGTATCTAGGCAGTAGTAGTGGACAAACTGATTTTTCGGTAGTCCCTTGAAAGATTTACAATTCTAAGTGGTTTGTCAACTCCGTTTTGTTACGCCCGAACATTAAAGATTGGCAATCCACACTTTCAAAGGCACTTTCCAGTCTTGCTATCTCGTAGATTCCCAATCTCCTTATTTCGTAAAAACGGATCCTCTTGACCCCATATCAATCACTTCCCGTTGATATCATCAAGTTAAATCAAAATATTTTTGTTTTACTCCCCTGATGATTAACGAGAACTCTGATATCGTATATTCTCACACTCTTTCATTTACTCAGCAATTTGTCATTTTTGAGGTAAGATCAAATCACGTGATAAAATCTTTTGGAAAATTTGTCGTGTGCGAAATCATCATTTCTCAAATTTACCTATCAATAAAAGGAGATTTACCAAACTAAAATGGCTGCGTTACCTAAAAGAATCATCAAAGAGACTGAAAGACTCATATCTGATCCTGTTCCTGGAATCACTGCTTATCCTGATGAAGCTAACTTAAGAGCATTTACTGTCACTATGAATGGACCTGATTCATCCCCTTATGAAAAAGGAATATTCGATTTAGAATTATATTTACCTGATGACTATCCAATGTGTCCTCCAAAAGTTAGATTTTTAACTAAAATATATCATCCTAACATTGATAAATTAGGTAGAATCTGTTTGGATGTATTGAAAGACAATTGGTCTCCAGCTTTACAAATTAGAACTATATTATTATCCATACAAGCATTATTAGCATCACCCAATCCTGATGATCCTTTAGCAAATGATGTTGCTGATGATTGGAAAAAGGATGAACCAAAGGCCATTGAAGTTGCAAAAGAGTGGACGGCCAAATATGCTAAAGCAAAAGAATAATGAATCAAGATATGAAAATATATAATGATGTATGTAAATCTGCAATTTTCTATCTGTTCAATTGAGATTTCACCCATTGGCTTTCTATGATACATTGAAATCATCTTATCGGATCTCTTGGTGGCTTCTAAATTTTCGCATCGGTTGCAATTTAGTACGGAACACGGAATCTTTGAATAACTCAAGTTATGTGATAGTTGGGGATATTTAATTCCTCCCAGATATCAAGGATAACTACCTCATTCTAAACCGACTCTTACCGTTAGAATTTGTTGTTCCATCAACCTTTACAACGCCTTTCTTTTCCTTTCTTAGTAATGACCACCGATCAGATCAAAAATCGCGTAAAACTCCTGCGATTGGAATCAAATTTTTTTCCAAATTACCACCCTTTCTTTCTTTTCCAATTAACTTTGATTAGATTTATTTGCATTAATTAGGACGTTCAGAGTATACCAAGTTATACACGTCCTTCAATTTTAACATTCTTGGTTTTTTCACATTCCATAAAGATTTCCCCCTTTAAAAAATAGGCGTCTTTTTACCATTTCTTTGGGATTATTCATATTTATAGACCATGTCAGATAAAGACCCTAAAAGTCCTTTCGCTGACCAATCATACAATCTGATCCATACATTTGACGAAGGAAATGTACAAACCCCCGATAATAGTTTTAGTGATCGAAATCAAAAAGCTTTAAAATTGAATAATAGGGTTCTCAGTGATGAGAGTTTCAAAACCACTAAACTGACTCCGGAAAATAATTCATTTGACCAAAGTCAATACAACGATGATGACAGTTTGAATAGTGCTTTACCCACACCCAATCTTTCAACCGAACAGAGATTTCGTCCTCAATCACCATTAAGTCCTAACTATTCAAGAAAACCTTCATTAAGATTCAAATTACCTAATTCATCAATTACTGATAATCAAGGTCATCAAGGTCATAATCTTAAGAATGCCATCCTAGAAGATGAGATTTTCGATTTCAAACAGCCCAATTCTCCTTTTAATGATAATTTGAAATTTCAAACAGTAGATTTTGATGAAGATGATGATACTTATTATAATGAACAAGAAGGTATGAAAAGACATAGATGGGGTACTACCAGAAATAAACAGGGGAAACCTAAGAAAGAAAACCTCGGTCGATCTAAAACCTTGAAAGGTATACTATCACCACAGGGAGTAATGAGATCATTATCGACCCGAACGAACTCCAAATCAAATTCAAAAGCTAATTCTCGAACCAATTCTCGAGCCAATTCTCGATCTAATAGTATTAGAGGTAACACTAACAGTGCTATCATTGCTTCTTATGACACAAGCGATGAAGAAGATGAAGTTATAGAGCCTGTGGATCCTAAAGATAGAAAACATGAAACAAGAACCGTGGTGGTCAATCGTCAATTACCTTCAGATTTACTTGATCCTATTACCGGGAAAGCACTGATAATATATCCAAGAAACAAAATCAGAACTACCAAATACACTCCTTTAAGTTTCATACCTAAGAATTTATCAGGACAATTTCTTAATAATGTGGCTAACATTTATTTCTTGGTTTTGATTATTTTGGGATATTTCCAAATTTTTGGGGTTCCTAATCCTGTATTATCTATGGTCCCATTAATAGTTATCTTGACATTGACTGCAATAAGAGATGCTATTGAAGATTCAAGAAGAACAGTAACTGATTTAGAAGTTAACAATCAACCCACACATATTTTAGCCGATTTGGGAACTAATGATAATTTCCATTATGAAAACCTTAACATAGCTGATGAAAAGATTTCTCTTTGGAGAAAGTTTAAGAAATTAAATTCAAGATTATTATTCAGAATCATCGGTGCCAGTAAAAGAAATTTAACCAAGAAAGGTAGACAAGAGAAACGTCAACCACAAGATGAAACTAAAGCCCGTAAGAGTTTTGAAAGTGATATTTCACCTCGTCCATCTATGGGAGTCGAAACTACTTCCAATATCTTAGAAAACCCTTTCAGAAAATCAGTTAATCTTCATCGTACGAGAAATCTCAAATTTGGAAGGAATTTTTGGAAAAACGTGAAAGTTGGGGATCTTGTTAGAATTTATAATAACGAAGAAATTCCTGCTGATGTGATAATTCTTTCAACCAGTGAAGAAGATAATGGATGTTATGTTGAAACTAAAAATTTGGATGGTGAAACCAATTTAAAGGTAAGACAAGCTTTAAAATATGGATCCGATCATAAAATTTCTAAAGCTGATGATGTGTTGAAACAAAGCTTTCAAATTGATAGTGAAGGACCTCATCCTAATTTATATTCTTACGAAGGTAACTTCATCTATGATGATAATGAAGGTAAGAGAGTTGAAGAATCTATTAATATCAATAATTTATTATTAAGAGGATGTAGTTTAAGGAATACTAAATGGGTAGTAGGAATAGTTATCTTCACAGGAGAAGATTCTAAAATCATGATAAATGCCGGTATAACACCAACTAAACAATCAAGATTATCAAGAGAATTGAATTATTATGTGGTGATAAATTTCGTTTTATTATTCATAATTTGTCTTGTATCGGGAATCGTTAATGGATTTTATTATACGAAGACTGGAACTTCAAGAGATTTCTTTGAATTCGGGACTATTGGGGGTACTCCAGCAGTTAATGGGATTATCAGTTTCTTTGTTGCTGTGATTATTTATCAATCCATTGTACCTATTTCTTTATATATTACCATTGAACTTATTAAATCAGCCCAAGCTTTTTTCATTTTTTCTGATATTGGTATGTATTATGAAAGATTGGATTTCCCTTGTACACCTAAATCATGGAGTATTTCTGATGATTTAGGTCAAATTGAATATGTTTTCAGTGATAAAACAGGAACTTTAACTCAAAATCTTATGGAATTCAAGAAATGTACTATTAATGGTGTTAGTTATGGTAGAGCATATACTGAAGCTTTAGCAGGTTTAAGAAAACGTCAAGGATTTGATGTTGAAAGCGAGGCCAATATAGAGAATGAGTTCATCGCCAAAGATAAAGTAGAGATGTTCGATATGTTGAAAGAGATTAATCCTCAAAATCAATACATTGAAGAATCAAGTTTCGTTTCCAGTGAATTCGTTAAGGACTTAAATAGTGCTAAAGGTGATTTACAAAAGAAATCTAATGAACATTTCATGTTAGCTTTAGCATTATGTCACTCAGTTTTAATTGAAGACGATGAAAAACAACCAGGAAAGAAGTTATTAAAGGCCCAAAGTCCTGATGAAGCAGCATTAGTTGGAACTGCTCGTTCTTTAGGTTTTGAATTCATTGGTAGTACCAAGCAAGGGATTTTAGTTAATATCCAAGGTGAAACTAAGGAATATCAAATCTTGAATGTATTAGAATTCAATTCTACAAGAAAAAGAATGAGTGCATTAATAAAAATTCCAGGGAAATCACCTAATGACGAAGCCAAAGTATTATTAATCTGTAAAGGGGCAGACTCCATTATTTATAACAGATTAAGTAAAACTGATAATGATCAAAACTTGTTAACCACCACTTCAACACATTTAGAACAATTTGCTACTGAAGGTTTAAGAACCTTATGTATTGCTCAAAGAGAAATATCATGGAATCAATATTTAGAATGGAATAAAAGACATATGGAAGCTTCATCATCATTAGAAAATCGTGAAGAGAGAATGGAACTGGTAGCTGAATCAATTGAAAGAGAATTGATTTTGTTAGGTGGTACAGCTATTGAAGATAGATTACAAGATGGTGTACCTGACTCTATCTCGATTTTAGCTCAAGCAGGTATTAAATTATGGGTTTTAACTGGTGATAAAGTGGAAACTGCTATCAATATTGGTTTCTCATGTAATCTTTTGGGTAATGATATGGAACTTTTGGTTCTCAAAACTGATATTTCTCAAGAAGATAAAGCCAAATATGGTATAATGGATAATTCAACTGGAATTAAATTGATGGACAGTTTAATTTCTAATTATTTAAAAATCTTCTTCAATATGGAAGGATCTTTCGAAGAACTTGAAAAAGCAAAAGGTGATCATTCACCTCCAAACAGTAAATTCGGGGTCATCATTGATGGTGATGCCTTGAAATTGGTTTTGAATGATAAAGATATCAAACAAAAGTTTTTACTTTTATGTAAAAATTGTAAAGCTGTTTTGTGTTGTAGAGTTTCACCTAGTCAAAAAGCTGGTGTGGTTAAATTAGTTAAAGATACTTTGGATGTTATGACATTGGCTATTGGTGATGGATCCAATGATGTGGCTATGATTCAAGCCGCTGATGTTGGGATTGGTATTGCTGGTGAAGAAGGTAGACAAGCTGTTATGTCATCAGATTACGCCATTGGTCAATTCAGATTCTTAACTAGATTATTATTAACTCATGGTAGATGGTCATATAAAAGATTTAGTGAAATGATACCTTCATTCTTTTATAAGAATGTTATTAATTCCATTGCATTGTTTTGGTATGGACTTTATGATGATTTCGATGGGGCTTATTTGTTCGAATATACTTATTTAATGTTTTATAATTTAGCCTTTACTTCATTACCAGTTATATTCTTGGGTATTTTAGATCAAGATGTTTCACCTAAAGTTTCTTTATTAGTACCGGAATTATATCGTTCAGGTATTTTAAGATTAGAATTCCCTGAACTGAAATTCTGGCTTTATATGATTGATGGAATTTACCAATCAGTAATTTCATTTTTCTTCCCATATATTATTTACCGTACAGGTTTTATAGATATGGGAGGTTTGGGTTTAGACCATAGATATTTATTGGGGGTCATAGTTACTTGTATTACAGTCATTGCTTGCAACTTATATATTTTGATGCATCAGTATAGATGGGATTGGTGGTCTTCATTATTCATATTTTTATCCATTATTATATTCTTTTTCTGGACAGGGGTTTGGACTTCAGCTACTTATAGTGCAGAATTTTATAAAGCTGCTAGTAAAATGTTTGGTAATTTAAGTTTTTGGGCTTGTACTTTGATTGGGGTCTTAGTTTGTTTGTTACCTAGATTCTTTTATGATGTTTTACAAGCAATTTATTGGCCAAAAGATATTAATATCATCAGAGAATGTGTTCAAAAGGGAGATTTCGATATATATCCTGAAGATTATGATCCAACTGATCCTAACAAAATCAAAGTTAGTCAATACAGTAGTGACAAGATTAGAGACATTAATGAAAGTGGTACCCCAACACCACCTAATGATTTTGAAAAATCAAAATTAAGTGAGGAGAATTTAACTCAATTGAATTATAATTCTTCAAGTACCATTCAAATACCTGAAAACGAAATTGACTTCAACATAAAACCAACCAAAGCTAATCCTGAAAATCATTTAGTTAACAACAGGAAATCCATTATAGATATATTCAAAAGAAAATCACAAGGAAAATCATATTTTGATAACAATTCATTCATAGACATTTATAATCATCGTAATGACACTAATGATAGTTTGGTTAAGACGGAAGAATTAGAATTACAAGATTTTGATAATAATCATAAACGAGCATCAAGAATTTCAAATGAGAACAGAAGAATTTCATCTGAATATCATAGATTTTCCATGAATAAAGTTAGAACTTCATTAGAATTACCGGAATTGACCACGGTTGAATCTTTGAATAGACAATTGTCCAAGGAAGGTTAAAAATTGTATAGATACGTAAATATATTATGACAAATAACTCCGACAGCCTTACGACTTTTTGGGTGCGAAAAATCGGCATGAAGATAACTCGGTGCCTCGGAGAAATTCGGCTTAGACTTCAGGGGAACCATGAAAATTTTTCAACGAAGATACAAAAGCTATAGTCAATTGGAATGGGAATAGGAGATTTTCCCAATTATCAAAAGTTAATGCCTTAAAGAGTGATTATTTGTATAGTATTTATTCTATTATAAAATGAATAACTAAATTGAATATATACGGAAAAAATTAGTTAGTTAAATTAATTAACTTATAATTTTTTACCAAGTAAGAGGACTTGTAATTGATCATATAATGAAATAACACCGGCACCGGCAATACCTCTTAAAATGTTAGCACCACAACCTCTGAATAATGATGGAATACCTTCAGCAGCAACAATCTTGGAGAAAGCATCCATAGCACCTTTATATTTAACAGCTTGACCGGAAGTCATCATCATTCTTCTTCTGACGGTATCTAATGGGTAAGAAGCAGTAGAAGCACCAGTAGTAACAGCCCAACCTAATAAGAAAGAAGCTAAGAATGAACCTTGTAATGAACCAACTAAAACAACAGGTTTTAATGAATCATATAAACCGAAATATAAACCTCTGTAAACAACAATACCAACAACTGATGGACCGAAACCTCTATATAAACCAGCAATACCATCTGAAGCTAAAGTTTTTTTGTAAACATCGAATAAACCGTTGAATTCTCTTTCACCACCTTTAGCAGATTTAGCATCATTAGCTAATCTGGTTCTGGCAAAATCTAAAGAGTAAACGAAAGCTAATGAAGTGGCACCAGCCATACCACCTGAAGCTAAGTTACCAGCAAACCATAACCAATAACCTTCATCTTTTTTGAAACCAAACATTTTCTTGAATTTATCTTTGAAAGCAAAGTTTAAAGCTTGGGTTGGGAAGTATCTGATAACATTGGCAGTGTTACCTCTCCAGAATGAAATGACACCTTCTTCAGCAGCAGTTCTTTTGAAACAATCAATGATACCACCGTATGGTTTAGCTAATCTACCAGCTTTGATCATAGATTCTTGATTTTGTAATAATAATTTAACTCTTTCAACTGGAGCAGCAGCGGTTTTTGAAACGGCAGCGGAGATACCACCAGCAAGGAAATCAACTAAGAATTGGGAGTCCATCTTTGAATATTTAGATTTTACTTTGAAAAATTTTCAATATTTTGCAAGTGCGAACTTGTGCGTTTTTATATTTCTGCTGAAGATGATTTCGCGAGTTTTCATTGGACAATTCCTATCCTCGTCGTGGAACGGGAGAAAAATTCTTTTTGGAGGTGTACGGGATTCTCATCGCGTTAACCAATTACTGTGGTTATCTTCAAATGCCATTGATAATTATAATGTGATGATACTCATCTCTCTCTATTCTCTATCAATTGCTATCATAATATACCGTAGAATATTAGTTCAATTGAATTGCTTCGCCAATCAATTACCTCATTTATCGCGATCAAATCAAATCGATTTCTTTTTTTTTTCCGATCTATACCATTTCACCTTGATCCAAAAAAAGAAGTGGTTAAAATTTTGCTGGTTACATGAAGAAAAGAAGATAATAAAATGAAACAGAAATTTGAAGGAAATTGTTAATTTAGAATATCATCAACTCATAGAGAAATGGAAGTAATGTAGGGAAAACCAACAATTTGATATTCGGAAATGTAAGGGATTTAATTCACAAGATGTTTACTATTTCTGCCATGAGAAAGAAATCGGCATTAACGTCGCGAACAAACTTTCGAACAATCTATACCAAATCTTAGAAATGGAAATTAACGGAGAATTTTAATGTGGAAATTCTCCATTATTCTCTAAATCCTATACGAAGGATATGAAGGAAATCGATGAAATGATCAGATTTCGTTCAAGATTGCATCATGACTAACTTCATAGCCCCTATTCCAATAGGAGTATAAATTGAGCCATTCGTTTATCGTATATAATGGCATCATGAACCTCTTTAACCAATCCTATCTGAATAACAATTGTCGCGATGAGATGTCGCGATGGGCACTGAGATTTTAGACTATACTTAGATAGTAACCGCACTTACGTAGAAGCATAATAATGACTTTTAGGGGTTTACTTAGAACCCAATGGAATTATTAGAATCGAACGATTATTAGCCTTTACCGGAGATTTACAATAGGAGAGAAAATAAACAATATTTATTCACTAATCTAATAATTGTATTAATAAACCATTGATATTAAGACCACCTTGCATAATATCATTTCCATAGTACTATTAATATCCCCCAATTATTAGATCAAACTAATTCTTTTCGAAGTGTAAATATAACAACTTATAGTTATTATTCAAATCATAAATGATTTTTTCATTCTTCTTGTAATTGATCTTTTTCAATGCCTTATCGCATTTAGTTAAAGAATTGAAGATATCATCATTTGAATCTTCTTCACTGATTAAAGTGACAGAGAATTTCCCTGGTTTAAAAATCTTCAATACTTTGAATAAAACATCCGAAATGGAAACAGAATTTGGTGAAAATGGATAATTGGTTTCAAATGAAGCATATGACCAACCTGATTCTGGTGTAATATGTAAAGTATAATAATAACCTCCATTATTTGAAGAAATCGAATTGGATGAATAACCACAAGGAGAAAATGAAAAGGCATCATGAATAAAATTCAAATCGCTAACATCTCCAACCATTTGGTCAGTGTCATCAAAATTTTCCTTTGGTGAGGGTAAATCTTGGAAGTTATAATCTTTTTCGAACACTGAATCTAATTTACTGGAAGCCATAGTCTTCAAACCAAATTCATGACCCAAATCATCTTCTTCAGCTCCGTTATTGATTAATGATTGATAACCTGGAGTTCTTGAAGTAACAAATTGTTCAGCATTTTCAGGATGTAAATCAGTCATTAAAATTTCAAAAGTTTGATCTTTTAATCTGAAAATGTTAGATTCAACTTCAGAGTCCACTTCACAATCATCTTCTTCATTTTCAATTTTACCTCCAGTATATAAATACCAATGATCATCACAATTGGAATTTCCAACGACATAAGATTTCCCATTAATGAAATGATTATCTAATAATTTGACTTCGTTCTTCCAATCTTTATGAACCAGTTGTTGTTTTTCTGGAAACATAAAACTTCTTCTGGAATAAAAGATTTTATAAATATCTTTAGAAGTGAACTTCTTGGAGATGAATTTTTGAATTACTTCGAATAATTCATCCAAGCAGAATAATGTTGTTGTTGTTCCACAAGTTTTCAAGATAATCTTATGAGGGAAAACGAATAACGAAGATTCTGATAATAAATAAGCATCCATAAATTTGGATGACTTAACTGATAAAATTTTACAACTGACAAGATCTAAAAGTTTAACCCAGTTCTCAAATGGGATGGTTCTTAAACCTTGTAATCTAATACCATTATCAGTATAACTGACGGAATCTTTAACAATGTCAATGTCTTCATCTGGCCAACACCAGATTTCTAATAATTTTTCAGGACCTTCAAAAGCAAAAGTTGAATCTAAATTGGCACTCAATTCATGATCGACATATTCACTAATAACAGCAGGTGCAACCATTTCTAATAATCTTTTTTTTTTTCTAAGTTTTGTCTTTTTTAATAATAAATGTTCTTTTTCAGTTCAAAGGTGGATTGAAACTTGCTCTTAATAAAATTAAGTAACCTAACAAATGTAATTGAAACGAAGAGAGAAGTAGCAAGAAACGTTTCAACAAATAAGTTAAGCCTTTTTTTTTATAACCAAAAAATATTCTTCACTAGTGGATGGGGAGTATCAACAACCTAGTGAAAAATATAAAAACGTTAAAATATATCAATAATAACTCTAGTAAAACCACAAAACAAGCTTAAATATGTTTTGAATTGTTAAATATAATTTGAATTAGAATGTAACTAATTTCTTTCTTTTTCCTTATTTAATATGAATAGCGGGTGTTATCCGGGTTCAATAATTTGATTAAAATAAAATATCGACTGTCGGGATGCTTTCTTTGGCATAAAATGCTATGATTTAATTTTCACTGATAAAGAAAATTACCAGTTTTTTTTGAAAATAATTGGGCTTTAAGTTATAATCCAGATATTTGTATAATTGAATACCTGAAAAACTTCAAACGATGTAATGAAAAGTTGTACTACCACTCTTTGATCAGTGTATTGAAACTGTTTAACAAAAGTGTCTCACAATTGATTTGAAAAAAACCGCACTTGCTTCTTAAAAAAATTTTCACTTCGTGACTCTCACAAGACAAGAATTTTGCAACCTAAATTCCTGTTTAAGAAAGGTGGAATAGAAACATTGATTTATATTAATAGTGGACGAAGACTAAGGTTTATCTTATTTCTAATTTGTTATCTACACCTTCATAAAGTTCAATAAGAGAACTTCCGAAAGTATCAACCTTGTTTAGTTTCTTGGGGATAAGGGTCTTATTATGATCCCAAATTTTGTAAACTCTCAAAGTGGAATCATTGGTAGCTGTGCATATCAATTTATGATCAATTTACATTGTGGTACTCAAAATTCTTTCATCGTCTTTTTTTGGAACAATAGAAAGTACTTTCATATCGGGATATGAGTAAACTGTTAGGATAGAAGGATTTTCCCCAAACCCAAATGTTGCAACTATTTGTTTAGAAGTATTTGACCAGTTTAAAGTAGTTACTTGACTACATGTATGGAGCGATGATAATAACGTCCCTGAAGATGAATGCCAGAATCGAATAGTTCGATCTCTACTACCTCCACCCGTTGCTAATAGTGATTTAGCCCAGGGACAAAATGTAACTGCTTTTACAGCAGCCGAATGGGGGAGAAATAATTTGAATTGGGGTTTCTCTATATCGGTGAGATCCCAAATCGAAACCATATTATCGTTGCAACCTATTGCTAATTGGGTTTCATCACAATTAAGGGCCAATCCTGAAGGTTAGTATACAAAAGTTGAACCTAAACCAATGAAAAGGTATTTAATTACCACAAATAAGTTGCCTATGACTACTAAGGGTTTTGGTGAGTTTCAATTCAACACCTTTATCAACAGTCAATATTTGAAACAACAGAACGTCTCCTGAAATATCACTAACTAAGAATTTTAAATTATCGGCAAACCATTTGATTGAATGAACCGATTTCCCTATTTCGAAAACTGCCTTGACCTCATTATTCTGCCGTTGTGATATCAAGTGTATTTTTCCCTGCAGGGAACCTACAACTACATAATCGTTTGCAGCACATGAAACACAATATATGGGGTCATTCTCCGTGATTAGAATTGGATCAACATTATAATCAAGTAAACTCCATGCATACACATAGATATCCAAAGCCACAATTATTTGATTGTTGATTGTTGACCAACTGACCAAGTCTGAATAAAAATCATTTCTAAGCCCAGGAGCACCTACATAACTCAAGGCAGGTATGATTTCTGCTACTACTTTGTTTTTCGCCTTTTTGTTCTTCATGTGTATGAACTCATTCTCATTGATTAAGGACTTGGCTAGTTTCTTGCCGTGTTTCTTCAAAGTATCTTTACTTTTTGTTTTAAATCCAAATTGAAGTATTCTCTCAGTCAATGATAACCCTAAAGCTTGTGCAATAATCCCTTGATGCTTCGATGGACTATCAGAACTGGCATTAGTTTGAATATTACTATTGTCCTTAATACCAGACGTCAAAAAACTGGAATTAACGCTACTTTCTTCGTCAATATCTATAGTCACAAATGTTCTATCATCTCTCAATGATAATTCCCAGCTATCAGAATTTCTCGAATACGTTGATGCTGAACCCAACCTCTCCCTATTCGAATTTTGAATCAAAGGTAAAAACCTTTGACCTTCGTTGTTCCCGAAACTATTAAAAGTTTCCATAAATATAGCAAATAGTGATCTTTTTTGCAACTTCGTGAGCCACAACTTATAAACAGCCACAAACATTTTGTGTCACATGAATTCAGTATTGAGGTATACTTGTACGTCATCTTTCCTATCAGGCTTGAACAGTATAATCAAAGGAATACGGGATTATTCATGGTATCAATATTGATAGTATTCAAAACACGGGATATGTCAAATTGAGATTTTGCAGCTCGATGAAAAATATGATTCAAGTAGCACTTTATTCTGTCCTATTGGTTTTTTGCTCAATTGTTGCCCAACTTGTATCCCAGAAAGTGAAAGATCCTTTCATTGATGAGTTCTTCCATTTGAGACAATGCTTGGTTTATTGTGATTATAAATTCGATGTTTGGGATAATAAAATCACCACACCTCCAGGTTTATACTATTTGGGATTCGCTTATACCAAATTGATATCATACTTGGGAGTACCTTTGGATACCATAAGTGCAAAATACGATGTGTTAAGATCCTTGAATTTGGTTGGTGGATTGGTGTTCTTGCCGTTATTTGTGTATATTTATAACAAGAAGATTTGGTGGGTTAATATAATATCATCACCTTTATTGATACCTTATTATTTTTTATTCTACACTGATATTTGGTCATTGGTATTTGTGGTTGGTTCCTTAGCATTCACTCGTCATTCAGTAGTTGTGTCAGGATTATTGGGTTTCATTAGTCTTTGGTTTAGACAGACCAATATAATCTGGGTAGCTTTTATAGCTTCTGTTTATATCGATCAATTTGTGAAAGAGGATGATTTAGTAGGTTACTTTCAACAGTATGTGAAACAAGCTTTTGGCCATGTAGTCCAATTGACTCCATATGTGATCAATTTCGTGTTATTTGCCATATTCCTCAAAATCAATGGAGGTATCACTTTAGGTGATAAAGAAAACCATCAAGTACAAATTCATTTGGTTCAAATATTTTATGCCGTTTTATTCATCAACTTCTTCACCCTCCCGACATTCATATCGATTGACAAGTTGAAGAGATATGGAAAATCTTTCATTGGACCTTATTTCATTTATTTACCTTTGAACATTTTGGGAGGTTTCATCATCCATTATATCATTGAAAACTTTACTATCGTACATCCATTCTTATTGGCAGATAACAGGCATTATACTTTCTATTTATGGAAGAGAATTTTAAGTCACAAGTACAGTTCAATAGTAATGATCCCAATTTATCATTTCGGAACTTGGAATATTATACATTCATTAATTAAGGCTAAAGTAAGCATAATAGTTATAATCTCATTCATCATGGCCAACCTTCTAACCATAGTACCATCACCTTTATTCGAACCAAGATATTATATCACACCTTTAGTGATTTTCAGAATGTTGACAAACAAATCTTGCAAGTACAGAAATTTACCAGAGTTTGCGTGGTCAAGTATTATCAACGTCATAATTATGTATATTTTCTTTACATATGAATTTACATGGGAATCTGAGAAGGGGATTCAAAGAATTATATGGTAGTATCATCAAAAGTGTCGTTATCATTAAGGTCATGAGCAATAATCTCTTGAGGAATCGGTGGCATTGGTTTATCGACAGATTTCTTCATTGAAGGTTGTTTCGCTGGTGGTTTTGCAGCTGATTCTTTTACAGGTAAAGTCAGCTCTTTCATTAATTCCAAATTATTATTAATAAAATCATCAATAGATTTTTCATTCAATTTCTTAACATTTAATATAGAATCTGGATTTTTCTTCAATTCATCTATCAAAAGTTTTGTCTCTGATGATAAGTTTTCTTTATCTAAAGATTCAACCCATTTGGAGATACATCTTTTCTTCAATACTGTCAAATAATTAGCTTCCAATTTGGTCTCTTTATCGATAAATACTAAATCACCTTCGTTTCCCATCACTAAATCACCATAATTATTCTTTTCTGGAACTTTAATTTCCCAGTTTCCCTTTTCTAAATCATTAGCAAAAATAAGAAGGAAGTCACCTAAATTATCAGCTAATAAATATTTAGTATCAAATTCTCTACCAAATAGTATAACTTGACCCCATTTTCCTGGACCCTTGGCCGGAGGTGATAAATCAATACCAATACAATTACCTACTTCATCAGTGATCAAAGGAATCCAAGATGGATGAGCAAAAATTGCATGAATATACCCTGGTGGCATGGACTTTTGTGTTGGATAAGAAGAAGAATCAACCGATGTTTCAGATTTGGAAATATTCAAAGATGCCGTCGAATTGTTCAACGGGATACCTAATCCAGTACTATTGAAAGATACCTTACTAGTCTTAGGTACTGATTGTACCCCGATGCCCAGATGTGACATTTCAGTTGTGATCTTTTTAGCCACTTTTCTCCAATCTTCTGTCATAACCATTATTTCGTCCAAAGACATTAATTTCAACCCAAAAATGAGACCTCCAACCTTGTTAAAATCATCAATATATTGACCATCAGTAAGTTTGAAGAACTCAATAACACAATTGGGTAGTTTGATAGTTAAATCTTTTTGGAAATCATTTAAATCATCATCAGTACAAGGTTTCTGTAATGAACTATTCAAATCGGGAGAATTGTTATGTAACCACATTTTGATATGTCTCCATGCTAACCTTACTTCGTGAATCCCATCTAAAGCATAGTTTTGTAATTCTGAATCCCCAATAAAGGTATTAGAAGTGTTTTGGTGATGCGTCAAAAGGTTAGTTTCAGTTTCTGTTCTTGGTTTATTCACTCTATTGAATGACTTGGTAGAATCATATTCTGAATATTTATCATTGGTACTCAAGGAATACACCCATTCCTGTATAGCCTTACCAAATTTCATCGTGGTTAATTATGTTGGTGGAATCTAAATCTATAATGATAAATAAACGCGAGAGAGGCTCGTATTCTTTTTAGGAAATAATTCAATTACAAAAAATAGTTCTGGGCTTAGCCTTGTTTTTGAATAATTGGAAAGAGATATTAAGCCATGGGGGTTTGTTGGACAACAACATTGAAGGTTTATAGAGCGTTGAAGTCTTTTATTGGATGATTTCATTGACAGGTGGGAAAACGAGTCGCAGTTACGTCATCTTGAGGAATTATTGTTTCTTAACAGGCATACCAGTAAACAAATTGAACCCTAGATGTCAAGAGTATACCTTGGGTTGAAGAATACCAATTAATGATTCTACAGTTTTTAGCATTTTATTCTTACTTTTTATGTAACAAATCTGCGAATTTCACATTTTGCAACCATCTAAATAGAAAGGTAAACACAAAATAAATTGGAAAGCCTACTTGTAGTATAAAAAAATAGGGCAAAGGGAGCAGAATAAGATTGAGAGATATCGGTGACCTTTGTTGACTTGAGTAAGCCCTGTTCTAGAAGAAAGATATCCTAATGGTTTCCGCCTTCGGAAGAGTTCGCCAATTAAACAGTAAAACTCAAGTCAATCTGCCATCAGTCATCATACTGAGTCAACGACATTCTTAAAAGCCATACAAAAATATCACAAAAAACGATCATATGAATATTCACCGGGCATGAAGTAACATTTCTATTGAAAAGTAATGATACGAAAATCCGGGGTTTTATTATGGGAAAACCAGATTTAATCAAACACTTAAAACAAGCGTTTGATCAAACCAGACATAATACCAAAAAACAGACTGAACTACTAGTTCTTTAAAGATTTTAGTGGTTTTCCGTTGGTAATCAAATTGAAGATTTTTCCATAATATTTTTGAGATTTTAACCTCATCGAGTCGTGGACATACCATATTTGATTTGGACCATTGAAACTTTTTAGCAACACCTTGAACGACCTTGTAGATAGGTTTCACTTGATCTTGTAGGAAGACAAACACACACAAATGACACGAACGGTGGAAATAAAATCGAGAGCTCTCAGAGAATCATTAGTACTAAATACTTATATTATGTCATTTAATTTATAAGATACAAATATATACCAAAATAGTTAACTATTTTAAAATATATTGTAAAAAATGGGATTGTTACGATATATTTTTAATTTATTTTACCAATTAATTAATTAATTTACCAATTTTGAGCAGCAGCTTCTTCAGCAGCTGGGTTAGCACCTGATTCAGCCCAATCAACTGGTTCGGCTTCAGCAGTCCATTCAGCTTCAGCAGCTGGAGCAGATTCTTCAGTTTCTTCTTCTTTGGTTTCTTCAGCAGTAGCAGCTTGTTCAACTTCTTCAGGATCTCTGTAGAAATATAAATCTGGCATGACAGACCATTCAGTAGTTCTATCTGGGATAATACCTCTTAATCTTAAGACTTCTCTAGCAATTAACCACCAGATTAAACCAGTTGAGTGTCTACCTTTGTTATTACATGGGATAGCAATATCAACGTATTCAGATGGTGAATCCATATCGGTTAAAGCAATAACTGGGATATTAACGTATGATGATTCTTTAATAGCTTGAGCATCGGTTCTTGGATCAGTAACAACAACTAATCTTGGTTCTTTGAAAGATCTGGTGATATAATTGGTGAAGTTACCTGGAGTGAATCTACCAGCAATTGGAGTGGCACCGGTATGAGCAGCAAATTTTAAAACAGCTCTTTGACCGTAAGTTCTAGCAGAACAAACAGCAACATCGGATGGGTTTGGAATAGCAGCAATAACTCTAGCAGCTAAAACAATTTTTTCCCAAGTTTTACCAATGTTAATAACGTTAACACCATCTGGTCTGGTTTTATAAACGTATGGTTTGTTGTGGACTTGAACGTTTTTTGAACCTAAGTGTACGTTAGCTGCTAATAATAATTTAGCATCTTCAGGAGTTAAATCAAATGAAGCTGGTAATGACATCTTTAATATTTAATATTAATTTTTACTTCTCTTAAAGATTTTTGAAAATTTTTTTTCAGTATTGAAAAGTTTTTTGAGAAATTTCCCTTAACTATGAGACTGCAGGCAACTGATCGACGACATCATACTTAATCATTTCGCGCGACAATTTGGTATAATAATATGAGGCCAGATGTCGTCAATTCTCATTTTTTGTTACCACCCGGAGAAAACAGTCACCAGTGCATATGAGGGCTATAGACCTAAGTCAGGTGACAAATACCTTAAAAAATAAACCAACCTCAGATCAAAAGGGTGTTTGTTGCCCCACACCTGTTTTATTGGGTAGGTTGCGAAGGCAGCCGCAACGCAAAACTATATGAATTGGGTTAAAATTTCTGTTATAATTGACGGGTTTAACTATTTGGTAATGTTAAATAATAGAGTTTTAATTTAATTAATAAATTTTTTGATTAACAACCACAAATGGTCAATGAAAATGATCCATTATTAGATGATTCATGGGCTAATAAGAGACAAATTATAAGTAGCAAACCTTGGTACAAAAGACCTTCAATTGGATTTATTTTAACTGTTGGATTTTTCTATACTTTAACATCAATAGGTGAACCTACAAGGCAAAGTCTTAGATTTCAATTAGCATGCAATTCTTTGATCAATGATAAGGGATATTGTGATTCTATAGATGCTCAATTGATGGTTTCAAATTACAATCAAGTAAGTGCTATTGTTTCCCAATTATCACTGCTTGGTGCATTAGCCAATATCGGAAAGTTACTGGATAAATTTGGAAGAAAGAAGTTTATCACATTGATTGTAACTGTGGTATTGATATCAAGAACCATTCTCCTCAGTTCTTATTTGATTGACGAGAAGTTCAATTTTTATCTTTACATATTTTGTGACTTCTTAGCAAGTTCGACTGGTGGCTTATTTGCCATGACAGGATTGATAAATTCTTATATTACTGATATAATCGAACCCAGTCAACAGAATTATCTTATAGGTTGGGGTAATGGATCAATTTTCGCTGGTGAATCTTTAGGTCCTCTTTTGAGTAATTTCATTATTGGATTATTTGAGACATACAACGATCAGTCTGATGATATGAAACCTTTGAATAAGCAACAGATAACTTTATCTGTGATTGAAATAATTATCTTTGGAGTGTTATTGGTTTATTCATTAATTTTACCCGAATCCAAGCTCCATTGTTCTGGTGATTTTTCGGTGGCTAAATTGAATTTCAGAAATTTGTTGCAGCCATTGAGAATTTTAATTCCAGATCAACCTTCGAAAGTTAAAAAACTCATAATTTTCATGGTATTCTTGAATTGCTTATCGGCCATGTTAAGTATTCTGTTAGGAGAAATCAACCTTCAATATGCAATTTATATGTTCAAATGGACTTCTAAAGAGATTGGTTATTTGATGTCTTTATTCTCCATTTCCAGAGTGATGGTATTATTCTTGATAACTCCGTTTTTGACCAATTACTTACTACCCAAATATTTCACTAAAAAGGAAGCTTCAATGGATAAAGTTGATTTCGTAATGATCTTATTCGGAATATTTTGTGATTTAGTGTTATTCTCGGGTCTCAGTATTTCCAGAAATACCTTTGAATACTTGGCTTTCACTATCTTTGGTAGCTTGGATTCAATTGTAGTACCTACAGCTCAATCCATAATGTTGAAATATTATGATTCAAATAGAAATGGTGAGGTTCTTATGGCTATATCTTTAATCAATGGTGTAGGATGTATTTTTGCACCCATTATTTCCATGGAAATTTATAAGTTTGGTTTGACTCATTCCATCCCTCAGTTGATTTTCCTTTCATGCTTGACCGTGGATATCGTCGTCATTATTGCATTCCTTCACTTTAGAAATATATAAATTAAACTTACCCCATATATCTCGACCTTTTTGCAACTTACCGCGTGCGACAAAATTTTGCGTATTAAGATAATGATATAATGGTTGGATTATTCACTTTTGATGAGACCCAGTTCTCAAGAGGATTTGAAACTGTTGATTTGGAAGATAGAGCTCCTGAAACAATTGAAAATGTTCAACAAATCAACGGAGAATCGTTTTTAGAGAGTAACTTAACTACTAGATTGAAAGAGTTTAATAGTAGTGAAATTAATAATAGTCTGCAAAGTTTAGATGATGGAGATTTAGAAGTTAAAGCATTCGAAGCTGATGTTGAAGAATATTCGGGCTTAAGTATTCCAGAAAGCAAAGTTAGAAGAAGATCCTCAGTTTATAGAAGATTATCAATTAGACCTTCATCAGTTACATCAAATCATCTGTTTATGATCCCTTCAAATTTTAATAAAGATTATGAAGACGATAGGGCAACCAACCAATTAGGAGAGAAAGATTATAAAAGGACATTGCAAGATTTTGAACCCATTAAAGTTTTAGGTCAAGGAGCTTATGGTAAAGTTCATTTAGTTGAAGATAAACACACTAGGAAATTATATGCACAAAAACAATTAAGGAAACCAGTTATTAATATTCAAGAAGATTCCAGAACCGATAATTTTCATATCAAAAGAACCATTTATGAACGTAACATTTTAAGTAACATTAATCATCACCCGAACATTGTCAAATTATTTTATGCGTTACAAGATCATGATAAATTCTACTTATTTTTAGAATACATTCCAGGAGGAGAATTATTCCATCATTTAACTACGAATAATTCTTTGGGGAATGTATTTAAGGAAGATGATGTAGCATTCTATGCTGCTCAAATGGCTTTAGGTTTAAGACATTTACATAAATTAGGGATAGTTTACAGGGATTTAAAACCTGAAAATTGCTTATTGGATGTAAGAGGTAATTTGGTATTAACAGATTTTGGGTTGTCGAAAGATATTGGAAATGAAAATGAAGATAAATGTAATTCAATAATTGGTACTCCTGAGTATATGGCTCCTGAAATTTTGAAAGGAGAAGAATATGATTATGGTGTGGATTGGTGGTCTTTAGGATGTGTTATTTATGACATGATGAGTGGTAAACCACCTTTCACAGGTAATTCTCACAAAGTCATTCAGGATAAAATCTTGAAGAATAAATTATCTTTACCATTTTATTTTTCACTTGATGCTAAAGATTTACTCAACAAGTTGTTGAACAAGAACCCCCAGAAAAGATTCCAAATAGATGATAACTGGGAGGTGTTCAAGAAACATAGGTTCTTTAGGAAATTGAATTGGAAATTATTAGAAGTCCAAGATGATTCAATTATTCCACCTATTGTCCCAATAATTACCGATCCAAAACTAGCCGAAAATTTCTCGTCCGATTTCACTTCATTAAAAGTCAGTGACTATAATATAGATCAAGCCATCAACATTCCCATTAGTTCTGAAGCTCATCCATATCAAAATTTCCAAGGGTTTAGTTATACTGCCAGTACAAGTTTCATTGATAAATTTAGTTGAATCCGACATACGTAACTTCATCAACACAGCTGACCATTGATCAACACGGCTGCTTCAATTCATTACCTCATCCAATTATTTATTATTGTACATTAAATATATTTATATCTATATATAGAGAGTAGTATCCTCTGAAAAGTCGTGCGCGATACCAATCAGATTGTTTATCACTCATTCTCACAAATCGAAAGAAAATAGACGGCAGTAGAGGCGATACACTTACAATACTTAACAATTGTAGGAATTAATCTATTAAACCAATTGAGTAACTTAATAAATCTACATACATATTAAAAATGGATGAGTCTTTAATTGCTACTATTAATAAATTACAAGATGCTTTAGCACCTTTAGGAGGTGGATCATCTTCACCAGTTGATTTACCACAAATTACTGTAGTTGGATCACAATCAAGTGGTAAATCATCAGTTTTAGAAAACATAGTTGGAAGAGATTTCTTACCAAGAGGTACAGGGATTGTCACCAGAAGACCATTAGTATTACAATTAATCAATAGAAGATCTGTTGCTAATACTTCAACCGCAACTGATGATTTGATTTCAATTAATAAAACAACTGATGATGGACAAAAGTCTGAAAATAATGCTGAAGAATGGGGGGAATTTTTACATTTACCAAATAAGAAGTTTTATAATTTTGAAGATATTAGAACTGAAATTGTTAGAGAAACTGATGCAAAGACTGGTAAAAATTCAGGTATTTCACCAGTTCCAATTAATTTAAGAATTTATTCTCCTCATGTATTAACTTTAACTTTAGTTGATTTACCAGGTTTAACTAAAGTGCCAGTTGGTGATCAACCAAAAGATATCGAAAAGCAAATTAGAGATATGATTATGAAATTCATTTCCAAACCAAATGCTATTATTTTATCAGTTAACGCTGCCAATACCGATTTAGCTAATAGTGATGGTTTAAAATTAGCAAGAGAAGTTGACCCTGAAGGTTCAAGAACTATTGGTGTTTTAACTAAAGTTGATTTAATGGATCAAGGTACTGATGTTATTGATATTTTAGCTGGTAGAGTTATTCCTTTAAGATTTGGTTATGTACCAGTTATCAATAGAGGTCAAAAAGATATTGAAGGTAAAAAAACAATCAGAGATGCTTTAAAAGATGAAGCCAGTTTCTTCGAAAATCATCCTTCTTATAAAGCTAAAGCTCATTATTGTGGTACTCCTTATTTAGCTAAAAAATTAAATGGTATATTATTACATCATATTAAAGGTACTTTACCTGATATCAAAATGAGAATTGAACATTCCTTAAAGAAATATCAAAATGAATTAAGTTTATTAGGTCCTGAAATGAATGAAAGTCCAACTTCAATTGCTTTAAATATGATTACAAATTTTACTAAAGATTATAATGGTATATTAGATGGTGAAGCTAAAGAATTAACATCACAAGAATTAACTGGTGGGGCCAGAATCTCATTCGTTTTCCATGAAATCTTTAAAAATGGTATTAATTCATTAGATCCATTCGATCAAATCAAAGACGCTGATATTAGAACTATCATGCACAATACAAGTGGTTCAGCTCCTTCATTGTTTGTTGGTACTCAAGCTTTTGAAGTTTTAGTCAAACAACAAATTCATAGAATGGAAGAACCTTCTTTAAGATGTATCAATTTAATTTTCGATGAATTAGTTAGAATCTTATCACAAATCATTAATCAACCACAATATTCAAGATATCCTGGATTAAAAGAACAATTATCACAATATTTCATCCAATTCTTAAGAGAAGCTTTAGTTCCTGCTAATACTTTTGTTTCAGATATAATTAAATCTGAAGAAACCTATGTCAATACTGCCCATCCTGATTTATTAAAAGGTTCACAAGCTATGGCCATTGTTGAAGATAAATTCCATCCAAAACCTCAAGTTGCTGTAGATCCAAAAACTGGTAAACCTTTACCACCATCTCAACAACCTCCAGCTAATAATTCACCAAAACTTGATGAAAATTCCAATGGATTCTTTGGTGGATTCTTTTCTTCTAAAAATAAGAAAAGATTACAAAGTATGGAAGCTCCACCTCCAATTTTAAGAGCTACTGGTACTATGACTGAAAGAGAAACTATGGAAACTGAAGTTATTAAATTATTAATTTCTTCTTATTATAATATTGTTAAAAGAACCGTAAGTGACGTAATTCCAAAAGCTATTATGTTGAAATTAATCGTTAAATCAAAGGATGATATTCAAAAAGTTTTATTGGAAAAATTATATAATTCAAGTGATTTAGCAGATTTAGTTAAAGAAAATGAATTAACTGTTCAAAAGAGAAAGGAATGTGTTAAAATGATTGATGTATTAAGAAATGCTAGTGAAATTGTTTCAAGTGTTTAGATTAGATTAATATTTATAAACTGTAAACCCTGTTTTTCTCCTATTTCAACTGAAAATCCCAAAACGGCATCATGACCGAAGGTTTATGTAATCATGAAAATCTGTCAAAACGGTGCGCAGTTGTTAAATTTAGAACCCGCTAACCGAACCTTTAAGGAACTAACCAATGTCAGCGGCTTTGATTAACAGATCCTTGACCACTATTAGGACTGAATTAGAATTCTTACTCGATAGTGAAGTCATAGATGAACAATTATACCAAAAATTAACCAATGCCATTCCACTAAAATTTCAGAAGGATTCAAAACCATGGGGGGTGGATCATTTACAAACCACTTCTTCTTCGACCATAGATCAATTATCTAATAACTTAGCTAAAACAGAACTTTCAAATCCATCATCGGCTCCTCCAAGTTATCAACCAACTGAAATATCAACCCCTATTGCTGCTCCTACTGAAAAGACCGATAAGAAAGTATTGGGATATTATAAAGCATTATATGATTATGATGCCAAAGAACCTGAAGATTTGAGTATGAAAAAAGATGACAAATTGGCTGTTGTTGAACATTTATCAGGAGATTGGTGGAAAGGATATAAAAAGTCTCAACCTTCAACCATTGGAGTTTTCCCTTCAAATTATGTTTCAAGTATAAGTGAACAAGAGTTTAAAGAATCAAGAGGTGCAGCTCCTGTTCCAGGTATCTCCATACAAGGAGAAAAGCAAGAATATCAAAATTCTAATCTGTCAAATTATACACCTCCCCAACAATTACCTCAACAGCATTCTGGTTATCAACAACAAGGATATAACAATCAACCTTATCAACAACCATACCAACAACAATATCAGCAAGGGTACAACAATCCAAATTATCAAGTACAACCATCTCAATCTGCACCCACTTTACCATATGATCCCAACTACTACAATCAAGTTGAACAACAACAGCAACAACAGCAACAGCAACAACCTCAACAACAAAATCATCCTCATTTAAGAAAATATGGTAATCAATTGGGTAATAGTATTGTTACAGGGGCTGGGTTCACCATTGGTAGTGATATAGTAAATTCGATCTTCAGATAAATATAAGCAATTCATTATCTATATACAAGGAATTCAATAAGTTTATTTTCTACCGTCAGTAACAGTATTCAATAACAAAGTATCGTTATCTAACATGATTTTATTTGGTGAATTGGCAAGAATTGCAGCAATTTCTCTAGCAGTATCCAATCTCTTTAATTCAACATAATCTTTGGACTTTTTAATGGCTTCACCAATCAATTCAGCAGATTTGGCTTCACCAGCAGCTTTAACCACCAATTGTTGTTTTTCTTGAATGGCTTTACTTACAACGAAAGCAGCTCTTTGAGCATCTTGTTGAGCAATTTGTTTAGCTTCAACAGCAGCACTAAATTCTGGTGAAAAGGTCATAAAAGTTAATGATACATCATCTAATAAAATATCAAATTTCTTAGCTCTTCTAACTAAATTTTCCTTGACTAATCTACTGACTTTTTCTCTTTGAGTGATCAATTGTGAAGCATTGAATTGAGCAACAACTGATTTTAAAACTTCATTGACAATCGATGGTAATATCTTTTCATCATAATCTCTTCCTAAAGTACGATAAATGTTTGGTAATTCGTCAACGTTTGGTCTAAATAAAACTCTACAAGTAATATTAACCATTTGTAAATCTTTAGTACCTGTTAATGATGCAACATTTCTTGGTTTAGCTCTAACATCATAGATAATTGGCCTTTGTAACCATGGTAAAACAAAGTGGGTACCTTCATTATATATATTTGGTTGGACCCCATTAACACGGGAATAAACAATGGCTCTTTGACCACCATCCACATTGAAGAGGGCACTTTGTGCTAACATACTTGCACCTCCTAATAACAATAAACCCCCAAATCCAGCAAAAATACCAAATGGTGATCTTGGATTTTTACCTGATCCTGAGCTTTGAGCTGCGGCTTGTCTGCTTCTACGGATGAATTCTTCTTGAATCTTATTCCAATTATTATTGTTCATGAGTGTGCAATTTTTCGTTGCCCTCTGCGAATTCTAGTGACATATAAAAATTTCGTATATTCATAAGTGCGGTACACCCCCATATATCATGATGGTACACCTTCATAATCAAATTTTTTGTTATGATCATTGATGGTACGCTTCCAATATCGTTTCTTGTTGGTTTGAATAGGGTTGGTTCGAAATACTTTCTCCAAAAATAATAATCCTAATACTACTACAATAGTCACAAAACTTGGAGCTATCATTCCTGTAAGTCCTTTGGTAGAGATAGTATTCTGATAGGGACATTCAGCATATGGACCTCCTGAAACAAAACAGTTTGTCACAGTAATATCATTAACATCTATCCAAATTGGGAATGGATTGGTATGTTTGGAAGCTTCACTCATTAAGGCTAACATCTCTATATTCAGATGTGGTACACTGAAAGAATAACCATCAGGACAACTTTTATAAGCGTTGAAATATTGCTTCAAGTCAGTAACTATTACCCAATCATTAGGGTTGTCATGATTTTGACAGGCAAATGGATAACTGTTGTAACAATTTTCAATAGACCAACCAAAATCTTTCACACACACACATTTTTCAGCTTCTTGAGCTCTATTACTCTCATCGCTTGAAACTGCATTCACTTCTTTATCAACTTCACTAGTTGTCAGCTGTGCCTCTGTGATTGTAGCTATTTGTTGACTGATGACTGAACTAATCGTATTATCACCCACGTCAGAATCATCAGAATTTGGAGAGTTAATTAGATCTGAACCCCACGACCAAAAGGATAATGGAATGAAATGATCCATAATCTCTTCAAGTTTTGTGATTGAGCTCGAATTGGCCTCATAGGAAGAGGAATTCAAGATAGGCGTGAATCCACATCTGATCAAACTCCTATAACTTGCATCGTTGAAATGAATCTTTTCATTATCAGAAACCATCCTGAAGGGAGAATCCAAAGCAAGTGTTCTGAATAATTCATCCCCAGTGACAGAACTCAAATTGAATACATTGGAAAGACATTGTTCCACAGCCACGGAACTTCCCAATTCTTCGTATGTGATATTAACTGATTTACCATCAATGAATAACGTTGAAACATCAGCATCAGTAAAATTATAACTTCCGTCACCAGTGACTTCGTCATACATTACAATGGGAGTTATTCTTTTCAAATTGGTGAAAATGAAAGTATCAAATCGAGGATAAGGATTCGATGATTTATTATAGAAATCTGTTGATTGAGATGATTTGACTGCAGATTGAAATGACAGTAAATCCTCCGGTGTATAGATAAACGAAGATATTCCCAGTAAAGTATCTGATAAAGTATCGTTCCCATAATCCTTATAAGGAGAAGTTTTTGATCCGTATGTTTCATCCCAATTAAGGGTAGAATTCCTCAGAAGAGTTGGAAACTTGAATTTGTTCAATCGAAAAAATAACTTCAAGTAATTAACATTCATGTTTGTGTTAGTTGATCCAAGATATTGTGATATTTGCTGCATTATGGAATCTGTGGTGAAGCTTGGTTGACATTTATACGTCTGATCGTTCCAATTGATAGTTTGAACATCCGCCATATTCGTCTGGTTTAATGGATAAGGCGCTGGACACAATTGCCATTTGGAAGTGAAGTTATTCCAATACAAATCTATTACTAAAGAACTTACTCCCACTGTCATTAAAGCATCAAAATAGGTGGTACTTGAATATGAATAACCTTCTTTATCAAATAACATGGATGATAAGTCAACACCGAACCCTCCTACTTGATCGATGGGAATCCCCCATGAAATATCTCTTTGAGTTCTTAATGCCACTTGGGCATCAAATGTCAATGTTGGCCAGTTGTCCAACGCAAACACCACCAGGATCAACAAACTAATCACCAACTGTCGTATCCTCATAGTTAATTCAAGTCGCGATTTCATCTTACTTAAATAGTTGGTGTTTGTAGCAGCTAAAAAATAGAATTTATAAGACAGGACCGTGTTTTTATAGGATATTAACGTGTAATAGGGGTAGCTATGTCTATGGATATATCCACAGTGTTACAATCTTTGAACGAGAAACAAAAAGAGTCGGTTATTTCTCCTTCTAATGGTAGATTGCAAATTGTAGCAGGTCCTGGTACAGGAAAGACAAAGGTTCTTATATCAAGGGTTGCAAAGTTATTATTAGTAGATAATATCGAACCATATCAATTGATAGTCACTACATTTACCAAAAAAGCCGCTAATGAAATGATAGAGAGACTAACACCCATACTAAAGGGTACATCTATAGATCCAACTAAGATCTTGATGGGAACTTTCCACAGTATATGTTACAGGATTATCCGTAGGTACGGAATGAAGGCCGATTTATCCAATTACACTATAGCTGATGAGAGAGATAGTAATCAGATTCTACTGGATATCCTTAAAAACTTGAATAACGAAGAAATTGATCACTTGGATCTGTTAGATGGTAATGAAATGTTTAAGACCGGGAAAGATGGTAAATATCATGGATATGATCCTAAGGTTTTCAAAAGGCAAATATCGAAATTGAAATCATCAGGAATCACTTATAAGAAATATTTAACTGCACCTTCAAGCAATAAATGTTTGAGATTCATATATGAAAAGTATCAATTGCAATTGAAGAAAGAGTTCTTGCTAGACTTCGATGATTGTTTACTTGAATGCTACGACTTGATTTCAAAGTACCCTGTACTCAATTTCGTTCAACATGTTTTGGTTGATGAATTCCAAGATACCAATGAAATTCAACTTCGGTTGATGTATGAATTTGCTCGTGGACACCCCACAAATCCACTTTTCCAGAACAATCTTACCATCGTCGGGGATCCAGATCAAAGTATTTATGGTTTCAGAGATGCCCAATCAGCCAATTTCAAAAAGATGAAAAAGTATTATGAATCTAAAAACTTACCAGTTTCAGTGATCACTTTGGATGAAAATTATAGATCTACCAAAGATATTCTTAGTATCTCCGAAACCATCATGCGGCAGCAAAAGGATAGAGTGACCAAACAATTGAGCTCCCAAATCGAAAATTCATTTAAACCTGTTCATAAAACATGTAATAGTTCGAAACAAGAAGCAAGGTGGATAGCTTACCAAATCACTTATTTGACATCATTACCTGATTCGGTCGTTAGATACCAAGATATATCCATATTGGTGAGAGCAGCATACCAAACTAGAGCGATTGAAAATGAGTTGGTGAAATGCAGAATTCCTTACTTTATGATCCGTGGGAAAGCGTTTTGGGACAGAAAGGAAGTTGTTGCCATGTTAGACTATTTGAGAGTCATTGGAAACCCATTGGATAGAATTGCATATCTTAGAACCATCAATTTCCCTAAAAGAGGTATAGGTGAAAAAACCTTAGAAGATTTGGCCAAACGTTTAGAGGCTGTTGATTTAAATAGTTACAATAGTCATGACGCTTTGAAAATCATTGCAGAGCAATTGTCTAACAAGAATCAAAAGTCTTTGTTATCTTATCTTGAATTCATCGAAGATGCAAGAATAAAAATGATAGAAGTTGAAACCATGGATTTAGGCGAAGAAAGAGAAAGGTTATTGGATGAATTTTTTGATTTCGTTTATGTCAAATCAGGATTAAAAGATCAATTCAAGAAAGAGGAAAGTCATGAACAAAATATTATGGAAGTAAAGAAACAACTTCTCGAGTTTTCCCCTCGTGATGAAGATGAGTTTCCGGTTTATTTGAATGATCAAGGACAGCCTTCACAAGTACCAGAAATGGAGGAGGATAATCAGAGTTTCTTGAGTAAATTCATTGTATCATTAGGATTATTTGAACATTCAGAAGATAAAGAAGATGAACAAGGACTGAACAAAGTGTCTCTTTCAACAATCCATGGATCTAAGGGTTTAGAGTGGCCAGTTGTTTTGATTCCAGGGGTTTCTGAGGGTTTATTGCCAGCTAGTTTCGCTATCAAATCAGGAGGTGAAGAAGAGATAGATGAAGAACGAAGATGTTTTTATGTTGCAACTACTCGGGCCAAAACTTTGTTATATTTAACATCGTGTGTGGAAGAAGAAAAGAGTTGGTATAACAACAAACCTTCATCAGTATCAAGGTTTATTTCCAATCTTGATCACAAGTTTACTAAAACCCAAAAATGTTTCAGTGATTGGGAAACATTGAAATCGTTTTATTGTATCAGAGGGAAAGCTCATCCAAACTCTTTTGATTTGCATATATTCAATAAAGGTTACAAAGAACAACTTTTCCCATTCTTAACTGGGGACCTTCAACGTATTGAAACCATGAATTACAAGCCTCAGGATTTCATAGTTCATAATCCTGAACCGAAATCAGAATTTGGATTTGGATTTTCATCAAGTTTATCCAAAGCCAGGTATGCGTTGAGTAAGGATCGATATGCATATGATTTAGGGGATTCAGAACCTGCCACAGAAGAGATTGATTTTTCAGAACCAAAATTTCCTAAGAGAGCACCAATGTCTTCGAATAAAGCTCCAGGGTCAAGTTATATCAAGAACTTATACGCTGGAGCAGCCTTCAAGAAGCATAAACCTTCAATGGCTCCCGCATACAATCCTGTCAAAATCAATAGTTTGGCACCTAAAGGTAAAAAGGCCCCAGCTTATATTCCTGACAGAAGGAAAAAGGCTTAAGTGAGAGAACAGAGTTGAAGACCAGAAAAAAGTATTATTATTTAGTAATTTGGAAAGACCAAGGTAATGTCAAATGAGTGGTTTTATCATCATCAACGAATTTAGTGACGGCAGAATATCCACCTCTAGCTAAAAGACCAGAAGGAGCTTCAACATCAATAAAAGCTTTTTCGTAATAAGGTTTATCAGTAGTATTTGGAGCATAAGAACCTAAAGGTTCTTCGAGTTTTTCAACTCTTATACCTGCTTTTTTAATAGAATGTAAATATTTTAAACCAGTAATAATTTCATGTTGAACTCTGAATTTAATAACTAATTGATAGATGGATTTCTCTTTGATACTGAATTTAACTTCTTTATCTAAAGTATTACCTTGAGCATCTTCTAAATTGATAGTGATAGGTTTTAAATCTGGTTGATCAGGAAAATTCAAAGACATTTCAACGATAACAACCTTTCTTTTGTCACCAGCTTTGACAGGGTATGGTGATGAATTGGCAGCTAAACCTAAGGAAGCTTTCCATTTAGCTAAACTTTCATCTTCAGCATCTAATTTATTATATTCGTCAATGGTTTTCTTTTCACCAACAACGTATCCTTCAACGGTTTCAGGGACTAAATCTTCATCAGCGTTTGACATTTTGTGTTAATATACGCGTCAATTGGTTATAACTTAAAGTTCTTTTAACTTGAGGTGATCTGGACTCGTCAAATGCTCGTCAGATTTTTGGCGCTCCACGACAGAGGGTTGTAACTTGATGTACGTTCATTTATACAGTAATTTCGGATATTTGCCACCATCTAGTGAGGAGGGGGGAGGACAAGTAAGAGCTGTGTGTTAATGACCAAACCGAGAAGTTTTTTGATGGATCGTAACGGTGATAATCATGATATGAGATTTTTTGCACCCAATCAAGAGGACCCTTTATCTGGTTCTTGTGATATTTGGTGTGGATCTTGTGATGTTTGATCTGGTTCAATATGTATAGGATCCAACTCTGGTTCAGTTGTTTTTGGGATCTGAGGCTCCTGTGATGGAGTTCCCGATTCTTGCAATGGTATGCCATCATAAGCCTCATTAGTCTCCGAATTTGACTGATGCTTCCTCTCAGAAGTTTTGGTGGATACATAGGGATTGATATAAGGACTTGAATATGGGTTAATGAATACAGGCTGGAAATTCAATGGGTGGTTACTTCCATTATAATACATGGGTGGATAGTAACCCATGTACATCAGTGGTGGATCGAAATGGCTTGGGTTAGGGAAAAATGTACCATTCATGGAGTTCTGGGATGATTCAAAGTATTGATGTTGGATATGTTGACTAGAAGATTGCAAGTGTTTTCCATGCCCCCTTGTAAACTTTCTGGACCCGTCTTCAAAGGATGTACTTTCAAACCCCCTAAATTTCCCAGGAGGTTGTTCGAAACTGAATTCTTCAATGCTTGTCTTTAAACAATTATCGAATATCTCACTCAAAGTAACTCCTCCTTGAACGATTTGACTTTGAATTTTGTTGTAGTTTATGTCCTCTCTGGCATGAATACTGAAATAGCTTAAACCTTCTGATCTAGCTAGCTTATAATAGTCACAAGTTTTATGTAATAAAGCTCTATAATACTTATTCTTCAAATCTTTATGAGGAACAGTGACATTTTGACGTTGCAATTCGCCTCCATTTGATCTAGAGCTTCCAGAAATTATCTCTTCAATCAAGGATAAGATCTTCTCTTCTAAATCCAATAAAAAACGACGTTCTTTAGATTTCTCTAAAGCTGTTACTATAATCTCAGGCAAAGGGCCTATTTCACTTTTAGGTTTAACTGATCTGACCATTTTAGGAATGATATTTACAAAACTAATAAATTAGTTTTGGAAAAACTCTTTTGGAATGGCCATTGACTTAAATAGAGGACAAGAGGTTTATCAGCTTTGAATCAAAAATTATATGTCATAAAATCCTATGATCGCGAATTGGAAATTATAACTATGAGTGCTGATGATGTATGTTTAGGCATTATACCCAATTGGGTTATGTTATGGTAGATTTAATTACGTTATGGCTATTCTGTAACAGCACAAATCATTGTGACATTCTTTGGATGCAGAAAATACATGAATTTTTGACTAAACGAATTAATCTCCTATTGTAATAATGATAAAGACTAACAATTTATAGATCCGTGCCAAAAGATTAGCTAATTTGTCCAGATTAGGTGGTGGTAGTAATAATTCCAGTAGTTCTGGAAATTCAAACAATACCAGTAACACCCCACCATCTGCACCAGAAACCAAAAGAGCTAAACCTGATTTGCCATCCCCACCCAAACCACCTAAATCAATTGATCCTCCAGTAGAAACAAAACCTGTTAAAGTTGATAAAGTTGAAAGTCCTCCAGTGAATGCTGAAGAACAATTATCCAAATGGTTGATGATGGAAGTTAAAGATACTCTCCAAATCACTGTTAAACCAGAAGAATCAACTAGTAATCTCATTTATTTAGAATCGTTAGCCAACGAACTCACTGATAGATCTATTGAAGAAGATGATTTAGAACTGTCATTTATGGAAATCTTAACCGAAGCAGGAATTCCAACCGATTATAAATTTTCTATTGAATACCTTTATACCATTTATCAAAAATCTTTTAAATTAAAGAGAATTTTACCCAAAAAAGATATAAATTATGACAAGAAAATCAGTATTATCAATAAAATCATAAACTTCAGTTGTTCATTTGGTTTCATTTGCTTTCAGATTTCAGATATGTTCATAAATAATGATTTACCCAAATCAATTGATTTTTTCGTAAATGATCATGAAACTCATTCATTTTTGATTGATATCATTAATAAGAGTATAGAACAAGATAGTTTACTAGACTTGTTACATTTATTTATGCCAATGATTTCGAGTAAGTTATATAAAGCTAATTTGAATGATACTAATTATAACAAATATTTGAGTATAATTGAATTATTTGTCAATATGAAACCTGTGGCAGCTGTTTTCCATCAAATTGATGGATTCCAACCTCCTGATGAAGGTCAATGTTTGGATTATGAACATAAAACTTTATTAGGACCAATTTTAAGATTATCACCATTAATCGATAATGTTGCCAATTATTATTTTGGTGCAAATTTCAATAGTAACAATTATTCTTTGGTTAATTCAACTTATGATTCTTTAACCAATGAATATAAAGTAGTCATTGACAGATTGTTTTATATTATAGATAAGTTGGTTCGTGGAGGAGCAGAGGTCAGAAATCATTTATTACAATGGTTTAGTAAATTAATCAATTTGAGTCATTTAAGAACAGGTTCTCATGCTGATAGTTCAAAATTACCTTCTGATGGTATGATGTTTAACATTTCCATCATTTTAATCAAATTAAGTTTACCATTTTTGGATTATCCAAATTTTGGTAAGATTGATAAAATTGATATTGATTATTTAGGTAAGAACAAATTAGTTGACTTGAAAGACGAAACTAGAGTTAATTCTTCGATCCAAGAGTCTACGGATTTTTACAAAGACATACAAGGTGATACCAATTTCATAAGTGATTGTTTCTTTATCACTCTTACTTATTTGAATTATGGTATTGGTGGTATAAGTGTAAGATATGATAAGTTAAAAAACCAAATAAACCAATTACAAGAAAGGGTTGATATGATTGAAAGGAATGAAGTTCCTGCTGGTAGTAATCCAATGATGATCAATTTCTTAAGATCTCAATTACCCAAGTTGAATCAACAATTGAATTATTTAAAATCCTTCAAACATGTAACAAAAGCTATTTTCAATTATCGATCATTACAATTTGAAATTTTTGATTTCATAATCGGAGCTTCAGTGTTTTTAACCAGAGTTATTGATCCTCAACATAAATATCCTCAAACTAAGTTATCCATCCCAATCTTCAAAATTAATAAAGTAAGTGAACTTGATGATCAAGATTTCTTGAGAACTAAATGTCCTGAACCATGGAAATATTTCCCTGAATTTTGGGTTGAAGGGATTATTAATTACTGTAAATTCACTACTAAATTCAGAGGATGTCCCTTGGTTAATAATTTAGAGAAATTATCGAAATTTGTTGAATTTACAATCATTTTACTTAGATGTCCAGAAGTCTTAGGTAATCCTCATATGAAATCCAGCATCATTGAAATCTTATTTATTGGATCTTTACCTTTAACCAATGGAGATCCTGGATTCATGGCAGATATTTTTAATAACAATGAAATTGTAAAGAATAACATTTTATACTCACTATTAGATATCTATGTTATGATTGAAAAGACTGGTGCATCATCCCAATTTTATGATAAGTTCAATTCTCGTTATTATATTTCCATCATTTTAGAAGAATTATGGAAAAATGATTATTATAGAAATCAATTAAAGAGCTATTCCATAAAGAATGTTGATTTCTTCATTAGATTTATTGCTAGAATGTTAAATGATACTACTTACTTATTAGATGAAACTTTCAATGAATTAAATCAAATTCATGATTGTCAAGTTGAAATTAAACGTAGACAAAATGGTCAAGGAGAAAATGAAGAATTGGGTACTACTGATGAATTGATTAAAAACTTAGAATCAAGTGAAAGAAAGGCTAAAAGCTATATGGGATTAAGTAATAAAACTATGGAATTATTCAAATTATTTACTAAAGAAGTACCAAAAGGTTTTGTATTACCAGAATTAGTCGATAGATTAGCAGGGATGTTGAATTATAACTTATCGGCCATGGTAGGACCAAAATGTAAGAATTTGAAAGTTGAAGATCCTACTAAGTATGATTTTGATCCTAAAACCACCTTACAAGGATTATGTGAAGTGTATTGTAATTTATCAAAAGAAACAGAATTCATTAAAGCTGTTAGTAGAGATGGTAGATCTTTCAATATTGAATGGTTCAAAAAAGCTGTTAATGTTTTACGTACCAAAACATTAACTAACCCCAAAATTATTGATCAATTAATGGAATTGGGTGAAGTAGCTGAAAAACAAAGATTAGAAGATGAACAAGAAGAATTAGAATTAGGTGAAGTACCTGATGAATTCTTAGATCCTTTGATGTATACAATTATGGAAGATCCTGTTATATTACCAACATCAAAAGTTGTCATGGATAGATCAACTATAAAAGCTCATTTATTAAGTGATCCAACTGATCCTTTCAATAGATCACCATTGAAATTAGAAGATGTTATTGATGATATTGAATTAAAGGAAAAAATTCAACAATTTAAAAGAGGAGGTAAGTAATAAAATACACTTTATATTAAAATATACCTATTTAAGCTTTGATAGCATAAGTTCTTTTTGGGAAACTAATTTTTTGTTTTCTAGCTTTATCAGTGATTCTGGTAGCTTCGAATTTGGTTAATTGTCTTCTGATAGCTCTAGTTTTTTTAGCTCTTAAATCTTTTGGAATGTATTTTTTACCAGCGTAGAAAGCTTTAACATTATCTCTTTGGTTTAAGTTGATGATAGTTAAAACTTTAGCAATGTTTTTTCTAACAGTGTGAATTCTTGGTAATGATGGTTTTGATAATTTTTGAACTTTTAAGTTAGCTAATTCTTGTTTTAATTCAACTAATTGAGTTTCTAATTGTTCCTTAGATTTAGTACGTAATTCAAATGCTTTAAGACCAGCCTAAAATTTGTTAGTATATAGGGTTCATATTAACGGGGATATTTCTTTGTTAAGGTCTAAAGTGGACTCTTGGTTTAAACTTGGGAGACACATTCATGTAAGATGGTTCGTTCTTTTGAATACTTCACTGACTATCCATCACTGATTATCCATCATCTCATCTTAGATATTTCAAGACAGTATCATCTTTATTCGATGATTCAATATAACTTCAATAACATATTTGTCTACTTATTCATATAACATAATTCGGTCAACCATAACTTCAATATCTTTCATATTTATTTAATTAAACATACCATTTTCAATAGTTTATGATTATAAAATTTTTCACTTTTTTTTTCTCAAGTATTTTCACTAACAAATTTCTGTCGTTGGCCACGACCATAGTTAAGCGGATTGTCGTTAGAGACGTTAACTATGGAGTGTCGTAGGAAGCGCGACACTTCACTTTTCCCTCAATTCTCACTGTTGTTAGGCTGATTAGGGAGAGACGTCACATTATGCGCACATGATATTCTAGGGCTGATGCCCTGGATATAATAGAATAAATTAAAGATTTTTCTTCAACTAAGTTCAATACTAATTTGGCTTTAAGAGTTCGCTTGAGTTTGTTTAAGTTCCTATAATATCGGCTTTGAGTTTCCAGAATCGACCATGAATAGTTCATTTGATCAGTTCTTAATGTAACACTCATATCTTTAACTATAACGAAAAATAATTTTCACTCTTCCTTACAACCTCTTATCAATGATCTTCAACCATTAATAATCGTTCGATCTCCCCTACACTGACATCCGCCATTAACATCCTTGCAAAACACATCTTCTAGGAATATCATGAAAATTGAAAAATCGTCTTATCTAATCTGCTTATCGATCAGATCAATACTATTTATAGAACGCGTTACTATTATCCGGACCCCTCCCCCTCTAGTTATGACAACTTCTTATCGAACCAGACTTCTAGATCAAACATATTAAGTGATGGCTACTCCTTTTCACGGGTTACGGGTCATCGAACTCTAGAGATTAGAGAATTAAAAATGGTCACGAAGTTGACGAGAATCGAAAATGAAACTTGTCCACTATTCAAGATTGCGATTTAATTGATAATATATTAACAACTTTAACTATTCCAATATCTTAGACAGAAATTATCAAGGACAATCAATATCTAATCTCTTTTTTTAACCAGATGGGGAAAAATTCTTTCATATAATGAAATAATTTATGAATAATTCATGGATTTTAGTTAGTTAAATTAAGATGAATTTTTCAAGTTGGTTGATAACCATTCTAAACCTTCGTATAAACCATCACCAGTGGTAGCACAAGTAGCTTGGATGTACCAAGGTCTTTGTCTAATAGAATGTAAACCTAATTTTTCGGTTATTTCAGCAGCATTCATAGCATTTGGTAAATCTTGTTTATTAGCGAAAACTAATAATAAAGCATCTCTTAATTCATCTTCATTTAACATTTGTTGTAATTCTTCTCTGGCTTCAGCAATTCTATCTCTATCATTGGAATCAATTACGAATATAATACCTTGAGTATTTTGGAAATAGTATCTCCATAATGGTCTAATTTTATCTTGTCCACCAACATCCCATACAGTGAATGAAATATTCTTGTATTCGACAGTTTCAACATTGAAACCAATAGTTGGAATAGTAGTAACAATTTCACCTAATTTTAACTTATATAATATAGTAGTCTTACCGGCAGCATCTAAACCAACCATTAAGATTCTCATTTCTTTGTTTCCAAATAAATTATTAAATAATTTTGAAATTGATAAACCCATGATGTATTAATGTTTTCTAATTCAATTCTCCTTATATATCCAAAAAAAACTATAATTAATTCACCAAAATTACCTGTTAAATTTGTTCAAAATTTTAAGTTGTTTTGGTTTAGGGGGAAAATTTTCATTCGACAAAGGAGCGAGATTTGGTTGACCATTTTGAGAATCAGGAAAAAATTCACTTGGTGTGACATACCAATTTCTTTATTGTTAAAGGACGCGTAACTCTAAATTTAGTAATGATATAGGGGGTTGATTTAGTATAGATGTTTGATGGTTACCTAGTTGTAATGGTCATCAAGTTTTGAAAGATTTAGAGTACACTTGTACAAAAAAAACATCATTTATATATACCACGGTTGAGATCGGTACACGACCGGATCAGATTTAGTTAAACGAATGATAGACATAATAGAAGTAATTAATATTATTATAAATTAAACCCCGTATGTAGATACATGCTTATTCTTGATGGTTATCTTTTTCGATCCACTAATAAAGTGAATTTCAGTTGGTTAATTAGTAAATCATTTTACTGCGGTTCACTTGGTTACTTACCAACATTTACTTTACTTTTTGCATAATTTTGTAAAGCTCTAATAAATACAGCATAAGTGACATCTTTGTTATCATATTCCCAATAAAATTCTGTTAACCTTATATGCCAAGGTGGATAATCTTGTAAATCCAAATTAGGATTAAATATGATTAAAAGATCAGGCTCATTACCAACTAATTCAATTAATTCTTCATTGATAAGATCAATGGTTATGTCCTCAATCTTCAATTCTTTATTAACAGCTAATTCACTCATAGTTTTAGTTAATTCAACTATTGTGGGTTTACCATCAATTGCACTTAATAAATTAACAGTCAAATCAACAGGTTTCGAAGCATCATTAACCATAATTTGACCTACATGTGGAATTTTAATAGTTATATTTGGAATGTACTCTGTACCAAAATAATTCTTCAAATTCTTATTAATATAACGATTTAATTCTCCATTATAAGTATTGATAATACCATTATATTCATAAATATTCAATTCAGCTATTCCAGCACTGACTGACCATGCAACAAGTTCACTTATATCGAAAATCAATCCATCGATACCTCCATTCTCATCATCTTCATCTTTAAAATTCAAAATACATGATAATCTTTTAGGAATCTTATTTAATTTATTTACATCATCTCTGATTATATGAGGAGATTTATTTGGATAATATGTAACATTCAATGATTTTAAAACAATTTTTCTGTAAATCCATAAGAAATTCTTATAAATAGACATTATGAAAAATACCATCAAAAGAATGGAATGATTAATATAATATAAAATCAATTCGGTTATAGTTTGATTTTTATCTAAGATCTTGATCGATCTTAAGAAATTGTTAATTAACATGTAAAATACTGTGAAGACATTCAAACTTCTATACTTATTTGGAGGTTCTAGCTTACCTTCATTATGTATAACGGGTGCTTCAACAACTTTATCTTTAGATTTCCCACTATGGGTGGACCAAGTATGTCCATTGACTTTAACTGTGGTCATGATATCTTTTTCTTTTTCTATGGAAACTTTCACTTTTATGCGATTCCCTGATTCTTTATCTATTTATCCAAACTGATCTATCAAAATGACAGGTTGCAAAATAATAGATCTAACTTTAACCTTATTTAGAAACAATTGAAACCCTGAAGATCCTTCAGTTATGACTTGGTCTCTATCCAATAATCTTTATATTCAACTCTTATCAATGAAAATCACCGATAAAAAATTTTCAAAATTGTGGAGATAAATGATGTATACCAATTCTTCAAAACTAGTTAATATCTTCCAATAAGCCCCTAACTACTATGTAATACTTTCCTAATCAATTTCTCACCTGTGAAAATTGATCTACTTATGAATTCTACGGCTTCAAACCCCTCAAATATATAATTTTCCAACCTTTGTGAAATTGTTAGACACGCCAAGGGTAACAGGAAAAGAAAAAAAATTCTCAGTATCATCAAATTTAAATCTGGTGAGATACAACTACAAGGTTGAAAATTTATTTGTGACAAACCTTTATTAACGATATTCCATTTGATTATTGGAAGTTCTTATTATTAAGAGGAATCATTTCTGTTTTAGGAAACATTCATTTCCATTCGATTTGAAAAATCTGAAAAGAAATGACGGTATCAAAACGATTGAGTGATTTTCTAAATAATCTATTTTATGATAATGATATCCAAGAAGAGTATTATGTGAAGATGAGGAATAAATCCTCTTCAACTTCTGCGTTTGCTGTAGGTTTAGTGGCAGCTGTTGGGGGGTTTTTATATGGTTATGATACAGGATTAATCAATGATATATTGGAGATGAAATATATAACCACCCACTTTCCTAAAGACCATGTGGAAGGTTTTAGTGTGCATGAAAGAGCTATTATAACAGCTATCTTGTCATTAGGAACATTTTGTGGAGCTATCACTGCTCCTTTGATTTCAGATAATTATGGTAGAAAATTTAGTATTATAGTATCGTCAGGAATTTTGTTCACCATAGGGAATATACTTCAAGTTAGTAGTAATGGTAATGTGTTACTTTGCGTAGGGAGATATGTCTCGGGGTTGGCTATTGGGATTTTATCGGCTATTGTACCCTTATATCAAGCTGAAGCTTCACCAAGATGGGTTAGGGGTTCAGTGGTTTATTTATATCAATGGGCTATTACTTGGGGTTTATTAGTGGCCAGTGCTGTTTGCCAAGGTACTAGAAATCTCGACAATAGTGGATCTTATAGAATACCTATAGGATTACAATTTTTGTTTGCTTTAATTTTATGTGGGGGTATGTTATTTTTACCAGAAAGTCCACGTTATTATGTTCAAAAAGATAAGCTAGATAAAGCTTTAGCAAGTTTATCGAAATTAAGAAGAATCGAACAAAATGATCCTGATTTGATTGAAGAATTGGTAGAAATTAAAGCAAGTTACGATTATGAAATGTCTTTTGGGAAAACCAAATTAATTGATTGTTTCAAAAATGGTGGTGGTAGAAATAAACAAGTCTTAAGAATGATTACAGGTATGGGGATTCATGTATTTCAACAATGTAGTGGTATAAACTTCATTTTCTATTATGGAGTTAATTTTTATTCCAGTACTGGAGTGTCTAATTATTATTTGATGTCTTTCATTACCTATGCTGTTAACACCCTTTTCACTATCCCGGGAATTTTATTGATTGAAATTATAGGTAGGAGATTATTGTTATTAGGTGGAGGTATAGGAATGACGATATCAAATTTAATTATTGCCATTGTAGGGGTATCAGTATCTGATGATAATATCAGTTCCAAAGTATGTATTGCCTTTTCATGTGTATTTATTGCATTTTTCGCCGCCAGCTGGGGTGGAGGTGTTTGGGCTTTGACATCCGATTTGTTTGGTATTAGTATTAGACAGAAAGCTATTTCAATAACTGCATCTACTAATTGGTTGGTCAATTTCGTATTTGCTTTCATAACACCTTATTTGATCGATACAGGTGAACATACTGCTGCCTTGGGTACGAAAATTTTCTTCATTTGGGGTGGTCTTAATTTTATGGGTGTGATCTTTGTTTATCTCATAGTGTACGAAACCAAAGGTTTAAAATTAGAAGAAGTCGATTATATGTATAAAGTTTGCTCAGGACCAAGAGAATCTAAAAAGTTTCAAAGTACGAAAATTCATTACGATAATATTGATACTTATCAATTTGATTTCATGCAACCACCCTATCAACCAATTGAACCTAGGAATGCCAAGTCGAGTGAATCTCCAACTACAGGACCTAGCGATATTTCAAGTGAAACTGATGGTCAAAGACTAGATCGTTCTGATCAATCTGATCAATCATCATCTGAATCTGACACAGATAGCATTCCACCACATCAACCAATATTTCAAACTCAACAAATCAATTATTCGGAGGTTCAAAAATCAGATTATGAAAAGTATTTAGAGAGTTTAAAAACTGATGATTCAAGTCATTTGGAGAGTAAAAATAGTAGACTCAGTAGAGGTAATAGTACACAAATAAGTAGACTTGGTAGTGGCAGTCAATTAGGAAGTAAAAAATATGAATCATCATCCACATCCATCAACGTTAAAGGAACTAATATCATTGCACCATTCTTTGAAGCACCTCCAAGTGATTCTGATAGTGATTGTCTGTAGCTTTGATTTTCCTGGAATACCTTTTCAAACATCCTCAGAACAAATCCTTAGACATTCAAAAACAGTGTTGTAAAGCAGACATTCTAAATCAAGTATTTAAAAAAAATATGGCCCGGAGTCATTGTATAATAGATAAAATTCAATTCGCATTTCTCTAACCTTCTCTAACCTTGGCCATGAAAGATGAAGACAAGTTTTTGATACACGAAAATATCAAATCAGGGAACACATTGATTGCCAGCCAATTGATAAACGAAAACCCCCAATTAAATTTAAGAGCTGATGAAGATGGTAGGTGTCCAATTCATTGGGCAGTTTCTATGAATAATTTTGAGATGGTAAAATTATTAGGATCTAAAGGAAATCTCGATATTGATGAATTGATCGATGATAGTGGTTGGACAGCTATACATATAGCTTGTAGTATAGGTAATGAAGAGATGCTTGATTACCTTATGAAATTAACGCCTACTCCAGATGTTAATTTGAAGACAAATCAAGGTGTTACGCCACTTCACCTAGCTATACTGAAAAAAAATTTAGGTGTAATAAAAAAGTTAATTATCGAATACAAATGTAAATGTAATGTTAAAGATAAGAATGGATATACTCCATTACAGAGAGCATCATCAATTGGATTATTATCAATAATAACTTTATTGAATGAAAAAGGGAAAGTGAATTTGAATTCCACCGATAATTATGGTTGGACTGCTTTACATCATGCATTGGCTGAAGGTAAAGGAGATGCAGCCAAGTTATTAATTGATTTAGGAGCCGATAAAGAAGTTAATAGTCCTGATGGGTTACCAATCGATGTTTGTGTTGATGAAAAAATCAAAAAATACGTTTTCCAGTAAATCATTCAATTGACTCTAATCAATTGCTGATAAATTGACAAAGCCAATTATCAATTGGTTTACTAAAGTAAATAGCAAATTATTAAAAAAATGGTCACATTAATGACTGAGAATATGTCGCTCTCAAGAACTTAACTTCCAACTCAACAAAAAAATGACCTAAAGACCTCTAACACGGTTTCAAACTAAACATTAAATTTCGGGTATTCAAATATAATTTAATTGAATTATCGGTCGATACTTGGTCTTATTTATAGTTACTCCAACATATTTCCATTCGGATTTTTGCTCCTTATCTAATTATATGCATGGGGATTGCGGCTCAGCATACGTTCCTGTGCAAAGACCACCTTCTCACCGTTTTAGGTCTAGTAATTCGCACACTACCACTAATTAAACTAAATTAGTCAATTTCATTACCGCAATAGGAACTTATGTGGACTAACTGAAATGGCCGGGTAATGATCGAACTTGAAACGAACGCTCATTAAAGTCGACCGGGTAACCTAATGAGGTAACTGTTTAGGAAATGTCCCCAAAAAGGAATTTAAGACATTTTTGGAATTGACGGATTTTAAAAAAATCAAAACATTTAACCGGGATAAAAATATAAGCAATTTAAAATTCAGTATTTAAATATTTTCATTCCTCAGGGTTTTTTTTCCTCAATTAATAATTGAATAATCAATAAATAATTTTTTATAATGTTAGCAATTGGTGACGTCGTATTAAGATCAGTTAACTTTACTTGTTTAGTTATTGCTTTAGCTTTAACCGGTTCATTAGCTGCCACCACAAATTTTCAATCCAATCCTCAAGTTAATTTTGGGGTATTTGCTGCAGCTTTCGGTTTATTAACTTCAACCGTTTATGGAATCTTAGCTTATTTCATTGCAGCTTTTGCTTGGCCATTCATCTTAGCTACTTTTGATGTCTTAAATACCATTTTCACTTTTGCTGCCGCCACCGCTATTGCTGCCGGTATTAGAGTTCATTCTTGTTCTAATGAAGATTACCTTGATGATAACAACATTGCTCAAGGTTCATCAGGTAGATGTAGAAAAGCTCAAGGTTCTGCTGCCTTCCTTTACTTTTCTTTCTTCATCTTTTTAGCTTCAAGTGTTTTCTCATTTATTAGTGTCACCAGAGGTGGATTATTTGGTTCAAAATCATCCGCTAGAGTTGGTGTTCCAACTATGTCACAAGCCTAAATTAATTGAGTGAAAATATTTCATTTTTGAATTTATTTCTTCAAAATTCCAATTTTATATACCAATTTTTCCCTGTTATATTGATATAATAACTAAGGGTGTGTAGTAGTTTGTATCGTTAATAAAAGTAGTCCGTGTTAATTTCAACTCTAATTGAGCGTTATTTTGAGCAATTGATCAATTATCCTGCTCAATGGCTTAACCCCAGATTTTCGAAGTTTCAGAGTTACAAATTTTTACTAACCGTATATTAATCTATTGCTTTCTTCTTCTCTTTTCTTTGGCATAATCGTTCTTTTCTTTACCTTCTATAGTTGAAATAGAATTAACAATATTAGCCATTTTCTTATGATAATCATCATACATTTTAACTTTTTCTTTAAGTTTCTCTTGAGCTTCGAATCTATTTTGTTTTCTGAAATCTTTCATTTGATTCTTTGTTTCTCTCTTAACTAATTTCTTCAACTTGTTAACTTCGGATTGTTCTAAGTTATCATAAACTTTATTAGGATTGAAATTTTCTTCATATTTTGGTTGAAAGGTTTTGATAGCCAATTGTTTGTGGGATTGTAATTTTAACGGTATTAATTTTATATTACTATTGATTTTAGTCAATTTCTCAATTAATGTAGTTAATTTCTTGGTAGGGTTACCGAAATTATGCAATAAAGGTAAAATTGATTGATTCAAATTCTTTAAAATTGAATAATCTTTATATTGAGAGTTAACTTTATCAATGATGGTGAATAATTTGTTGACTAATTTACTTTCAGTATTCGTTTGGAAAATCTCATCAACTGACATTAAATCTTCTTCGTCTTTTAATTCAATCTTTTGATATTTGGTTAATAAATCTTTGATAATGAAATTGATCTCTGGTATGAATCTCTTAGAAATTCTTTGATATTGTAAAAGTAAATCCATCATGAAAACTACTATTCCGTCATGTTTATAATTAAGAACGACCTCATTCATTAAGATCAAATTGGGAATGACAATTAAATGATATTTATCAGAAGTTGAAAATAAGAACCCACAAATAACAAAGAATATCAAATCTGACTTTTCGAGTTGATTGGTCTCGATTCTTTCTTGTATTAAAAGCATTTCGTCTCTCATGGTTTGAACCAAGGTTTCGTTATATGATTCACAAAGTTTCTTCAAGACTGGTATTAAATCATTTTGAGGTGAATGGCATAAATATTTGAATAAATTCAGAACAAATTTATTCATTCTAGCTTTATTGCCTTCTCTTAAATGTGGCTTGTAGTTTTTTATGATGTTATTGATGAATGATATACCTTTTTCTGAAACTTGAGTATCGAAAGTATCATAATCTTCAAACTCCACTTCTTCATAAGATTCTTCATCTTCTTCCTCTTGCAAGTCTTGTTTGTTTTCCTCTTGATCATCTTCTTCTTCACTTTCCCAGAAATCTAAATCATCACCTTGAGCTTCTCTTTCACCTTCCATTCTGGTTAATCTATCTTGTTCCAATTTTTTCATTTTTTCTTCATATTCAGTTCTTTTCTCTTCATCTGTTTTGGTCTTATCAGCAGGTACTGATCTTTTATCGTAAACTAATTCTCTGACTTTGTTATCATATTCGATTTCTTCAGGTTTTTTAGTTGAAAATGCATTGTTAGCAGAAGGTTTAGAATTGAACTCTCCCATTATATCTTGGAATTCATCATCCAACTCATCAATTTCTTGTTGGGTTTGGGAATGCAATTTTTGTCTTTCTTGTTTATATTTCTTAGACTTAGCAATGATTTCAGCCATGACTTCTTTTTTGGTTTTCTTTCTTGCTGGTTCTAAATCTTCTTCTTGAACTTCTTGAGGTTCTTCCATATCTTCAGGTAATAATTTACCTGAATGGGTTAATTGGAAATCTCCTTCATCATCATCATATTCATCATCACTTTCTAAACTGAATTTACTCTTACTACTCTGTTCTCTTTCTTTGATGAATCTTTCCAACATCTTATCCTCATCTCCTAAATTACTATTCTCACCAAATCTTTTATCAATAATTTTACCATTTCTTCCCTTACGTGATTTATGAGCTTCGTAAGCTAATTTAAGATTCTTATTCAAAAATGAATTGGTCTTAGATGTATTTTTTACATTACCTTTCCCTATAGTAACAAATTTCCCATGTTCAATAGTTGTAACATCTCTCTTTACTCTATTAACTTTATTATCGAAAACATTAAATTTTTCTCTAATTTCTCCTAATTTTTCTTTAGTCTTATCCCTATCAGCAGGTCTTTTCTTATTCTTGATATTGGTTTGTCCAATAAGACCTTGAGACTTTAATTCTGCCTTTAACTTTTTCAATTGTGATCCAGCCATAATTAAAGAGATGAGATAATTTTTCGCGATGATGAAAATGTTGCAAAAAAAAGGCTGCAAAAATGCTATTTATTTAATTCTTATTTAAATCTTGTTTATAAAATTGATTCAACATTCCCAAAACTCCTGATTTCCCTAATTTGATCTCTTCTTCATCATCAGAAGCATTGAATTCATATGAGTTAATAAAATTAGAATTATCTGGACTATCCTTTTTAGTTACTGGTTTAGTAGCTGTGGTTGTAACATTATCCGGTTGATAACTTTCTAGGAAATACATGTAAGATTTTATCATCTTATCATCTTGATATAAATCAGAATCATTTGATTTTTTACGTTTATGCTTATTGTTAGCCATCATATTCTTATCTTTCTGTTCAAAATTAAACATGGAGAAATAACAAATATATCCTAAACCATCAATATGAATGGAATAATCTCGGAAAAAATCAATTATTGAACTTGATAAATTAGACATCTTAAACCATAGTAAAAATGGAGTTAATATAATACTTAAAATCTCATTAAATATGATTAAAATCTTCAAATTGAACAATTGACAATATTCATTTTTCACTTGTTGAGTATGCAATTTACCTTGCCAATGGGAAGGTAAATAATGGGTGAATTGTGAAACATACTTGATAGATGCTTCTGGATCATAATAGTAGTTCTTATTATCATTATCACTCGCACCGGTTGATGATGAAGGTGAACCGTTGGAAGTAATAGCAAAAATTGTACCAAAGATACTAATGTAAAATAATGTTGATCTGTTCTCTGTCAATTCAAATGACCAAAAACTATGATCTTCATCTTCTAGAAGCAATCCAAATATTACTAATATAGTTAAAATTGAACCACTTATGAAGTTCACCAAATAAGTGAAATTAATTACAAGGAAACTTGATGGAAATTGATTTATATAATTATTTGAAGGCCCAATAGAAAGTTTGATCCTTTTATTGAAAAAATGGGGTAATTCGTTAAATTCTCTTAATTTCCATTCAGCAAATGGAGTAAATTGCCTTAAATTGATCAAGTATGAAGGATTTAATCTATAATCATTAAAATTACTGAAAAAGTATAATAAAATAAAATAAATTACCAAAAATGGTGAAAGTATCAAATTTATTATAGCTGCCATTTTGAATCTTTTATTCAAATCCGCTGATAATTGGTTTCTATTGAAATCTTTCAAAATGTTATTATTTATTTGTCCATTAGTATTGAAGATGAAATTGAAGATACATAATTTTAAATTCCATTCCAAGGTTTTGGTTAAAACATTAGAATTTGTCAATTTTATAGGTCCAAAATTCACCGAAAGGTCGATTATATCTTTATTTATCAATGCAATAAAATAATTCTCTTTCCTCATAATCCTATTGGCAATATCTTGTGGATTAAGTCTTATTTTTGAACTCAAATCATTCAAAATCTTATCATTATCATCGCTTGTTAAACTATTGAAACTTTTTAATTGTAGAATCTTTTCAACAACTTTAATCCAACTTATGGTCATTAACTCATCATCGTTTCTTATATCTATCAATTGATGATAGAAGTTTTGAATCTCCTTCAACTTATATTTGTAGTCGAAATATAATTGAACTGACCTTAATATTATGTAACTTACAAACCCAAGTAATAGAAACTTTATGAAAATGGGTAAATTCCAGATATAATGAGGTCTTACTAGATCGTTCAAAGTTATCTTCTCATCATAATTTATATCCCAATTCTGAAATGCTTCGTAATTGACTCCCCATTTAAGGAATACACTAAACCAAAGGATGAATGCAATGATAAACAAATCTATCACTTTTGATAACACTATATTATTGACTCCTCTGTTACGATAATAATAATACATATCATTCAAGAATTCGTCCATGTTCACTATATTAGCCCATAAGTATAATGCTCTTTCCTTTGGAGGTATTTGGAATCTTGAACGAAACTTCTTGTTATGTTCAACGGTTGGTTTCTTGGTCCTATTACCCAAAATACTACTTTGGCCCTTATTAATATTCCTATCTTGATTCCTGGACTCATTATTTCTTGAATCTTGATTGCTATTACCTTCCTGAGGTATGTTGAACTTGATGGACTTTCCTTTATTGTCTATATCATGCTTTGGAATGTTCCAATTAATATTTGATTGCTGAACACTTTCATCACTATCACTATCACTATCAGAGTTTAGTATATCTCTATCTCTTCTCTTTAAATTTGAAAGATTTATGGGCTCCACCGAATTGAAATTATTCTCTAGATCATTGGTATCATCATAATATTGATAATTATCATTCAATTGATTATAAACCGAATGTAATCCGAATACCCGTGATAGAAATGTATCATCGTTAGATTGGTTCATGATAAGGATAATCGCGCTGGTGATAGAAAAATTATTTGTGATATTTACAGGGTTCTATACAACTGGTTCACATGACATCATCAAAGATTGCATTGACATCAAGAAAATCAGTATAAAAGTCTTCCACTTCATTGTTGGTGTTGATTTTGTGGAGACTTTCAAGATTAGTAGTATATAATTGATTCTCATAATTGGATTGGGATTGATAAAGTTCAGGAATGATTTGTTGCAATTTTAAGAAATGGTTTTCTAATTTTGGAGTTGTGTAATAGAAACTAGTCTTTGATTTGACTAATTTCAAGCAAATTTCTAAACAAACGCCACCTATAACATAGTAGAAAAACTCTCTAATAATTGACCCTGATTCTACTTCCTTGGAATAAAAGACCTTATCCAACACATCAGCCAATAATTCAAAGTCTTGTATTGATACTCGATGAGGATTATCGCAAAAGAATGAAAGCATAGTCAAATAGGCAGCTGATGAACAATTTAGTTTCCAATACAAGGAATGGAAGGCGGTTTCCTGTTTGTTAATCAGAAGCATGGTGTAAAGTATGGTTCTTGCACAGTCTAAACTCAATTTTTGGAATGGTTCGGCTTTAGGGTGATTCACTTGTCCCAAATATCGATTTATTGTCATGATATGATGGAAATAAGAGAATTGAAAAGAAAAACCTAATCTGGCATTGGGGTGTTTGGATATGTTCTCTAGCCTGGCTATAAATTCTTCATCATAGTAGAAGACGGGTCTAAATTTTGCATCCATAATTGATATCATTTTTTCACTTTCAAAATTCAAATCCTTGACAATCTTGGATAATTGGTTGAATGATTTAGTAGCTTGGACACTAAACACCAAAAAATATGCTTTGTATCGTGATTTAAATAGGTTATACATGAAATAAGCAAAATAGTCCATTTTGTTGGTATGAGAAATATCCAACGGATCAACATCAAGGAATTGCTTTACTTGTGAATCGCTTACCGGTTTAACATCCATAGGGTTAATTATAGGGTTTTTCCCATAACGGTGACTTATTTCGATATCGAGATATTCACATACTGACCAAATTCCAAAATTAGTGGAGTTATCTAATTTCCTATTGATTCCTATTTCTTGAGCATATCTTATAACAATTGAAAGTTGAGTATGGGTTATCTGTGTACTTATCCAAGAATTTTCCAAGAACATAATCAACAATAATATACCTTGAACGGTCCTTAAGCCATCATTGGATCTAATCTTTTCGTAGTAATAAACAGAATGGGAGAAAAATCTACTCTGTAAGAAGACAAGATCATCATTTGAATGTTCATACGTTTCATTTCCTTTGATAACATTGTTAAGCATCAATAATATACAGCAACTGAGTCCCATATTCATCATTAATAATTCGCTGAAACTCAACTTCCTTTGCTTACTATAATAGATTTCAAACAACTGAGTCAAAGTTTCAACATTACAAACACTTCTTACTAAAGGTAGACTATCAAAAACTTCAAGAATCTTGTAGACCACTTTAGAATTTGGGAATATCCCATTATGTAATTTCTCTAATTGCTCGTTATTCAATGTAGGATAAGTCCAAAGTTCATTAAACTCTATATTCTTCTGTTTTGATAACAACAGAAGATTACCGAATGCTAAAAGGGTTTTATCCCCTATCAACTGTGACCTCATACTATCCAATCTCTCCTGAGCTAAGAATTGGAAACTGCTATGTCTCCCTTGCAACTTGGTGAATCTTTCGGATGTTGAGGTAAGTAAATTCAAAGAAAGCTCTGGCAAATCAACCTCGAAATCACCAGCAGCTTCATCATCAAAGTTCGGAGCTGTACCACTAGGAATAAACCCTATTTGTGGATCGTTGATAAATGTATGTAGCTTTTCAAACATCAATTGTTTCTTTGTCTTACCGCACAGATCCAAAGGTGGGGTTTCTATTTTGGGATTTTTTAAAAAGACTTTCAATAGGATTACTTACTTAAAGGATATCAGTCAGGGACCAAGAGTAAAGTAGTAAAATACCTTGTTCAGCAAATACTTCTTTAGGAATGTTTTTTACTAAGCCAAATTTATTTTTTTTGTTTTTAATAGCAATTTTAGTGAATTTTACAGGAAATTGTTAAATTCCTAAACTGAAAAAAGATAAGAAAAAATAGAAAAAAAAAAAACAAAGGTCGAACCAACTGTACGACTATTATGACCACTTTCCTGTCAAACTTTAAGTGAATAAATTGATACCTAGGTTTCATTTTGAGAGAATGGCTCAGAATCATTGAACCATAACCTTTAAGTGTAGGTTCGAAAACCACAACTATTCTGTATTATTCCCCATCATTGATCTATCCTTTCTCCAACATCTACCACATTCCCCAACCCCCTTTATCTTTATTGATACCCAATCACTCTTCCTAAGCCTTGCATTTTGAATATAATTAAATGTACTAAAATGGAAAAGTAATTACTAAAAATGTCTCACGTGACCGAAAATTTCCTAATTAGGAATATTAAACACACGAAGAGTTGCAAAAAATAATGTCACTTCAAAATTATATATTTACCTTCATTAATCTTTCTAATTCACCACAATCCATGGCCATTAAATTATCCAAGAGATCAGAAGAATTGGATAGAGAAGTCAACGAGAAGTTCGTTGAAGCTCCTAAAAAGCTTACCAGTTATTTACTTATAACATTAGTATTATCAGTAATAATTTTTATCCAAAACTTATACTTACTTAATGATTCAACCAATCCACAATTTCAATTAGTTATGAAAAAAGGTAATAATGACAGTGAAGAGATATTGAGTACCATGAAAAATTCCCTCTTAATGGTATCATTCCTTGCCCACGATTTTAAAGCTGTATCTTTGGATACTATTGAAAACATTGATACTTTTGATGCCGGTACCAAATATGATTTGTACTATAATGGGTATGGAAAGTATGAATTCAATAGCTCTGAAATATCATATTTCAGAGAAACCAATGGATTAGATATTTTCGAAGATTTAATCAATGACGTTGCAGTTCAAGTGTCAGGAATATCAAAGTCCAATACCACAGCATTAGTAAATCCTTTAATGAGAACTTTTACCCACACTGTCGGCAGTGTTAGTGAAATGTATGATGAATACAAAGCTACTGGTGATATACCCGAACATTTTAATGAAGATACGTTGAAACTTGGTAGAAGTGCTAATAACATTGAAAAATTTGCCAAATTCATGAAAAATTACCCCCAAATCTCCATTATAATATCATTCATTTCAACTTTATCATTATTCGTATTGGTAAATGTCATGTTATTCAGAAATGATTCCAAAAGATTGATTTTGGCAGTTGTTTTTACTGAATCATTCCAAACTATTTGTTTGTTCTGTTCATGGGCAAGTCAATATAGATATTATTATAAGTTGAACAAAGTATTAACAAGATTCAATTTAGCTAAATTAACTATTGCCAATGGATATACATTCTTACAAATAATGTTAATTTTATCATTCACAATCCAAGCTATTTGGATTTATAATTTCTGTACTAAGAAAAATTAATGAGATATGGAACCAGTCTTTTATGACTTGATAGAGAGATACCGATGATTATGTAGAAAATACACTTAATTCATTCATTTAATTATAAACTTTCTTGAAAGCTTGTTCGAAATCTTCGATCAAATCGTCCACATGTTCAGTACCAATCGATAATCTGATTAATCCTTTGGTAACACCTGAGTCTATTTTCTCTTGCTCAGTTAATTGTTGATGGGTGGTATAATAAGGAGCAATAACCAATGATTTGGAATCACCGACATTGGCTAAATTACTGAATAATTGTAAATTATCAACTAATTGTGGAGCAGCTTCTTTAAATATATTTTCTGATGGTTTATCGAAAGGTTTGACCTCAATTGCAAGACAACCACCATAAACACCAGGATTATTCAAATATTTCTTACTTAATTCGTGACTTTCATGACTTTCTAATCCCAAATAACTAACAGTTTCTACATGAGGGGATTTTTCGAAATATTTTGCTAAAGCCAAAGCATTGGCACTTTGTCTTTCAACTCTTAAAGATAATGTTTCTAAACCTTGTAAGAACAAAAAAGCACCAAATGGATTCAATGCAGAACCACCGTCTCTTAAACCTTCAACTTTACAATAAGCACCAAAAGCATCAGGGCCCAAGGCATCATTGAAAATCATACCATGATAACCTTCGGAAGGTTCCGAGAATTGGGGGAATTTTTCAGGATAATCTTTCCAAGGAAATTTACCTGAATCAACAACGATTCCACCAATAGTTGTTCCATGACCACCAATCCATTTGGTAGCACTATGAACTACAATATCAGCACCATGATCTAAAGGTCTAATCAAATAACCCCCAGCACCAAAGGTATTATCCACTACCAATGGGACACCATGGTCGTGAGCTATTTTACTTAATTTTTCAAAATCTGGAACAATATATTTCGGATTTCCAATTGATTCAGTATAAATGGCTTTGGTCTTGGAGTCAATTTTTGATATGATATCATCATGATTTGAACCAGTAACGAACCTAGCTTCAATTCCTAATTTCTTGAAGTAGACCTTGAATTGATTATAAGTTCCTCCATAAAGATAAGAATTGGTAATGAAGTTATCACCACTATGACATAAACTGGTAATAGCTAAAAATTGAGCAGCTTGACCCGAACTAGTGGCAATTCCCATTTTACCATTTTCTAATGCAGCAATTCTATTTTCAAAAGTTGTGTTGGTAGGATTTCCAATTCTGGAGTAAATATAACCGTTTTCTTTTAAACCGAATAAATTTGCCCCATTCTCGCTATCGGTGAATACGAAAGATGATGAGGCATAGATTGGTGGAGCTCTAGCTCTAACAGCGCTATCAACATCCTGTCCAGCATGTACTTGTTGAGTTTCAAATCTCATTACTCAAAATTCTAGATAAGGAAATTAAATAATTTAAATAGTCTCACAAATTGTGGATCCCCTAATTGCGAAAATATTATGCTATCACTGACAATTACGGAATTTGCAAAACATCATCCGATAAGATGAAGATTTTACAATTTTTGACATAAATGACGAATTTCTCGGTGTCACCAGATGTGTCAGTCGTAATTGGAACATCGCATCGAGTGAGTGATGTTGATAGTTTTTCAATTGATCAAATCAAGTGATTGAATGGAATCTATAAGGTGTAAGTTCAACCAATGGGAGGACAGAAGTCAAATTCTTATGATACTTTTCTATAAGTTCTTCCATTTCATCAGAACATATCAAGTAAAACCCTCGTGCAAGTCTCTCATCAGACTCGATTTCGTCATATCGCACTGAATTTTTCATTATCTAGGGAATAATTTGTAACATGGATGATATGAAACCTAGAACATATAAAGATGCCATCAATGCCCTTAACTCTTTACAATCGAACTTCCAATCCTTAGAAGCCAAAAGATTGATAGGTCCCTCCGTTGATAAAAATGAATACAGTATCAAGACGGTATATGAATATATTCGTCGTTTAGGTTATAAACCGAATCAGTTCAATAAATTGAACATTATTCATGTTACTGGAACCAAAGGTAAAGGATCAACATGTGCATTTACAGAATCAATACTCTTGAATTATAGATTTCCCCAATTGAACAATGGTATTAAGAAAGTTGGGTTATTCACTTCACCACATTTAAAATCCGTCAGAGAGAGAATCAGAATCAATGGTCAACCAATTGAAGAAGTCAAATTTACAAAGTATTTCTTTGAAGTTTGGGATAAATTATCAACCACCACATCAGATTTAAATGAGTTCCCTGATTTAGAACCTTGTGATAAAGTGAAACCAATGTATTTCAAATATTTAACTGTTTTATCATATCATATATTCATGAGTGAAGGTGTGGATACTGCTATTTACGAAGTTGGAGTTGGAGGTAAATATGATTCAACCAACGTGGTAGAAAAACCAACAGTAACAGGAGTAAGTGCATTGGGTATTGACCATGTAGCTATGTTGGGTAACACAATAGAATCGATCGCTTGGAATAAAACAGGTATTTTCAAACCAGACACTGCTGCTTTTGTTTCCAAACAATTACAATATCCAGAAATTCATAAATTTATCGAAGATAGAGCTGAAGAATTAAAGACTTCTAGTTTAGAATTTGTTAATGATGATAAATTAGATACCCCATTAGGTTTATTAGGAAGTTTCCAACGTCAAAATGCTGCATTAGCATGTAAATTAGCAGCTAAACATTTGCAAATTTTGGGTATCACTGAAGATTTACCAAACGAAGATTTAACCTATTTACCTGAATTATTCAAAAAAGGATTAAAAGAAACTAAATGGGATGGTAGATGTCAAATAATACCATCATCTAGATATCCTAATTTCCCAGATATTACATGGTATATCGATGGAGCTCATACCAAAGAATCAATCGATGTTGCCAGTGAGTGGATCAAAAATACTTTAACATCATCCAAACCAAAAGTATTGATCTTTAATCAACAAGGTAGAGATACAGCAGATGAATTATTAAAAGAATTATACAATAATTTGAACGGACATGTCCAATTTGATTATATTATTTTCTGTACTAATATTACGTGGTCAACAGGATATAACGCAGAATTAGTTTCAATGAATAATTCTAAAGATGCTATCGATCAATTAATTGTACAAAAAGGATTTGAAAAAGTATGGAAAGAACTCGATAATAATTCACATCAACCAGAAATTAAAATCTTCAAAGAAATCGAACTTTCATTAAATTTCATTAAAGATTTAAATAAATCCCTTGAAGTTTTTGTTTGTGGTTCATTACATTTAGTTGGAGGTGTTTTAAGTGTATTAGATAATGATAGAGATTAATATCCTATATCATTTATTAAAAGACTCTATTTAGTATTTTCTCTAAAGTTTTGAACAACTTTATCGACATTAATCAAAGAATCTCTCCAAATAGTTAAATTTTTCTTCACATTAAGTAAATTGTTTTCAATGGATGAATTATCATAAGGTAAGACTGATTTATTAACTCTTATTAATTTGAAAGTTTCATTTAATTGATCTAATTTACCTTCAATTAAATTATTCTTGATAGAATTAATGATTAAGATTTCTAATTCATTCTTTGCAGCAGGAATTTCATCAAATTTGAAAACAAATTTACCAGAATTATCAAAAAATTTACATAATGATAAAATTTTTGATTTTGATTCAATTAATGGGAATTCTGAACTTTGAATTAATTCTCCATTTAAATATTTAATAAATAATTCAACTAAAGAATCGGATTTATTAGCAGCTAAACTTTGGGAGATGTTGGTGTTTATCATGAATGATAAATCGATAGTTTTACTATTCAATGAAAATTTGATTAATGTTAATAATTCATCTTTGGTTACTTCATAATCTTTAGTAAATTCTTTGATTAATTTTAAAGAATTTAATGAATGATTGTTATCTAATAATATGAATTCCCAGAAGATTGATTTGATATCTTCTTGTTTGATATTATTAATTTTGCTTAACCAATTATTTAAATTTAATGTGAAGGATTTTTCAATGATTTTAAATTCTAAATTATTTGATTTAAAGAAATTCAATATGGCTTTGATGATTTTGATTCTAGTTTCACTACTTTCATCTAATAAATTGAATATTAATGTTAATTCAGATAATATACTGGTAGATTTAATTGATTTTTTATCTCTTAATGATATGGTTTCTTTTGGATTTGATTGTATTAAATTGTTTAATAATTCATCATTTTGGAAAAGTTTTTCAATGTCACCTTGTAATTCAACTAAAATATAGATTATTAAGTTAAAGGTTGATTCAAAATCTTTATCGTTTAATTTTATAAGGTTTTCAGTTTTAGAAATGTTATAAATTTCTTTGATTAATGCATCTTTTTGGGTAATTTCATTGGTTTCATCAATATATTTACTTAATGTGGTAGTGAATTGTTCAGTTTCTTGAACTTGATCAAATATTTCTCCAAGTTCTTTGATTGAACTGGTTAATTCGTTATCAACTATGAAGACTGACATAGTGAGATGAAAATTTTTCACCATCGATTCGCGATTTGAAAGAGTAGGGAGAGACAGTGGTAAGTAAAAGACAGTTATGAGAGTGGAAAATGAAGAGAAATATACCGAAAGAGAACCACAGAAACTCAGAAATTAGTGAATTATGTGATGGTGTTCATCTATTAGATCTAGAGAGGGGGTTAAAAAAATTTCTAGAAGTGTAAAAATCTGGCATTTGCAGCCTAATCTTCAGTTTCATCAACCTCTGCAACATCTACAATTTCAAACATTCTCCCTTTAGGTTCGGCTAATTTAGGTTTTACTTTGAATTTCGTAGGAAGGGGAGGGGAGCTGGATCTTGGTAATGATATATTTTCCGGACTGGAAGATCTTGGTAAACTGAATTTCTTTGCTCTATAAGGAATAGTTGAAATTGGTGACAAAATATCACTACTCTCCTCTGATGAATTACTGGAAACTTGCGATAATGATGATTTTTTAGAATACAGGTTATTAATGGACGTTGATTGTAAAGGTCTGGATGTGGTGGTAGTTGACATTGACGCTATTGAAACATCACTTGAAGGTTGACGTCTATAAATAGGTCGACTCTTTCTTTTGCTGGATTTTTGATTATCATAAGTTGAAGTCACAATCGATGATTCATATAATTCTTCTTCAAAATCGTCCATTGAATCACTATCTATGATCATTTCCAGTTCGGATTCTGACAACATTGTAGATAATTGACTCAAATGACTGACTTGACTCATCTGTGAAACCATCGATGATGGTCTGTTCTTCATTCTTATGGAAGTTTCTGTTGAATTATTAATTGGAGAATTTGAATTGGAAATCAATGGATGTTTGTTAGGTTGTAAGATAATAGAATCGTTTTCGGTTTCATCTTGGAAATTACTGATAATAGGTAATTGATCATCAGCAACAGTTTTCGGACTTGGACTGTTTAATGTAATATCACTTATTTGATCCCTTAATACATCATTTCTGAATAAACCATTGATTTCATCATCTTTCTTTTTCCAAAATTGTAATCTATCTCTTAATCTGGAATTTTTCTTAAGATTCTTCCTTTCACTCATTATATTCAATGCACTGGATATTGAAGATCTCCTCTCATGTCCATTGGGGAAGAATGAAACTGTTCTATTGAAAGGTGGTGTACTATTCTCGCTTTGATAAATATTTGAATCAACTAAAGATCGCCTCTTGTCAGTGGAAATTCTCCTTTCACTTGATAATCTTCTCTCATTGAATTTCTCACTTGATTTCCTTGCAAGATTACTTTTACTTTGATTCTTAGAGTTCAAACTCAAAGTGGACATGATTCTTTCCAAAGGTTGACTTCCTTCTTCACTCAAAGATAATACCGATTTGACTTTCCTCTTAGATTTGCTTAATGATCTTCTGGCTCGTCTACTGTTCTTATAATATTTCTTCTTCTTTTTATAGAACTCTCGGGTTAATGCCAATTCGTATAATGCCGTAAGGGAATTCATTTCCCCATTATTAACATCGTTTTGTAATCGCTCAATTTTTATGTCTGATTTTTTGAAATTTTTCAATAAATGTTTAACAATCTTGGATTGAAATGGTGGTAATCCTGAATTTTGATGTTGGGTCATTGACATTATAGATTCAGAATCGGTCAATGCCATCGATGATGATCTTTTGGCTTTTTCTGGGAATTTATTGGTGATGTTGATCAAGAATTCAGAATTCAAAATATCATTCAAATTAGGTCTTCTAGTAGGATTTTTATCCAACATTCTCTTGATTAAATTTATAGCGGAACTCGGTATATCATCGGTATAAATAGGTTCTTCATGGACAATCTTGAATTTAGTCTTTAAATCATCCTCTTCATCAAATGGCATAGTACCATAAAGCATGGTATAAAGTATAATTCCTAAAGACCATATATCAGTTAACATCCCGTTATATTTTTCGCTTTTAAGTACTTCTGGTGCCATATAAACCGTAGTTCCACAAATTGTCGATAAGAAGTTTCTTTTGATAGGATCAAATTCTCTTACAAATCCAAAATCCGTCAATTTAACAGTATTTCTTTTCTTATCACCAAACAATATATTCTCCAACTTTAAATCTCTATGAACTAAATTCAAGGAATGAACATATTTGATAGCTTGAATGATTTGGAAAAATATCTGTTGCACCTCCTTGAATTCTAATCTTCTCTTCTCATAAATGTGATAGTACAATTCATTTCCTTGACAATATTCCATAACTAACCATAAATGGGTTTCAGTCTTTATGACCTCATAAAGTTTAACAATATTTTTATGTTTTAATTGTCTATGATAGAAAACTTCTCTAACAATATTAGGATCGTCAGTTAAACCACATTTCAAAACTACTGGCATATTTAATAATATGTGGTTAGCTAAGTAAACTTTCCCAAAGGAACCTTCACCTATCTCTTCAATTATTTCATAATTCCCTATTTGGTTGATGGTTTTGGACGTTATCTTGAGATAAAAGTCATTGAAGTCTTTGGCTAGTTGGGCAGTGATTTGTTTATCATTCAATCGACCCCCGTTCATTATATTTCCATATCTTTATCGTGAGATTCTATGTTCCTTAGTTCTATATTTTATAATTATGCTCGCTCGAGATGTTGCGATTTTATCACCAGTTATCTTGACTATCAATGACGAGATCCTTCTGGAGGACGATATTGAATGAGAGTCTGGGCTTAAGAGGGATTTACGGTTTAAGTGTTTGGTGTGTAATGTCTCGATTAACACATCGGAATGGAGTGATGTTCTTGCATTAATTTTATTAGAAGGAAAAACCGTTTAATCGTTGTCACATCAACATGAATGTCCGAAATGCAGGTCTTTTTGTTCAACGAATGATCGATTATGGACCGATGGTGTTGAACACGTATTTGTATGATTGAACTCCGATTGGACTCGAATAGCCAGGTGGTCGGAATAATTTTTCTTGAATTTTTGGTTTTTTGATTTTTTGGTTTTTTGACTTTTTATTTCACCAAGGACTCTCTCGCCTGGATGTGAGACTCTTACAGCATTCTCTATAACCTGTCATTACACAGTCATTTTGGAATTGAGCTTGAAAACCATTATATGTCACATCTCATTTGCATCGCGATCTCATCTTTATGCTCAAACTAGTACCTAGAGTTATAGCCTTAAATTTGAGATCCCATCGGGTGATAAGTTCCATTCTAAGGTCACATGTTAGTAAGACCCATATACGGAGGCTCCATGGAAGCTATCAACTCCGGAAAACACTCACAAAAGGGAACGTAGCGAAGTTGACCGATGATGAAATTTATGAACTGTTCCAAGATTTGACTTTTAACCCTATAAAAAAGATGATGGAAAAGATTAAGACCAAGGAATGTGATATTAAAAGCTTGAATATTATACCCAATCAAAAAGTCATACCACACTTGCAAGAATTCGTAGATAAATTAGATGATGAGATGAAATCCTACTTAACCAAGAACAAACCTATACAATCCATAGAGTTAGCCGACTATTTGAATCCCCAATGGAGCAATATCATAAACTTGATCTATGGTGTACATCTGAATCATATACCTGAGGTATATGTAAAATCCAAGGGAATTCAAACTAAATCACAATTGTTAGATGATCTATTAACTAAATTATTCCATAAATTCATCATAGAGAAACAGAATTCAGAAGTTCCATTCATTAACAAGGATATCGATTTTTCTAATCCTGCTGAATGGTTTCCAGAAGCTAGGAAGATGAAACGTAAGATAATAATGCATGTGGGACCAACTAATAGTGGTAAAACCTATAACTCATTGAAGAAATTACAAATTGCAAGATCAGGATATTATGCTGGGCCATTAAGATTGTTAGCAAGAGAGATTTTCGAAAACTTCAATGATAAAGGTATCTATTGTAATTTATTAACGGGTGAAGAAGTCATACCAACATTCGATAAAGATGGTAAGATTTCTTCAATTACCAGTGGTACTATTGAGATGATACCTTTGAACAAGAAAATGGATTTATGTATTATAGATGAGATTCAAATGATCAGTGATGAAAGTAGAGGAGAGTCATGGACTAATGCTTTGTTAGGTGTTCAAGCCAAAGAAATTCATTTATGTGGAGAAGAAAGGACAGTTGAATTGATCAAGAAGATTGTAGAATTGACAGGTGATGAATTGGAAATCAATCATTATAAGAGATTAGGTCCATTGTCAGTTGAAGAAAAAGCCATCAAGAATCATCAAGGTTTGAAAAAAGGTGATTGTGTTGTTGCTTTCGCTAAAGGTAAAATTTTACAATTGAAAATGGATATCGAAAGAGAGACCAATTTAAAAGTAGCAGTAATTTATGGAGCTTTACCACCTGAAATTAGAAGTGAACAAGCAAAAGGTTTCAATGATGGTAAATATGATGTTTTGGTAGCTTCTGATGCTATCGGAATGGGACTTAATCTTGCCATTAAAAGGATTGTATTTTCCACTACCAGGAAATTCAATGGTATTAAAATGGAAGATTTAAGGCAATCCACATTGAAGCAGATTGGTGGAAGAGCAGGTAGGTTTAGTCATGATAAAACCAATGTTGGAGGTACCATTACAGCATATAGTACCAAAGATTTGAATTATGTCAAGAAACAAATGGATGGTGATGTTAAAGATATTCAAAAAGGATATATTTGGCCCACTAATGAACTTTGGATATCTTACTTGAGAAAGTTCAATAAAACAGATTCCATTTTATCAATTTTGAATATCTTCAATAAAAAACCTATTAATTCAACTATTTTCAAATTAACTCAAGTGGAACAAAGGATTGAAATAATGAAATTGTTGATGGTCGATAGATTATATAAGCAATTACCAATAGAAGATCAAATAAAATTGAGTATAGCACCTATTGCCAGATTTGATTCAGAGATTTTCAGAGACACTTCGTTAAAATTCATAAACAACATAGTTAACAAGACATCCAAAAACGTATTGGATTTTGGATTCTTACCTTTGAAGATTTTGAGTGAAGATTCAAGTAGAAAATCACATTCTGATACAATCATCGAAAAAATCACCAATTTGGAAGATTGTCATAAATTAGTGATGCTTTTCATGTGGTTAAGTCAGAGGTTCCCATATTTGTTTGTAGACATTGAAAGTGCCTATGATTGGAAATCATTAATCGAGAAAAGAATCAGTGAAGAATTATACCATTTAAGAAGTAGTGGTACGAAAAGAAGAAAAAGATTTTAATGTATGTATATAGCTTGTAGATAAATAGAACCCCACATTAACCGGGTAATCTCTATATTGTTGGCCCAGCGAGAAATTTGGGGGAAATCGGTGGGTACCGCGGAATTTCATTATTCCGTCGATCAAATCGCCCCCACAATATCCTCCACGAATCTCCTCCATGCCTTCACGTGACCTCTTGAGATATAAATTTTCAACTATCTTTAAAAACTTCTTTAATTTAGTTTCTTCAGGAACCTTGATATTTTTTTTTGAATTCTGAAGTATATTTGATATCGAGAGTGATTGACTACAGTTCCATTACTTAAATTATTTATTAGATTATATTTGATATTAAAAAGAGAATTATCCTTATCCATAATCCCTTATTTCCCCAAGACGCTAGTTTTTTAATATGACTTATTTACCAACCATTATTATCGTTGGAGGGCCAGCCGGTACAGGTAAAACCACAGCAGCTTCCAATTTAGCTAAACACTATAACTGTCCATATATTGAAGGAGATACATTACATCCTCAAGCCAATATCGATAAAATGTCTAAAGGTATACCATTAAATGATGACGATAGATGGGATTGGTTAATTAAATTGACTCAAGTAACAGTTCAGGAATGTCAAGCCAGTCAAAATAATATGGCTATAGTTACTTGTTCAATTTTGAAAAAAGCCTACAGACAATTAATTGAAACCACCGGTAAACCTATAGATTTCAAATTCGTTTTCCTTTTTGCTTCTTTTGATGAGTTAGTTAATAGAGTTGAAAATAGAAAAAATCATTATATGAAATCAGATATGGTAAAATCACAATATGAAATAATGGAAGTCCCACAAGGAGATGAATTGGTTGTTAATGGAGGTAATTGTTTGACCATTGATACCACACAAAAATCTATGGATGTCATTTACAAAGAAATTGTTGACAATTTGAATCTTTCGTAAAACCCATTACCTTTGATACCTTGGTCTTCCCCACATTAGACGTATATAAATAGATATATAGATTAATGAATGCGATGCTCGATTTTTTTCACCCTATGTTGGACCTTGAGTACATTCAGTCTTTACCCTATATTACCCCTTATACTGATCGAAGAACGGTCTTGATCTTGGGAGGATGTAGCGGTTTAGGTTGGTATACTGTGTTGCATCTTTATTTACACGGATATGTCATTTATATTACAGGACGGAGTAAGTCCCGAGTTTTAAAATCTATAGATGAATTGAGACAAGAATCAATCAATATTAGACTGAATTATACTTCTCAAGAACTCAATGAACGTTATTTAGGAGAACTTTTATACTTAGAATTGGATTTATCCCAACTAAGTTCAGTTCTATCCGCTGCTAATAAATTAATCAATACTGAAAGAAATTTAAATATCCTAATTAATAATTTAAGTACAAACTTTATACCTTATATGAAGACTCAAGATGGATTTGAGATACAATTGCAATTAAACTACATATCACCTTTTTTGCTTATCATTAAATTACTACCACTTTTGGAGAATACCACCAATTATTATCCTGAAATTGAACCTCCCAAAATCATTTATACTAGTTCTCCAAGTCATTATTTCTTTTTCAGTTATTTTAGTATGGATGAAGATTTCAAGTATAAACCTATCTTCTTCTTTAACTGGATAAGGTATGGGAAAGCAAAAATCTCGGGAATTCATCTCATAAAAATGTTATCTTTGAGAAACCCTAAGATCTTAAGTACTATAGTTGATCCAGGATTTGTGATGAACCCCACTATTTTTAGCTATTTTACGAGATTGCCAATAATTGGGATACTATTTTGGTGTTTATTTGAGATTTTTGGTTATTTCTTTGGAAGTACCATGGAAGAAGGATCATTTTCAGTGATTAAAAATTGTTTAGATCCTGATTTGACCTTTGATGATAACGGAAAGATTTTTGATACCAACGGGAAGGAAGTTAAAGGATCAAGAGTTGCCAATAATATGGATTATGCTGCCCGAACATGGATTTGGACAATTAATAAGTTGAATGAAAAGAATATTCATATTCCTAATTAAAAAATTTCGAATTAAAAAAACCTTTGAAGATACATTTGAATACAAACTATATAATGATGAATGATATATATTACACCTCTCTAGAGTTTAGATTCTGGATCGACTTTTTCAATAACAAGAGCTGAAGCACCACCTCCACCATTACAGATACCAGCACAACCGTATTTACCACCTTCTTGAGTTAAGACATTTAATAAAGTAACGATAACTCTAGCACCGGAACATCCTAATGGATGACCCATAGCGACAGCACCACCGTAAACGTTAACTTTTTTAGAATCAAGATCAATTAATTTAGTGTTAGCTAAACCAACAACTGAGAAAGCTTCGTTTAATTCAAAGAAATCAACATCAGAAACATTGATTTTAGCATGTTTTAAAGCTTTTGGAACAGCAAGAGATGGAGCAATAGTGAAATCAACAGGTTTAGTAGCAGCTTCACCCCAACCAGAAATTTTGGCTAAAGGTTTTAAACCTAATTCTTTTAATTTTGATTCACTAACTAAAATAACAGCAGCTCCACCATCGTTTAATTTAGAAGCATTTGGAGCAGTGACGGTACCATTTTCTTTTTGGAAAACGGTTCTAGCAGATTTTAATTTAGCTTCATTGAAATTTTTGATTTCTTGATCATTTGAAACAATAGTATCTGGTTTACCTCTGAAACCTTTGATAGTAACAGGAGAAATTTCAGCATCGAATTTACCAGATTCTAAAGCAGCTTGAGCTTTTTTATAAGAATCAATAGCGAAATTATCTTGATCTTCTCTTGAAAATCCATGATCTGAAGCACATTTTTCAGCACATTTACCCATTAAACTTTGATCATAAGCATCAGTTAAACCGTCTTTTTGAACCCCATCAACCATAACTGAGTCACCATATCTAGCACCAGATCTAGCAGCTGGTAAATAATATGGAGTGTTTGACATTGATTCAGCACCTCCTGCAACGACAATATCAGCAGTACCACACATAATAGTTTGAGCACCTAAGATAATAGCTTTCATACCTGAAGCACAAACTTTGTTAACAGTGGTGGCAACAACACCTTCAGATAAACCAGCTTTTAAAGCTACTTGTCTAGCTGGAGCTTGACCAACATTAGCTTGTAAAACGCCTCCAAAGTAAATTTCTTCAACTAATTCAGGTTTTAAGTCAATTTTTTCTAAAGCACTTTTGACGGCATGTGCTCCTAAATCACTATAAGTTAATGATGATAATTCACCTTGGAAAGACCCAATTGGTGTACGACTGGATGATACTATATAAACTGACATTGTTAGTTGAAAACTCTTTTACGACAGATAACTTTCCAGATTCTCAAAATTGAACGATAGGTACGACGTGAGATTCACACGATTTTTTTTTCGAGGATGAAGGGATTAATGGCAATTGGACCGATGGTAAATGGTATAGGTAGAACTATAGGAATAAAATGGGGGGTTAGTAGAACGTTAGGATTAGGACTCAATGGGAATTTAAGATTGATTAGAACTTTGAGCCATAATACATCATCGAGTTTTGGAACTTTGGCAATCAGAGGATCAAGAAGTTTTCATTCAACTACCATAAAATATGATAAAAGAGCAGAATTGGGGTCTAAAATCCTCAGTAAAGTCCCTAAATTCATGAAACCCTACACTATAAATTTCGTCAATAGACCTGTCACCAATCTAGTATCATTTCTTATATTACACGAATTAACAGCTATAGTACCCTTAATTGGTATATGGTACGTGTTTTATAAGTATGATATATCAGTGCCACTTGATTTACCTGAATGGGCAATCAATAAGGGAACAAAAATCATTGATTCATCATTAAAATCTTGGGATTTGACCGATTTTACTTTCAACGACAAATTCAATTTAATTATGAAAGGTGCTTATGCTTACGTAATAGTCAAGATGTTATTACCTGTAAGACTTATGTTTAGTTTCCTTTTCACTCCATTATTTACAAGATTTTTCGTTGACCCGATTACTGGTATATTCGGTCGTAAAAAAGTCCCACCCCCTGTGGTAACTCAACAATCTCAACCTGTTAAGCCTAAAAAAATTGAAAAGCCAAGATTGTAAATAGAATCTTCCAGTTAATAGTCATAACCGATCATGGAGTCTCAGTAATCTATTCCCCGTTATCTCTCAAAACTATGGCGTTCCTCCAGATGTTTCGCAACCATTTTCTTATCGTTAACTATGGGTGTACGGGTGGGCAGGACGATTGCAAATTGTGGTGGCATTTCTGATCTTAATGTTGATGAAATCATGTGGATAAGACAAATAGCTACAGTATAAATAAGGCTTGTAGTCCCATAATATCTTCATTGATATTACAAGATGTCTAAACCATTAGGAAATTACGATATTCATTTTTATGAAGGAGTTGATGAAGTTCAAGATGATGGAACTTTAGTTGTTAACAAGAAAAACAGAGATGCTTCACATTGGCCAGATTATTTACCAACTTGGAATCCAAATGAAAAGTATGAACCTTTAAAGTTCTTCAAGCATCAAGACCCTGGTGCCAGAGCTGATCCAAGTTTGTCAAACTTATTTCCTCCAAATGGTGAAAATTACGAAGTTAAAAGAATCACTCCTAAATTAGGAAGTGAAGTTACAGGAGTTCAATTAAGTGAATTAGATGATAAAGGAAAAGACGAGTTATCATTATTTGTAGCTCAAAGAGGTGTAGTTGTATTCAGAGATCAAGATTTTGCTTCTAAAGGACCTGAATTTGCTGTCAACTATGGTAAACATTTTGGTAGATTACATATTCATCCAACCAGTGGTCTGCCTAAGGACCATCCTGAATTACATATTACTTATCGTAGACCAGATCCTGGTGAATTTGAAAGAGTGTTTAGTCAAAGTACTCATGCTGTTGGATGGCACACTGATGTTTCTTACGAATTACAACCTCCAGGAACTACTTTCTTTTCAGTATTAGAAGGCCCTGATGCTGGTGGTGACACTATCTTTGCTGATGTCGTTGAAGCCTACAAGAGATTATCCCCTGAATTTCAAAAAAGATTAGATGGTTTACATGTTTTACACACTTCTGAAGACCAAGCTTCTAATTCAAGAGGTCAAGGAGGTATAGAAAGAAGAAAGCCAGTTTCTAATATCCATCCTTTGATCAGAGTTCATCCAGCTACCAAGGAAAAATTCATTTATTTGAATAGAGCCTTCTCTCGTAGAATTGTTGAATTGAAGCAACAAGAATCCGAATTTTTAATGGAATTCTTGTATAAACATATTGAAACAGCTCATGATTTACAATTAAGAGCCAATTGGAAACCAAAATCAGTGGTTGTCTGGGATAACAGAGTTGTTCAACATTCAGCCATTATTGACTGGGATGAGCCAGTTTCAAGACATGCTTTCAGAATTACCCCTCAAGCTGAAAGGCCAGTAGCTGATTTATCAGAATTGAACAAGGAACAATATGACGTGGGTGATGTAGCAGATGCTTTAAAAAAAGTTTTAGGTAAGTAAAAAATGGGTTGTTTCAGGAAAACAAAATGAATATAAAAAAAACATCGTTTATTCGTATACTCTAAAAACTAAGCATTATCTAACAAGTAATTTGTAGCAGCTTCCAAATTCCAATTTTCTCTCTCCAAAGCGTCATGAGCAGTTTTATCATCGAATCCCATCCCTACTAGTTCATCGATCAAATGTTGATGGGGATGAATTGAAGATGAAAATACTGGTGGTTGACTTGCTTGAGGAGTGTTTTGAGCAGATGCAGAATTACCAAATCCAGCGAAAAGTTGTTCCCATTCATCATTACCAGTTTTAGCTTCTTCTAAAGGTTGTTGGGAGAAATCTGGCATGTTACTATTGGTGAAGTCATTGTTAAAGAAATCTTCACTTTGGTCATGATCAAACTCATCTCCAATGTCCTCAGCTTTAGCAGTTTCCAAATTATCGAACTCATCAGCAAACATGTCATCGACTGGAGCTGGTGCAACTTCTGGGATCGAGGTTTCTGGAGCAGCTGGTTCTAAATCATCAAAAGCGCTATCAAAATCATCTTTCGTTGCTGGTAATACAGATAAATCTTTAGCTTCATGGAAATCTTCATCTTCAGAAGAATCACTTTCATCGTAATCAAGTTCTTTGATAGGAGGGAACTCGTCTTCAACTTGAGCACTTGTTGGTGTTCTATCTTCGAATTCTGGTTCAGAAGCTGTAGGATTCTTAAGAATGAATGTAGATTTGGCTTGAGAATCAGGGTAAACTTCACTTTCCTTTGCGTCATCAGCATTGACCATTTCAAAAGATTCAACTCCTGAAGAAAGTTTATCTCCATCGCTTTCAGCAGTATCTTTATTAACTGAAGGTGAAGCAGCAACTTCGTCGTTAGTCAATTCTTCATTAGCAATAGTGTCACGATCACTGACTTCCTCAATGTTATCGTCACGTACTGACATAGAAGCGTTGTTTTGAACACTTGAAGTTAAAGAATCAGTACGTTGCACACCTACTAGAACACCTGGCATTCCTACCAATCCGCCTTGAGGAAATTGGAAATCTGAGTTACTGGGGGATGTAACTGGAGTTTCACCGTCAGTAATTGATGAGTTAGTGTTAGTCATAGTTTCAGCGACTTCATCTAATTTTTTAGGAGTTTCTGGTAATTTTTCAGCTGCTTCGACCTTTTCAGTGTTATCAACATCTTCAATTCCAGTCATATCAGCTGCTGGTTTATCCTTGACTTCATCAACTAAAGCTTCAATTGGAACTTGAGAATATGAAGGAGGTTGAGCCTCGGTTGGGAAAGCTCCAGGAACACTGAAGTCATCCTTATCATCAGCAGATAAGATTGGTTTTGCATCTTCTTTTTGAGGAGTTTCTGGTTCTATCACTTCATCTTGAATAGATGGAATAGTTTCTTTAGTAGATGATGACTCAACAGGAGTTTCGTCAACGATAGATTCTTTTGCAGTGACATCTTCAGCCGGAACATTTTCAGTAGAGACTTGTTTGGAGGTATTTTCTTCAACAGAAGGAACATTTTCTTCCTTAGCTTCGGAACCTTTATGGCCCATAACTCCAGCAATACCACCAGCAACTGCACCAGCACCAACAATAGCAGCACCTATGACACCCTTTGAAGCTTTCGATTCGTCTTCAGGTTTACTTTCAACCGATAAAGCCCTTGGCTCAACTTTGGGTTCAACCGGTTTGAAATTCTTAGCTTCTTCCAATCGTCTTTGTAAAGATTCTTGTTCGGCAATAGCCTTTTGATTCTCTTCATGTTTTCTGTTGATTTCTTCCTGTACCTTTTGGTTAGCGGCCAAAGTTTCTTCAATTTTTGATTGGATTTCTTGTTTCTTAACAAGGGAAACTTGAACTTGGGATTTTTGCACAGCCAATTGGTTATTCAAACGTTGATTCTCTGCTAAGATTGATTCTAAGTTCTTTTGATAATCAGCAATTTCAGCATTGACAGTACCCAATCTTTCTCTCATCGAACCATTTTCTTTTTGTAAGTTCTCCATTAAAACTTGCTTCTCATTCAATTCGCTTGACAAGTGATTAGATTTAGCTTCAGCGATTGAAGATTCTGATCTCAAAGCTTCGGTCTCTTCTTTGGCTTTGCCTAAGCTGGATTCAACTTCTTGATATTGTTTGACTTCATTATCATAGGAACTCTTTAAAATTCTCAATTTAGCTTCAATCTCCTTCTTAATAGACAAGATCTTATTCAATTCTTGTTCAGCCCTGGTCTTCTTTTCATGTAAATCAATGGTTTGTGTGTTTAAAGATTTAACTTGATTGGAAATGTTAGCAATATCTGAAGTAGCTTGAGACAATTGACCCGAAATAGCTGGATCAGCTAACAAATCATTATTGGATGAAGGTTGAGGTGGGAAATATGATTGACCTTGACCTTGAGACAATGGAGAACTGACATTTCTGGAAGTTGGTGGTGATTTTAAAGGACTACTAATAACTGGAGGAGTATTACCTGCAGATGATAAACGGTTATTTGAAGGTTGAAGAGTTCCAGTAGTTTTTCTTGGAGGTGGAGGAACAGCTCTTAAAGCATCATAATTAACATTTTTGGGGACAGGTGAAGAGCTTTCACTTGAAGTTTCAGGAATAGATGCTGGAGGAGTGTGATTAACATCATCACCTAAAAGGTCATGATGATCTTCAGCTTTAGTGGCAGCTGGAGCTTGAATTTCCGGTTGAGCTTCTTTACTCATCAAACTTTGACCAAATGTGGATGTTGGTTTGAAACCACCAAGATTCTTTCTAACTTTGGGTAAATCTCCATGAGAAAGATCACTACTTGAAGTTCTAGTTTGAAGCATTGGTTTGTGTTCTTGAGCAGGAGTAGCAGCAGGGGAACCGAAAACGTCAGCCAAATCATCAATGGAAGATTTTGGTTTTGATTGGTTGGTTGATTGGTTAGTTAATTGAGGTTGAACAGGTTGAGCAGGTTGAGCAACTTGGGATTGAGTAGATTGAGGAGTTGGGAAAGTTTGGGATTGAGTAGGTTGTTGTTGGTTTTCCAATTCTTGGACTGATTTCAAAAGAGAATCAGGAACAATATTAGGTAATTGACCACCAGATAACTTTTTATTCACTAAGAATAAAGCAATAGCAAATTCTAATTTAGTGAAAACTCCAGTATTTTGAATATCAGCCAAATCCCAAACAGTAGCTAAATCAGCTTGACCTAATTTGGAAGTCATCAAGAATTGAGCTACTTGATCAGCACTTAAATTACCCGATTTTGATTTGTCCAAATTGTTAAAAATGGAATCATATTGGGATTTTAAAGTAGATGACAAAACCCACTCATCGTTGTTAGCTTGGGCATATTGAGGAGGTTGTGAAGGTGGAGCAGTTGGATTATGTCTCACAGTTTGTTGGGAACTGATAGAAGCATATGAAGCTTGACGAGATCCTGTATTATTGTTAGTTATAGGATTATTTGAATTAGCTGATTGTTGAACTGATTGCCAAACGGAATCAGGTAAGAATGGAGGTAATTGTTTAATGCTTCCACCTAATAAACCTTGAATCAAATGCATAGCTACTACGAAAGCCGGCATGGTTAATTTACCTAAATTTTCAACGTCTACTAAATTCCATATTTGACCTAAAGTATCAGTTGGTAATTTGGCTTTCAAGAAAATGTTCCTGGCTTGAGCACCACCTAAATCTACTGAAGGAGAACCTGTAGTCTTTATGAATAAACTGCTAAATTTAGTAAAATCAGCTGATGAGATAGGAGGAATTGGATCTTGAGGTTGAGATTGATAAGTAGTAGTGTTTTGAGGGATAATTGAACTTGGTTGTGATTGCATAAATGATCCATTGGTTGATTGAGGTTGCAATTGAGGAGGAGCCATTTGGAATCCAGCAAATTTAGGTAAAGGACCTGGATTATCAGCTAAATTAGGAGTTGGAGGTTGGCCAGATTGAGTATAACCAATTAATCTCATGGCATAACAGAAACCAAATTGAGTTAAGAATCCCAAATTGTTGATATCTGCCATTTGCCAGATTTCTCCCAACACAGCAGGCGGTAAGCCTGATTTTTCAAAAGTTGAACGGGCTTTATCACCAGTAATGATACCTGTACCTTCGGGATCTAAGGATTTGAAAAGTTGAGAATATAGTCTCTTTTCATCAGGAGTAAGTCCCACTTTGAAGGAATTGGGGGCTATATCGATGGTTAGTAAGGTAATTGCAATGAGGTGAATAGGTTATAACATACCTGAAATACTCATGGTGATTCGAGGTTTATGTAGATTTGATTTCTCCCAGTTTTGGCGCACTTTTTGGTGTATCCACGCTGATATAGGAGGTTTTGAATGATGAAATTTAAAACAGGGAGTTTAAAGCAGTGAAAATTGTTCAAAATCCTTAGAAATTTGGTTCTTTATTAGACAGTAATCATAATAACCAATACGACAATTATGATCAACTCAAACCCAAAACCTCACTTACAATTTCCATGTCTCACCACTTCCCATACAAAATGATTGTGCGGCGACATCATAGACATTTCTCTCGATGAGATTTGAATTTTTTTCTACCTGAAAAATTTTTAGACTAAAATGAATAGAGGTAGAGGAGGATTTAATAGAGGTGGTAGAACTGGACCATCCCAATTTCAACAAGGACCTCCAGATACTGTTTTGGAAATGGGTACTTTCATGCAAGCCTGTGAAGGAGATATTGTATGTCGTTCCATCAATCCTAAAATTCCATATTTCAATGCCCCAATATATTTAGAAAATAAAACTCAAGTTGGTAAAGTTGATGAAATCTTAGGACCTTTAAATGAAGTTTTCTTCACTATAAAACCATCAGAAGGTGTTCAAGCTGTTTCTTTCAAAGAAGGTGACAAATTTTTCATTGGACCTGATAAATTATTACCGTTAGATAGATTTTTACCAAAACCAAAATCTGTTGGACCAAAGACCAAGAAACCAAAGAGTGCCGGAGGATCCAGAGGTGGATTCGGTGGTAGAGGTGGATTTGGTGGCCGTGGTGGAGCCAGAGGTGGATTCGGTGGCCGTGGAGGTGCCAGAGGTGGATTCGGTGGTGGTAGAGGTGGATCAAGAGGTGGATTCGGTGGTGGTCGTGGTGGATCAAGAGGTGGATTCGGTGGCCGTGGAGGTTCAAGAGGAGGATTTGGTGGTTCCAGAGGTGGTAGATTTTAAAACACCCCCCTCAACTATTAAACACATAAAGTAAATGAAAATTTGGTAAGAAATGAGGATTCTATTGCATGGTTTATGTAATTTGTACAGTTAATTTTAGTGTATCTTATTCGGTAATGATTAGAAAATACATAGTCTATTTACATTAATTAAAACATTATAATTTTGGTTATTTCTTAGATCTAAGACGTTTGAGACTCTCCTCTAAATCACATCTCTCTATAATGGTAGTTCTTATTTCTTCGAAACCAGATTTTTTATTAGTTTTGCTATTGATTTGGGAATTGTAGAAAAGTAATTTAGGTCTGACTGCCATTCCACTCAACCCTACGTCTTCAATCATGGTATGGAAATATTGAATGATTTTACTATTGGCTGCTTCAATCTCATTCATATTTTTAAGTCTTTGGGATACGTCTTCAATGTTTTTAGTCTGTACTTTATGAGCTTTCATAATTCTCTCTATTATAACATCAACTTTACTGAAAACTATATCAAATGGTATTCCATTGTCTACCAAATGATTGATGATCAAGATATCTTCTTCTCTGAATCCATTAGTACTATCAATGATCATGATGGCACTCCTCAATTGTTTTCTATTTGAAATGTAAGTTAAAACCATCTCCCCCTGTTTTTCATCACCAAACTTCCCATATCCTGGGCAGTCCATTAAAACAAATTTATTAGAAATATTGAAACTATTCATGGTTTTAGTGAATCCCGCCCTACTACTGGAATAAGCGTATTCTTTGGACTTGTCCTTGGGTTTCATACCATTCAAAAGAGTGTTAATCAAAGTAGATTTCCCTGCATTTGTGTATCCAAGCATTAAGATCTCAGGTAGTATTGGAGATTTGAATTTGGGTTGATATTGAGGATCTTTTTGTCTTAAAAGCTCATCTTTAACATCAGGAATCTCTTCGTAGCTAGCAAGGGTCCATTGTAATTGTGTTTTAGCATGAAGGAAAAAATTGGCTGCTAGTTCCCTGAATTTAGGTGTTGGTTGAGGAAAATCTTCAATTCTATAATAATCTGTGAGTTTAGCAGGAGTGATGACGAATTTCTCCTGATTTCGAGGAGGCTGTTTATTTGAACCTTTGGAAGTTCCCTCCGCTACCTTATTACCATTTTTAGGCGTTAGATGTTTGGTCAAGTACAGTATCTTATTCCTTAGTATGGGGGATTTAAACATATATATTTTCGCATTTTAGATTCCATGATATCCATAAGGATCCCAGTGGTAATTGGTATGTAAACATCAATTGGTCAGTATTGAAGCTGTCAGATATGCCTAAGAACACCATTACTAACAGAATGCAAGCTTTCATAGTGACTTTAATTGGAGCAGGATATTTAGGATTCAGTCTGATTGAATTACCCCATGATAAACTAATTCATTTCATAACATTCTTTTTATTGACATTAGAATTCTTCTTTATCTTCCAAACTAAGAAAATTAAACAGTTGATTTATATCACATTCATAATTTGTACTTTAGGAGGAAGTATTGCACTGGAATTTTTACAGAATTTTATCAATCCTAGTAGAATTTTCGATATTAATGATATATTCTATAATGTGGGTGGTAGCATAGTTGCATTAATCATAAGCGGAGTGAGTCTGTCATGGAATAGACGTAGAAGATATAAAAGACTTGATAGAGAGGATGTGGAAACTGAAGAATATATCAACATCAACATGCAAGACATACCAAGAGATACTTAAGGTTATACATTACGAATCATGCAGAGTCTAATGATGGCTTATCAATCATCAAACACCGGAATCAGGCTATTTTTTATGTATTACATCAACCCTTAGTAATGCTTATAAATCCCGCGAATATATAACGTGAGCCAAAAGTTTTGCAACTTAAAATCATAATGGTTGAATTCTATGGTGACGTTGTGTCTTATGACATCCATACATATTGGAATAATAATAATGAAAACGAAAGAAAATTTGCTTACGAATTAAGAGAAAAAGTTCAAAAAGAATTTGCTAATGAGATTGAACAAGGTGACATACGAGTATATAAGTTTTGGGATAAACCTATAGGTCCACATCCCATCAATATGTTTGAAATTGATTTCAAAAAACCCGAATTGTTTCCTAAATTAGTATCATTCTATCAATTGAATCATGGTAAATTATCAGTATTGATTCATCCTAGAAGTGGTAATGATTTATTAGATCATACTAAACATGCTTTATGGTTAGGTCACAAACAACGTTTGGATACCTCTTTATTGAGTGAACACTAATTTGTCAACTTTGATTTCTAAAGCTGTATCCATCTGAATATAAAATCCACGAATCTTGCAAACTCTCCAACATCTCCTTTAACTGGAATTGCTACGCTCGCTAAATTTATCGTTTGTACCAAAGTTTTAAATAAATTCAAAAACACCGAAATTTTCTTTCTTCACCTTTTGTGACTAATTGCAACCACCATAAATCTGTCACCCAATTGGAATTGTTACAATGTTGAAAACAATTGGTCTCACATCTTCTAAGGATACTAATATTAGAGAATCTGAAAATAATGAAGAATTGAGTCCTACCGCAACTTCTAATAATATTCAAGAAGTGTTATCTTCAAGCTCAAAGAAAGAAGACGAGGTTGATGATAATTTAAGAGCTTCTGAAGATTTAGATGATATTTACCGTACAATTTCCCGAAAAAGTAATGGAACTAATAAGAAATCTAAACATCGTCAGCCTAAATCTAAAATTGGTTCAGAGAGATCTAAAGAAATCGGCAATTCTTTATCATTCTTCGGTAAAGAAGATGAAAATGAATCTCGTTACGAAACTGATTCTGACGAAAACAGAGATCGAGAGTTGTATGAAAATTTAAGCAATTATGATGAAGACCACGATGATACCAGAATTCAAGATTATGACGGTGATGAAAAAAATGGTGAAAATTCTGCCCTAGATAATGATAACAAACCTAATCAAACATTTTCATCATTCATCCCCAACATGTTCCGTAATTACAATAATAATGAACCAGGAAGTAATTCCCAAGATATGGATAAATCAAAGAAAAGATTTCAATTTTTCCGTAAGAATAAGAAAGATAAAGATAGAAAACGTCATTCAGTATCAGCAGCACCCGAAGAAGAAGAAATAGATGATGTTGATAAGTTCACTGGAGAAAGAGCTCATAATTTAGTGGGTGCTATGACTATAGCCACCCCAGCATTAAGTTTGATAGCATCATGTTTACTAGAAGATGAACATGGAATCTCTAGAGCTCCTTTATTATTATCATTATTAGGATTCAGAGTGACTGATATTTCAAAGTCTATTTCCACCAAAAATAGAAAATTCAGACTTGATTTGGAGTATGGAGTGGTTCCTCAAAGATTGAAATGGTCAGTCGAAAAGAATGCTAGAGATTTATTATATTTACATTCAAGATTTAAATTGGATAATTGGAAGAAAGAAGTTGTTCGTAACAAAAATTCAGAATTACCTAAATATCCAATCCCTCCTTTGAGGTCACAAGAAACTTCCAATAAATTGTTATTACGTCAAAGGCATAAAACCACCAAACCTCCTACCTCACCTAATCTTAATGTCCCTGTAGCTAATGGTGCTGCAACAGCAACAGTAGGTTCACCTTTAGCTGGAGGTGATATAACCACTCGTTCTTCAATTGATGAGGTGCTACAAAATCAAGATGAAGTTGGTCATGAAGATCGTGCTTCAATCTTAAGTTTGAGACAATGGGCTAATTTGGGAGCTAGATTCTCAAATTCATCGGCTTCAAGTTCAGAAGATGATGGGGAACAAAGTGCTGAGTATTTGAAGAATAAACTCTTAAGAAACCAAGAATACATTACTCAAGTAGCCAATTATTTGAATGAATTGATCAAATTGGTTGCTTTGAAACCTCAATCCAACAGGTTATTCCATTTCTTCGAAATCTCACCTATTTCTTCATTATTAAGTTATGAAACTGGTTATACTGGTAAACAAGGACCTATTCATATTGGTGGTACTGCCAAAGGTCAAGGATGGAGAGTTGGTCATTTCAAAGCTAATGATTTAAAAGGTATGATTGATAGAAGATCAGAAAAATGGTTGTTGATTAGAGGAAGTTATATCATGTACGTATCGGAAATCAATTCAACTTTACCTTTGGAAGTATTTTTGGTTGATTCCAAATTCAAAATCAGTTACAAAGGTGATGCTTCTTCAAAAGGAGGCGATGATGAAGATTCTGATTATGATGATTATTCCATGTTGGAAAAGAATATAACCGAAGATGATGAAGGTAAGAGATCTCATATAGTTTTCAAGCATTTGAAAATTACCTTGGAAAACTCTGAAAGGAAGATTTCTTTATTACCAAAATCTGAAAAGGAACAACAATTATGGCTTAAGTCATTATATGAAATGAAGAATTCCACCGTATGGTCCAAGAAGAATAGATTTGATTCTTTTGCTCCTATAAGAGATAATTGTTATGCCCAATGGTTTGTTGATGGGAGAGATTATTTCTGGGCTATTTCTTCAGCCATTGAAATGGCTAAAGATGTGGTTTATATTCATGATTGGTGGCTTTCACCACAAATGTATTTGAGAAGACCTGCCAATGGGAATCAACAATGGAGAATTGATAGATTATTAGAAAGAAAAGCCAGACAAGGGGTCAAAATTTTCATTATCATTTATAGAAACGTTGGTTCTACCGTTGCCATTGATTCTTTATTCACTAAGCATTCACTTCTTTCATTACATGATGAGAATATTCATGTTATCAGATCACCAAATCAATTATTACAAAACACCTATTTCTGGGCTCATCATGAGAAACTTTGTATAGTCGATCATACGATTGCATTTATTGGTGGGATTGATTTATGTTATGGAAGATATGATACTCCTGATCATGTTTTGGTGGATGATTCAAAAATCAATTTCGCTTCTTTGGAAGCTAATCAAGTTCCTAAAGAAGAAGATTTTGCCAATTTTCAAATCTTCCCTGGTAAAGATTATTCTAATCCTAGAGTGAAAGATTTCCATGAATTGAATAAACCTTATGAATCCATGTACGATAGGAATACCACACCAAGAATGCCATGGCATGATGTTCATATGTTAACTTCAGGTAAAGTTGCCAGAGATTTATCAAGACATTTCGTCCAAAGATGGAATTATCTATTGAGACAAAAGAGACCAAGTAGATTTACACCTTTGTTAACTCCTCCTTCAGATTTCACTGAAGAAGAAGAGAAAAATCTTCAATTAGGAGGAACATGTGAAGTTCAATTGTTAAGATCTTCAGGAAATTGGTCTTTAGGTTTAAAACAACATGAACAAAGTATCCAAAATGCTTATTTGAAACTTATTGAAACTTCAGAGCATTTCGTTTATATTGAAAATCAATTCTTTGTTACATCATGTGAAATTGATGGTAATGAAATTGAAAATAGAATAGGTGATGCTTTAGTAGATAGAATCATCCGTGCTCATAATGAAGGAACCAGTTGGAGAGCAATTATTGTCATACCATTAATGCCAGGATTTGAGTCTCAAGTTGATCAACCTGATGGTTCTTCTGTGAGAGTTATTATGCAATGTCAGTATATGTCGATTTCCAGAGGTCAAACATCAATTTTTGCCAAATTAAGGAAGTATGGTATTGATCCATCAGATTATATTCAATTCTATTCTTTAAGAAAATGGGGAATTATTGGTCCGGATAGAAACTTAGTTACTGAACAGTTATATATCCATGCAAAGACAATGATTGTTGACGATAAGTCAGCAATCATTGGTAGTGCTAATATCAATGAAAGATCCATGAGAGGTGTTAGAGATTCTGAAATGGCAGCTTTAGTTAGAGACAGAGAAACCGTTACTACTAAAATGGCAGGTAAAGATTATGTTGCAGGGAAATTTGCTCATTCATTAAGAATTAGATTGATGAGAGAACATTTGGGAGTGGCTGTTGATATTATTGATGTTGTTGAAAGAAGATTCCGTAGATTTGAAGAATTTGCCGAATCTCCTGATGGTTTGAAAGCATCAACCAATAATTTCAAAGTCCATGAACATAAAGTTATGTCTGCTATGGTTGAAATTGCTTCAAGAGAGATTTTAGATCAACCTGAAGGTACTTTTAGATGGAAAAATTTCAAAAAAGCCATGAAATCTGCTTTGAAAGTTGATAACGTTCCAATTGATGATCTCAATGAATTAGAAGCTAATGATAATGTACCAGTTCCAATTTCTTTACCAATATCCTTCAATAATAGAACTGGAACTCATGAAGCTAATAGAGGTATCAGAGACAAGAAGAAACATTCTTATGATGCCAGAGTTCAACATAGTGAAAACCACAGAAAAGATGTTATTGGATTTGGTCTTGACAAATATAAGAGTAAGTTAGCCAAAAGAGCAAGATTGAATAGTGGAAGATTTTTGAAGAACTTATCTCAAAAAGTTATGGAACATCAAGATACCTTTATTCCTGATATCGATAATGTTGTAGAATTCTTAGAAAGTGATGATTTTGAAATGACTGATGAAATGGATGAGGAATCAGAACAAATCATCTTCGAAAGAAATAAAGAAAGATGGAACCTATTGAAAAAAATTGCATACTTACAAAGAGTTACCACCAGACAGAATGATAGTTTGGAAGAAGAGAATAAAAAGAGAGCTGCAGCAGGAATGCAAGCCAATAGTCTCAATAACACTTCGAAACCTGGTAGTGGTGGACCTAATGATAACGAAGTTCTTAATTCAATTCCTGAAATGGTTACTTCAAGCAAATCTGAGACTCCAAATGGTAAATCTGTGGGTAACGGGAAGACCGTTAGTAATGGAAAATCAGGAAGTGCCAATGGTCAAAGGGTTTCTTCAGCTGATGCTCCATCTCCAGATTTGAACGAAGATATAGTAGATTCTTCAGCTATGGATGAAACTATTAACCCTGGAGAAAATTCTGCTGATTTCTCTGAAGATGTTCCAATCGTTTCATTAAATGATCAAGGAGTCAAGAACTTAATGGCAAGTATAAAATCCCCATTAATTGATAATTTCAATAATTTTGTTGATCCTTATTGCTTTGAAGACCCTCTTGATGAAGATTTCTACGAAGATTTATGGTTTGAACATGCTAGAAGAAATACCGAGATCTTTAGAATGATATTCCATACTCAACCGGATGACACTGTCACTTCATGGAGAGAATACAAGCGTTTCACCAAACTTCAAAGAGCTTTCTATATGGCACAAGATCAAGAAACTAAAAGAAGAAAGGATAAAAGATTATTCAATGATGGAGATTCTACCAGTGGTTCTGAAAGTGAAGTGGAAGATACCAATAATTTTGTTAGAGATAACAATTTGAACAAGAGACAAAGTATTAATGTCAATCAATTCAATGAAGATGTAGGTTTACTTGGATATGCCCCTCCATCATCAGAAAATGGTAATGGTAAACATATCACTGAAGAAGAAGAAGAAGACAGATCAACTATCTCCGATACTGAGATAAGAAACGAAACCCCTGATAAACCCGATGAACCTTCACGTCTTAATACAAAAGCCAGTCAAAGAAAGGTAGGAGGTAATTTCGCTGCACGTAGAAGAGCAGCAGCAGGGGATCGAATCTTTGATAGACAAACCAGTGAAAAGATTTTGAACGAAATTCAAGGTCATTTGGTTGTTTTCCCTACCGATTGGTTAATGAGAGAATTAGAAGGTGGTAATTGGTTCTATAACACCGATCGTATCCCTCCTATTGATATTTATGATTAGCCTTTTAAAAGTTACTAACCAAAAAAAAATGCATATTAATTTTCACTCTACCGCGAACCTGTCATCGGTTGTTATCGCGTTCAAACATCTGTTCACAGTATAAAAAATGATTCTTGAAATCCTTGCTTTTGTAGGGGTGGTAGTAGGATTTGTGTTCTTGGTGTTAGCAATTGCTTCAGGACTTTACTATATATCAGAGTTAGTTGAAGAACATACGGAACCAACTAAAAGATTCCTTCGAAGATTGATTCAATCAATCATCGTGATATTTGCACTTTTATGGTTAGTTGATGGTTTACCTTTCTTGTTAACAGCATTTTCAATATTTTCTTATTATGTTTACCTTTTGAACTTACACAGATTCCCTTACGTTCAATTGAGTTCACCAATATTCTTAGTTTCATGTTGTTTAGTGGTTGCTAATCATTTCTTCTGGTTCAATCATTTCCATAACCCAACAATTCCACCATTAGAAGTCCGTCTTAAACCAGGTTATAATCCTCCTAAGATCCCATCATTTACTGAGATCTGCGCTTTCTTTGGTTTATTAGTGTGGTTTGTTCCTTTTGCTTTATTCGTAAGTTTGAGTGCTAGTGATAACATCATTCCACATCATATTGAAGCTACTGATGGTAAGAAAAAGAACAATGGTTTAGCTAAGGTTGTAGTGGCCACTGTTAGAGAAAGAATATATGCTATAAGCAGAAAGTTGGGATACGAATTGGATCCTCATCATGGTTCACTTATGTAAAATATAAATATTCATTAGTCGTATATATAGAGAGAGTTAAACTCCTGAATTTGTTTTGTTTAACCCAAGAAGTCTTTAACAGCAGGACCGAAATGATCAATACTCAATAAGAATGTATCATGTCCATAATTACTTATATCAGTACCTAATTCGAAGTACTTTAAGTTTCTTTCTTTGTTCTCGATTGATGATAAAACGTCAAAGATTTCTCTTTGTTGCCAAACTGGGAATAAGATATCTGATTCTACACCGACCACCATAACGTCTTTATGAGCGATTTTTTCAAGACCATTCTTTAAATCTTGTAAAGATTCTTCTGGAGTTACAGTAGCTGATGTCTTCTTCTCTTGATAAGGTTCTGGTGGTACCGAAGTTGATTGTGAGGTTGGTGTATGATTGAAAAATTCATCTTCAGTAGATTTTCTGGTTTTGAGAGCTTTTTCACGATTGGATGAACTCAAGTCGAATAAATCCATAGCTTTCAGAACATAAAGAAGGGAATTGGCGTCATATTCCAAACAGAATTTTTCTCCAGCATGATCCAAATAAGTCTCTACTAAAAAATCTGGACATAAAGCTGGTGATTTGGAATCATCAGCTCTATTTCTACCGAACCTATACTCCCATTCAGGTCCTGATCTATAAGTAATGGTAGCGATCTCTCTGGCTAACTTCATTCCAATATGAGGAGGGATTTTGTCATAATAGAATCCTCTATTCCAATTGGGATCACTCATTAAGACTTGTCTTTGAGTATGACGTAATGCAATAGAATATGGATGGGATCTAGCACATCCACTTATAGAAATGACTTTCTCAACTTCATCGGGAAATTCCCATGCATAAGCTAACGATTGCATTCCCCCCATAGAAGCTCCAATTGAAGCATGAATCTTAGAAACTCCAAATTCATCTCTGATTAATTCTCTTTGTGCTCTTACCATATCATTAACGGTAATAATAGGAAATCTAGTACCATAATAGTCATTGTTAGCTGGATCTTTTGATGAAGGTCCCGTTGAACCATAACATCCTCCCAACACATTGGTACATATTATGAAGTATTTATCGGTATCAAGATATTTCCCCGATCCAATGAATTTCTCCCACCATCCAGGTTTTTCATTATCAACCTGAGATTTAGCATGAGAAGATGCTGATAATCCAGTATGGACTAATATGATATTATCCTTTTCAGCATTCAATTGACCCCATGTTTCATAAGCAATTTCATATTCTGGTAAATAACCTCCATGATCGAAAAATATAGGTTTATGGGATTTATAAGTTTTGAAACCTGTTTGCACGAATGAATATGAAGGTTCAGGACCGTTCTCCAAGGAATTGACATTACCTTCAATATTGCAGCTTCCGGATAAAACTTGGGTCTTTTGTTCAAGTTTATCTAAACAAGGGAAAGCCATTTGGGGGTTTGATCCATTATTAGTGATTTTAGTAGTGGAGATGGGTTTATGAGTTATCCTGGCCGTTGAGAACTTAATTGTTGACAATTTCAACATTTTGAAGTTCTTGGATGTTCCAAGTCCCTTCCAAGCAATCATTTTATCTGTTAGTATGACTTGATCAACTTAAATAGATGATTATGATTAGTTTTTAGTAATTACAAATGTTGTCAAATCGAACAATTTCACGTGAGTTGCTCGCTTTCTTATTGCAGCTAGAAAAAATGGTTGCAAAATTTGCGATGTATATTAAAGGGAAACCATTATAAGGATAGTTATAATAAGGGGGACAATGGTTGGAGAAGCTGAGTCATCATAAAGACTGGTAAAGTTAGTGAAATTTGAGAAGTTAAATCTTGAGGAGTGAATTTGAGTATCATTGGCACAAGTGGAGTTCAATGTGAAAGAATCATTCAAGATAGTGGTGTTGTGGGTTGAATGATTGAAGTTTTTATTTGGCTCAAGACTTTGTTTGGTGACTTGGATGTACAGATCAGATGTGCTCAGTTTCAACTTCTTTTCTTTCAGTTTAGTTCTATGGTTACTTTTCAGTTTACTTTTCAGTGTACTTCTCAGTTTAGGTTTATTTTCCATAGATACGTCAGCCATTTTATTGACAGCTTTCAACAACTTATGCTTGAACGGAGCAAACAAATGATAAAACTTGTTCCAAGCTCTGTTTATTTGATCAGTATCAAAAGTATCCAAATTCATTTCGGAACTCAATTCTCGAAATGGGTCCATGGTTTTATTAGTCAATTGTTTTAATCCTCTAACCAAAGGTTTCTGATTGATTCTTTTCTTGTTGAAGAATCTGCTCAATGGACCTTTATCTCTATGTTGCAATTGATATCCTTCATAATCAGTATCATACCCATCAGAATCATAATCCAAATCATCGAAAAACCAATCATCATCAGAATCACAGTCATCTTCATAATCAGAATCACAATCGACTTCACTATAGTCAGAATCACAATCAACCTCTTCTTGCCCTTGTTTCTTTCTGTTGAAGTACTTGAGGATAGTATTGAATGAGAAGGGAACATAAACATCACCACCTTCATAATCGTATACATTTCCATTCCTAACAATGTTTTCAGGAACCATAGATCTGGGATCTCTATAATCTCCAGGGATATACAGACAAACGGTCAAAGAAGCTAGAAAGATGGTTGAAAAATACATAGCAAAGTGGTTTTGTGAAGAAATCAGTTTGTGGTCATCAATTGAATTTGACCTAGTTCAAACTGGGTTATTTTGTGTAACAAGCTCAGTATCTTCCACCCCAGCTCGCCCCCCACCTTAGACCCTTTTTGTAAGCTTACAGGTCGCGATAAAATATCTATGAAACTTATCTGGAGATTCATACTTCTAGTGTACGTCACTACCTATATACTGAGTATCCCATGGAATTTTCTTCTACATAGATTTAACAAAGAGGTACTGAACAATTGGTTTAATTCTTTAATCAATTCGATTTTTGTTGAAGATTATGGATATGTTTGGTTTTCCCTTACTTTCCTTGCATATGGGATGAAGCCAGACTTCCAGTTCAAAATGGATCAAAATAACATAAAACTCATAAAAATCTACGTACTGAACGTTGTTTTTGGAATATTCATCAATTACTGGTTCTTTGGTCCTTCTATTGTCGAAAGAATTGATACTTATAAAGGAGGATACTGTGAATTAGTTTCTAGAGCCTTATCCCATGGTAGTTGTAATGCCCAAAGTGGTGTATGGCATAGTGTATTTGATGCTTCGGGTCATTATTATTTGATAATATCTATGAGTTTACTTCTTTGGGATCGTTATTTGCAAGCAATTGTTGATGATGAAGTAATAAATGATAATTCAATAATCAACCTTGAAGAAGGTTTCACCCTCCCTGAACCCATAGACCCAATGTTTATCAAGTTCAGAATATTTTTGCATATATTTACCATACTGTTGATAAGTATTTGGTACTTTGAGTTCATCATTACATCATTATTCTTCCATACACCTTTTGAGAAATTAGTGGGTTTAATGTTTGGGATGGTGGTACCACTTATAGCACATTTTTATACATCAGAGAAGCTGGAGACCCATACAGAGAGCAGGAGAGAGGTTTCTGAAGGTGAAGGTAGAGGAGAGGATATTTCAGCTGAAATCAGGGAACAAGATGAACGATGAGTTGACAAGGCATGAGTAGACAATCCAAGCATTTTTTTTTGGTGGAACACTCTAGAATACTCTCAGTACTCTATTAATATCACGAAAAACCATCCAATAACACCACCTCGTGTGACAAAATAATAAAATCTATAAATCTTAATCTCCGATCTTAGCTTTAATAGCGCATCGCATAGCACTAATCTCGCAAGACATATTTAAGAATCGCAGGGCCCAAGGTTTCATTAATGGAACATCTCGAGCTAAAATTTTCCAATATCCACTGTGGTGACTGTGAAACCCGGATCAAGGAGATATTCTCCCATTTTTATTCCCTAGTAGATTTCAATGCTTCAGTTGTTTTGAACCCTTCAGAAACTGGTTACACTCAAGTTGGAAATAAGGTAGATTTATACCACGAAATAAGTACCAGTCTGACATCTTTAGAACACAACCTTAAACCGATTTTGAAACGATTAAGACAGAATGGATTCAATGCTATTTCCAGAGATTTCTATGTCGATGATAAGTTGGTTTTAAGTCATATCGGTGATAATGAGGTCTCACACAATTCAGGTATCTTTAATGAGCTCCCTGACGCTTTACAAGGTATTTTCGGAGCCTGGAAGAAATACAAGGATCAAAATATTAGAAAACAACATTTGAAGACATGTTCAAAATGTCAACAAGATAAAATATCCGAAGAATTCAAGAACGATTCAGAAGAGTCTTTTGAGACAGTGGTTCAGAAAGAAGATAAAGAATTCAGAGCTGTTTTCTTTGTTGGAGGTATGACATGTGCATCATGCGTTTCATCTGTTAGTGAAGCTATGAAACAGGTTTTAGATGACCAGGATTCAAAATACGATGAACCTAACTATTCAGTGAATTTACTTCAACATTCAGCCATAGCTATTGTTCCCAGTAAACATGTGGTTAACCAAGTAATGAATGCTATCATTGACACTGGTTTTGAATGTAGAGTTTTAGAAGTGTTGCCAGTGGAGAGGTCAATCAATGCTAAAGTTACAGCAGCTATTGGAGGTATATCATGTGCCGCTTGCTCGGTTTCCATTACTAATGCAGTTCAGGAATTGCCATTCGTATTGGATTGTAATGTCAGTTCGATGACTAAAACAGGAGTATTTGTTATGGAGAATTCTGATGATAACCTTAAAGCCTTGAAACAAACAGTAGAAGATTGTGGGTTTGATTTCGAAGTCATGGAAACCACTAAGATCAATTATGCTCTGAGTAAGAAACAGAGTAGAAGTATCAATATATCAGTTCATGGAATGTTCTGTAATCATTGTCCAGAACTAATTCATGATTATCTTAAAGATTTTGGAGAAGTTGTGGTGATCGAGGATGAATTAACTTTGAACCATCCTATTATCAGATTTACTTATGTGCCCAACACCAAAACCAATCTCACATTAAGAAGAATTCTTGATGATCTTAATCATCTTAGAGCAAGTGATGATGGGTACAAGGTTGATTATTTGAAGGAAGGAAGTTTCAAATGTGAAGTAGTGGTGCCAATGTCGATGGACGAAAAGATAAAGATTATGGCGCAAAACGAAGTATGGAAAATAGCTCGTAGACTTATACTTACAACTATCTTGGCTATACCTTCGTTTATATTTGGGGTGGTTGCTATGCTGTTACTACCCAAAAGTAATTCATTCAGCATGTGGGTAGAAGAACCTATTTGGGCTGGAAATGTTACTCGTAATACTTGGATCTTACTTTTCTTAAGTACTCCAGTATACTTCTTTGCAGCTGATATTTTCCATTCTAAAGCCATCACTGAAATCAAATCTTTATGGATCCATAAAAATTCATTCACTAAGAGATTGTTCAAATTTGGTTCAATGAACTTATTGATGTGTCTTGGTACTTCAGTTGCATATTTCTCCAGTATAGTGCTTTTAATATTGAGCTCCCAACAGCATCCTGAAGCTCATGGTTTCAAAACGTCTTATTTTGATACAGTTGTATTTTTAACATTCTTCTTACTTATAGGAAGGTTACTTGAAGGGATTTCCAAGAACAAAACTGGTAATGCTGTGGTCGGATTAGGAAACTTAAAACCTTCTAAAGCAACCTTAGTGGATGAAGAAGATTCTAATTATGTCAATGACAGAGAGGTGGATGTAAAGTTTTTGGAAATTGATGATTACATAAGAATTTCACCAGGAGAATCATCACCAGTGGATTGTGTGATAGTTTACAATGAAGGAGAATTTGACGAAAGTGCATTGACAGGAGAATCTAAGCCTGTGAAGCATGTTCCTGGACATCAAGTTTTCTCAGGTACGGTTAATGTCAGCAATAAAGCTATTGTAGCTAAAATTTTAAGTTTGGAAAAAGATTCATTGATTGATCAAATTTTGAATACTGTCAGAGAGGGTCAAATGAGGAAGGCTCCTATCGAGAGAACTGCTGATACTTTGACAGGTTATTTTGTACCTGTTATTGTTGTAATCGCTATATTGACTTTCTTATTGTGGTTAATTTTAAGTTATACTGGGGTTGTACCAGAAGATTATTTAGATATTGATATTGGAGGATGGACTATGTGGTCATTGGAATTTGCCATTGCTGTGTTTTGTATTGCATGTCCATGCGGTATAGGTTTGGCTGCACCAACGGCTTTATTTGTAGGATCGGGCTTGGCTGCCAAAAATGGAATTTTAGTTAAAGGTGGAGGTGCGGCTTTCCAGGATGCGGCTCATACCAATATTGTATGTTTTGATAAAACTGGAACTTTAACCTATGGAGAATTGAAAGTTAGTGACTTTGCTTATAAGAAAGGTTTCAAAAATATCAGTTTCCAGTTAGCTAGAGATTTAGAGTTAAGTTCTAAGCATCCATTGGGAGAAGCTGTCAAAAGTTTTATATCAGAAAGTGGAGTAAAGATAGAAAATAATAAAGTTCCAAACGTGGAGACCATACCAGGTAGAGGTTTGAAGGGAGAAGTTATTTTTGAAGATGGTAAAGAAAATAAAATGGGTCTTGAAACTGTGATTTTAGGTAATGAAGCGTTTTTGAAGGAAAATCAAGTTGAAATCACCACCAAAGAATCGGAAATATTGAATGATTGGAAATTAGAGCAGAAATCTATTGTTCTAGTTGCTGTTAAGGCTAGGGTATTCAATGATAAACAGTTCCATCTTATTTTGATGATTGGGTGTAGAGATCAAATTAGACCTGAATCAAAGACCATCATAAAACAATTGAATAAAATGAAAATGGAGAGTTGGATGATTACTGGGGATAATAATATTACCGCTACATCAATTGCTGAAGAATTAGGTATTCCTGATGATCATGTGATCTCTGAAGTGTTACCTACAGATAAACAGAACAAAATCAAAGAGATCAAGTCATTGCAACCCAAAAATATCGTGGCCATGGTTGGAGATGGTATAAATGATGCACCAGCGTTGGCCACAGCTGATATAGGTATAGCATTATCTAGTGGAACTGATTTGGCTGTGACTTCGTCGGATTTCATTCTCCTTAATAAATCACACCCTTTGATTTCCATGATTACCCTTTTTGAATTATCCAAGAAAGTTTTCACCAGGGTGAAATTCAACTTTGGTTGGGCTTTGATTTATAATATGATTGGTATCCCAATAGCTGCTGGTGTCATTTATCCTATTCATCATACCAGATTAGGACCAGTTTGGGCTAGTGCAGCAATGGCAGCTTCATCGATCAGTGTTGTTTTAAGTAGTTTGGCATTGAATTTCTACAAGCCTAAAGTGAAAATGACTGAACTCCAAGAAGAGTTTGATCATCCTATAAAAGAGATTGAATTATGAGACCCATTGATTTTTTTAATGATTATAATGCTTATGTAATGTTATGTACGTTTAAAAATAGTAGTATCGAGTTTCACTACCATTACGGTAATGTTATCTGTTGTTGAGTTATCCATGGCAATTTGACATAATTTCTTAGCAGCAACTTCAGGATCATCTGATTTTGTAAAGCTCTCTTTAACAATCTCCACCGCCTTAACATCTGAAATAACATCCCAAACACCATCACATGCTAAAATCATAAATTCATCAGTATCATAGATTTCTGTCGACGTAGTGAATGGAGTCCCCACTACTAATTCTTTCATATAAGAATCACCTAAAGATCTGGTAACAGCTAAGATCCCATTAACTCTATTCTTTAAGATTAACCCCCCTGAATCTCTTATACGATTGATTTCATTAATATCACTAGCTTTATGATCATAAGTTAACCTATAAGCATTACCTCCACGACATAAAATAATTCTCAGGTCTCCAACATTAGCAGTATACATTACTCGTTTATGATTTTTATAATCAATAGTATTTGAATTGTCATTATTATCATTAGATTTTTCTTTATTTCCATTCTTCTCCCAAGCAAGAACCACCACAGCTGCCGTACAACCAGAATTCCCACTTCCTTCTTTAGTTATTGATTCATCAGCTTTTAAAAATGAATTATTAAGACTATCTCTCATATCATAATCTTCAAGATTCTTCTCTTCACTATCTAAAATTTCTTGCTCTAAATAGTTGTGTAAGTTGTTACCACACCATCTGGCTGCTTGTTTACCAGCATGACCATCAAAAACTGCAAAATATCCCCAATCCAATCTTTCAGCAAAATTGGCAACATAAGTGTGAACATCTTCCATTTTTGATCTATAAGTAGTATTCTTATTCTCTGCTACTCCTACTTTGAAAGATAATCCATAGAATGGATCATTAGAATTCGATGTGACACTTAGATTGGAAGTGGATGTGTTCTTATGACTAGTTATCTTGTTCAACGATAATGATGAATTGTTTAAACTCATAATGGACTATGATTTTTCAGGGTGCGACAAGGATCTATATTAGCAGGCTGATATAGGTACCACCAAACAAAGCAATTGACGATAGATTAGACGATAGAATCAATAGGAAAAACACAATTAGAAACCTGTGAAGATTTAATTGATAGATAAGGTGATATAGTAGAAGTTAATCGACTCAGGAACTATATATACTAAGAAACCCAACTTTACAAAAGAAACTTTACAAAACCTTAAGTATTGATATACATTAACACGTATAGTAACACAACTAACACTTACAGTAAAACGACTAACACAAACGATAACACAAACAAGAAACTCCTCAACTTATAATAATGATTCATCCAAAATTCAGAAGAAAATCAAGTAATTTTAGACCTAATCTTTACTATGATAGTGCTTTGATTCAAAGTAAAACCGAATTCGAATTGCTTCCTGTTATAACACTTATCAAGATATTTTCTTATCTCAATACCACTGATCTTTTGAGTATTTGTCTTACCAGTAGATTGTTCTATTTACCGGCGATTATCAATCTATACGAGAAGATTATCATTATCAATGATGATGAGACATTGATCAAGTTTGTGAAGAATATGGTTGATTATGCCGATTTGGGGACCATTGTTAATTTCAAGAACATCGACAAATTGTTAGGAGTTATTGAACATACGGATAAAGTTGGTCGTCACATTAAACGATTGATTATTTTGAATGATAAGATTGATTTTGATAATGATAGTAATTATTTAAAGTTGCAAACATTGATAAGTAAGATTCATCTCATACAATTAATCAACCCTTCATTGAATATCAATCGGTTAGAATCATTGAATTTGAGTACTTTGAAGTATTTATCTATTACCATTAAACAAGATAATCATAAAGCTTTTGATATCAAATTACCAAATTTAAAAGCTTTAAAGGTTTATTATGAAAACAAAGAATTCAACAAAGTGAAGTTTCAAATCTTAGCAAAGAATCTAGTCAAGAACAAGATCATTGACAATTTAAACAAATTAGAATTCGAAGAATTGATTGTTAAAGATTTGAAATTAATGAATGAAAGTAATAATAATTTACAATTAGCTATTTGGATAGATTTCTTCATTGAATTGAATATCTTGAAATTTCAAAAGTATACAAGCTTAACCACTCTTTCCATTGATGGGTTCATAAACAATCAAGGGTATCAAATATGCCAATTAATGAATCTAATCTTTGATTTGAAAAATCTTCAAGTTTTGAAATATAATATCAAAGAGTTCAGTCATTTGAATGAAGTTCATTATGAAAATGATCATAATCTTCTTATTAACTTACTAACATCATCCAATTTGAAATGTTTAATGATAAATCCAACATTTGATTGTTTAACTTGTCAATTAAACATGATCTTAAAAATGCTTAAAATGGTCCAACTCGACACTCTTGATTTGAAATTCGAATTCTTGAATCTAGATAATGTTAAACAGTTGATAACATCTATCAATAACCAGTCCAATTTGAAGCAACTCAAATTATATGATAAATCCAACGAGTTTGCTAACGAACATGAATTCAAAAAACTTATAGGTGATAGGTTCAATGATTTTGAGAGAATAAACTTCAATTTACAACTCCTACAAAAGTATGATGCTATAGATTATCAATTCGATAGGATTTCTATGTTTGCATTCAATGAGTTTTATAAATCTAATAGTGATAATATCGCAGAGTATTTAAATAATTATTTGAAAGTCATAGGATTAGATATCAAACAGTTCAAACAGTTGAATAAGTTAAATGTTAATAACATTGGATTAATGAACAATAATGGGTACAGGTTGATGAATATTGAACAAACTCCAGTAATTATTGAATAGATATTAAAGTAGTATCGATTACGTAATGGTGTCATCACCTATGACTAAAGTAGTTATAGTTCTCACATCTGACTAATGTCACATTCCTGAACCCCGAATTTCTCATGTCTCGTCTCGCTAGGGTCTCGTCTTACTAAAATCTCGTCTCGCTATGGTCTCATCTCCTTCCAGTCTCACCGACCAGGCTCACTGTTTTCCTCACTATTATTGTCACCGGACTGTCTCCCTGTCGCCCCACCTTCTATGTTCGCACTGATTCATCGACTAAAACTTTCTTTATCTCAATTTCTTTTTCTTTCAACAAATCCTCAAATTCTTCCATTAATAAGATTTGTAACTTTTTTGTTTAAACATCCCATTTTTTTTCAAAGTTTTCCAGTTATTTCCATACCCTTTAACTGAAATAATTTCATAGAACTTACCCATAACTTAATCAAAGCATTATCTTTAAGTTAATCGAAATTTTTAATTTGTAAATAAACAAATCCTTATTTGATACAAACAGATAATTACATATATCACACTAATGAGTTCAAAATCAGCAGCAGCTATTTTACAACGACAATTTAAAGATTTAACTGATCCTAAAAAAGGGATCCCTTCATTTCATATAGAATTAGATGATGATAATATTTTCTTATGGAATATTGGTATTATGGTTTTAAATAAAGATTCTATGTATCATGGAGGGTACTTTAAAGGACAAATGAGATTCCCAAGTGATTTCCCATTTTCACCTCCAACTTTTAGATTTACTCCAGCTATTTATCATCCAAATGTTTATAAAGATGGTAGATTATGTATTTCAATTTTACATCAAGGAGGTGATCCAACATCCGATGAACCAGAAAATGAAACTTGGAGTCCAGCTCAAACTGTGGAATCAGTTTTAATTTCTATCATTTCATTATTAGAAGATCCAAATATTTCTTCTCCAGCTAATATTGATGCTTCAGTTGAATTAAGAAAAAATCCTGATGCTTATAAAAAGAAAGTCTTACAAGAAGTTGAAAGATCAAAAATTGATATTCCTGAAGATTTCATAATGCCAGAATCTGAATTATATGCTTATGGTAATAATGGTAATAAAGATAATAATCAAGATCAAGATCAAGTTGATGAAGATTTTTGGTATGATAGTGAGGAAGAAAGTTTTGATGAAGAAAGTTTGATGGATGATATGGATGATAATGAAGATGAAGAAGAAGAGGAAGAAGAAGAAAGTGATGTCGATATGATGGCTAAATAAGATTATTAACGATATTTTATTCTTTCTTCCCCAAAGAAGATTCTTTACTTCATGTTTCTGTTGTTTTTATTCCATTAGTTTAGGTGTTAGATCATTGCATATATATTATAATTAATTAAATCTCTTAATATTTTTAAATCCCTTTTAATCCTTCATTCAATGCTGTTACCAAATTATCCAATTTATACTTCGCTATATGATTAGGTAATTGTTTATCATATAATATCACTACATAATATTCTTTATCGTCAATTAATTCATCTTGTTTAACGGCTATACCATTTTCAAATGATTGATTTTCATCTAAGGATAATTTCTGGATCATAATATTTAATTTTGTATCAAGTTCTAAAACCCCCCAATTTGTACCATCTTGAATATTACGATAATAATTATAAATTAATAATGAATATACTTTAATATCATCAATATTAATAGTAGTTTGATTATATACGGTACTTAAAGCTACACCATTGTTAGATAACAAAGAAATTGAAATAGGTGAAACCAATGGCGAAGTATCGCCGGTAGTTTGTATAGGAACAGCTTCCAACCCTTGAGATAATACTTGGGATATCTTCTTCAGTTGTAACATCGATTGATTATTCGTGTGAGAAACTTATCTTGCGACGTTTTATGGTAAATGTCTCACATAAAAATGTCTCAGTAGATATTCTCTCACGACGCGATTGTTTTTGAAAACATCTTTCTTTGACAAAGCGGTTATTATGAAATGGATGCAATAAATAGGAAAAGACCATTAAGTAGACAACCTTTAAAAGAGACTAGTGGGAACATCCCTAGTCCAAATAAAAAATTGAAATTAAAGGATGCTTTACCAATAACAAATCCAACTACCACAAAATTAGAAGTTTCTCTTCAACCTCAGACCCAAAATCAACAAAATCAATTGAAAACTCCTGTTTATAAGAATGATACTAAAGTTAGAAGTCGATTAGTAGGAGAAGAGTTATCTCAATGGAGAACCAGTTGGAAGAAAATCATGAAAAGTAGTGTAGTATATTTCGATACTCAAGGTGTAGAACAAAATAATCCTAATCATCAATTAGAACAAAAGAAAGCTATTAAAGCATTGAAATTTGTTGGTTCAGCTATAACTCCATTTTATGATAAATCAGTATCAATCATTATTTCAAGAAGATCATATAATGCTCAACATCATTATAATTCCAACGATATTTTCCATGATGCTTCAAATTTAAAAATTAAGGTATGGAATTATGATAAAGTTTTCAGATTCTTTAAAAATTTAGGTATTACTGATTTTGATAATTTATCATATCAAAATCAAAATCATGATGGGGATTTATATAATTTATTAAGAGTTGAAAAGATTTTTGGATCTACTGATAAAGATCCAAGTGCTAAAAGAGAAGATATGCATTATTTTGATAAGAATTATTTATATGTTTATGATTTAAGTCAAAATGTTCGACCAATAGCTATAAGAGAATGGTTTGATGATAATTATCCAATTTTACATTTAACATTAGATGGGAAATGTCCATTTATTATGGATTCAGAAAATTCTGAAAGAAAAAAATTAAGAAGAATAAAGAAATTTCAAGAAACTGAAAATTATCGTAAACTTTTAAAAAAATCAGCTTATGATTTAATTAATAATATTCGTAATAAAAGAAATTCCATTATTTTAACATCATCATCAATTTTAAGTGATGATGAAAATACTATAATCCAAACTAATTCCAATTGTCAATCTGATATTGATGATAATATTCAATTAATTAAGAATTTTAATGAAGATAATGAAAATAATGATAAAGAAAATGAAGAATATGAGAATTTCAAACATCCTAAACCAAATTTAATTAGAAATTCATCATGTATACCAACCAATAATTCTAATGGAAGATTTTATGATGTTGCAGCATCAGGATTCAATGGTGAATCAAATGCTATTCAACAATTTTCAATTGATTCCGGCCCTCAATTAGGTGGTAATGGTTTAGGTCCAACAATTTCTCAAGTTCCTTCGAAAAATATAAATAATTTAAAAAGAAGAATATTTATGAAAAAGCAGAAACAGAAAGTTGAAGAAAAGACTGATTTAAAACCTGGTTATTGTGAAAATTGTAGAGTTAAATATGATTATTTTGATGATCATATAAATTCTAATAGACACAGAAAATTTGCCGTTGATGATTCTAATTTTAGTGATATTGATAGGCTCATTGGCATTTTAAATGATTCTAAATCATTTGGTTTCATCACTTCTGATGGTGATTTTAGTTATTCTGAAGAATAGCTTCATTAGCATAATATATATAAAATTCGCAGTAAAACTTTTCCATCTCATGTTTAATCTTGGTGTAAGATCTATAAGGTGCTTACCTATTGGTAGGGTAACGAGGTCTTATTCTATATTGAATGACTTGCCTAAGGTCAATAGGTTTGCTGATAAGTATAAAAATCAGGCAAATAGGAAAGGTAAACCTAGAACTGATATGAAAGGTGATAAGATAGATGCAAGTATGAGAGATAAACCAAGACCACGAAATGATAGACCACGAAATGATAGACCTAGATCTGATGGTCCCAGACCTATTAGGCTCAATAATGAAAGATCCCGGCCTGATGGTCCTAAAGGACCCAATAATGATAGAACAATGAAAAATACTGCAAAAGGATCCAAAGATATTAAACCTAAACCAGATTCTAATGCTGCAGATATTGTAGTGGGTTTTGATGGTCCTTATGATGGACAAGATGAAAGAACCAAATACCAAAGAAAGATGGATGCAGCTGCTAAGGCAAAGGAGTATCAGAAAGTAAGAGAAGCTTTAAAAGCCAAACAACAAAAGCAAGCTGTCAAAACTCCTAAACCCAAGGAAAAACCTAGAAAGAAGGAAACCAGCAAAGCTAAAGTGAAAATTTCCGTTCCTACATTCATTACTGTTGGTAACTTATCATCAATGCTTAATATCCCTCTTAACAAGCTTTTGCAAAATCTTGAATCTATGGGATTTGAAAATATGAGACATAACTATATCTTGGATAAAGAAAACGTTTCATTGATTGCTGATGAGTATGGTTTTGAGATATCCATGAATGATGATAGTGGGTTGGATTTATTCCCGGCTCCTGAACCCAAAGAAGGAGACGTTAATGTAAAATCTCGAGCTCCAATTATTACCATTATGGGACATGTTGATCATGGTAAAACTACTATTTTAGATCATTTGAGGAAATCTTCCATCGTAGATAAAGAATTCGGAGGTATAACCCAACATATTGGGGCATTCTCTGTTATAACTCCTATTTCGAAGAAGAAAATCACCTTTTTGGATACTCCAGGACATTCAGCATTTTTGAAGATGAGAGAAAGAGGTGCTAATGTTACCGATATTGTTATTTTGGTAGTAGCAGCTGATGATTCTGTAATGCCACAAACTATAGAAGCTATCAAACATTCAAAGAAAGCGGGTGTTCCGATTATTGTTGCCATTAATAAATGTGATAAGCCGGGAGTCAATGTCGATAAAGTTTTGGGAGATTTAGCAAGATATGATATTGACATTGAAGATTATGGTGGTGATACTCAAACTGTCCAAGTCAGTGGTAAAACCGGTCTTAATATGGATAAATTAGAAGAAGCTGTTATAACTTTGAGTGAATTGAATGATTTTAAAGCTGAAACTAAAGGGGTTCCAAGTGAAGGTTGGATCATTGAATCAGAAGTTATGAAAGGTATGGGACCCGTTTCAACGATCTTGGTCACCAGGTCTTCAGTTAAAGTAGGAGATTTCTTAGTTGCAGGTAAAACCTATTGTAAAGTAAGAGGAATGAAAGACGAACATGGTAAAATGGTTAAAATAGCAGGTCCTTCAACCCCTGTTCAAATCTGGGGCTGGAAAGAATTACCTACTTCTGGTGATCAAGTGTTACAAGCTACCAATGAACAAATTGCTAAAAAGGTAGTTCAGAACAGAATCACTCGTGAGAAGGAAATGATGGCTTTCAAAGATATCGAAATCATAAATTCTAAAAGACAAAAAGAATTAGAAGAATTAGCCAAACAAGAAAAAATCAACGAACTCAAACAACAAGGATTCAGTGAAGAAGATTTGAAAGAAGAATTCGAGCAAGAAGCTAAAATCAAAACAGTCAATTATATCATCAAATCCGATGTTTTTGGTTCTGCTGAAGCTATCAAGGAGAGTATCGAAGGTCTTGGTAATGATGAAGTTAAAGCCGTGGTTATATCTCATGATGCAGGACCTCCTGTTGATTCTGACATAGATATGGCATCTACTTTGAATGCTAAAATATTCTGTTTCAATGTGAAAATTCCTAAATCTACCAGTACCAAAGCCAATCAAAATAATGTGGAAATGAAAGAACATAATATCATCTATAGATTGATTGAAGAAGTCACTGAAGATTTGAATAATCAATTAGAACCTGTCGTAGAAACGAAAATTTTATCCGAAGCTAAAATCCAAGGCATCTTTAACATTACTGTCGTCAGCAATGGTAATAAACGGAAAGTTAAAATTGCTGGTTGTAAAGTCAATAGTGGTACTTTACATAGAAATTCTACCATCCGTGTAATGAGAAATGATACATCAATTTATGAAGGTAGTTTATCAACTATGAAACATAATAAAGATGATGTTAAAGAAATCAAAAATGGTATTGAATGTGGTTTATCCTTCGATAATTGGGATAAGTTTGAAGAAGGGGATGTTATTCAAGCATTTGAATTGATCCATCATAAAAGATACTTGTAAATAAAATGTATATAGAAAGTCGCACCTAAATCTCATCTCCATAATGTCATCTCATGATGAATACTCATCAGATGATGAGTCTATAATCGAAGGCAGTAATACACAGCTTGGATTCGTAGATGTTCCAATAGACGAAGAAGTTACCATTGAAGATACTATACTTGGAGGTGAACCAGTTTGGCTTCACCCACAATCATTTCCTGATGAGAAATTAATTACATGTAAGAATTGTGGTAATAAGATGGCTTTATATTTACAAGCTTTCTCACCTTTCGGAGATGAATTTCATGATAGAGTGATTTATATTTTTGGTTGTTTGAATACTAAAACCTGTTCTTATAAAGATGGAAGTATTAGATGTATCAGAGGAATATCTAAAGATCCTATAAAGATGGAAGAATTGGAGAAAGAACAACAAAGAGAGATCCAAAACGAATTAGATCAAAAATTACAATTGGAAAACAAAAAGAAATTAAGAGATGAATTAACTAAAGATTTATTTGGTAGTGGAAAAGCTGATAATCCTTTTAGTAAAAATACTGATAATCCATTCTCTAATCCTTTTGCCAGTCCTTTCAAATCAGAACCTAAACAGCCTGAAGTTAAAGCTGAAACTAAAACTTATGCTTCAGTAACTGCTGAAACTATCCCTCCAGTCACCAAAAAAGAAATTGTCAAGTATGAATTACCCTCATATCCAGGATATTTCGTATTTGTAGAAAAAGAAAAGTTCAAAAAACAAGGTTTGGACCCCGAATTAGAGAAATACAAGGATTTAATCGATAATAATTCCATCAATGAAGAAGATGTAGGACCTTCATCAAAAGTTAATCTTAATCCACAACAAAGCAAAATCGCTAATATGTTAGATGATAAGTTTTTTGAAACTTTCTCAAATACTGTACAATATAATCCTGGCCAAGTGTTAAGATTTGATCTTGGTGGTAAACCTTTATTGTATAATGGGAAAGACAAAGTAGCTAAAGCATTCACAACCTCGCCATTCAATATTCCTGCACCTGCTATAAACCCTTCTTCATCTAGACAATTTGAACTTCAATTAATGCCTAAAACCATTATTGATTTGGAAAGAGATGAAATTAATATCATGGATGGTATGTCTTGGGGAACTATAATTGTTTGTACTGATGTTGAAGATTACGTTCCACCAGAATACTTTGATGAAAATCATGTGGCTTATGTTGAAGAATATTGTGGGGTTCAATGGGAAGAGTCTGTGTAGGTAAAAGTCCCTTTGGAATTCTTTCACTTTCCTTACTCATATTAATTAGACGAAACTTTTTTGATACTACCTCCTTCCAACTGCGACTCCTTACCGCCTCTTAATCATTTCTCCTGTTTAGTATAAATAGACGTGCTCATTGCTAAGCAACATTGCGGCCAAACATCCCTTTGCAACCGGTGAGAAGAATTTCCACCTTATTTACTTGCCACTAACCCTCTCCTCTACCCATAGATCCTTCCCCTGATCAAATATTCATCCCTTATAACTCCATGCTTCTCATTTCCTCTTGGTTGCAAAAATAGAAACATCAACGGTTTTTTGCAACTGACGCAATCGTCCTGTATATATACAGGAAGTTGTGCGACTAACCAAATTTTTGGTATAATTCTTTTTTGTGACGTTTTTATTTATCATATTTACATTCATAGATCGATCAATAAACCCTTTGGTTGAAATTTTCTTATAGATTGGATAGACTTAGTCAGAGGAAGAGTTTTAAAAATTGTTTTTCTGATATAATTTAGATTTTTTTCACCATTTGTTATTGATTTATAGATCACTAGAATTAATCCCATGTCTAGTATTCACGATAGTTCTGATGAAGAAAGGGACTTTCAGTCCCATATTCAATTACCTAGCTTACAGGATTATCAGAAACACAAAAAGAGAAACAGTAGTAGTACGAATCTTGTAAAAGCTGGGAAGAAATTCGGTAAAGCTATACAACAAAAGGGTTCTTCTTCTAAGAAAGGTGTGAATTCTCCAAGACAATCGTTTGTTAGTAACGATTCTTCCTTGAATGAACCAGAAGTTTATTCTGATAGTAGTGACGATTATCAAGAAGGAAGCAGTAGTTTACCTAAGTTTCAATTCAAAGATGATTTAAATGCTGAATCCAATGTAATGGATGATGATGAAGATGAAGGGATGTACCCTGAATATGGGGATGATTATGATACCAATCTCCCCGATCATTTGGATGAGTCTGATTCTGATGATGATGAGTTAAATCGAAACCCACCTCCACAAGGCTTAGATCCCTTGGATCAACCTACACATGATTTACATCAACATGCATCAAGAGATTCCCATGAACTGAGATTTTCACATAATTCCTTACATTCCAAATCAGATTTGAAGTCCCATTCTTCAAGAAATTCAAGTTTAAGAAATCATATTTTCAGAAGACCTTCAATGTTTTCTAGAAAACATGGAGAAACTGATATAACTGATCAATTGGGTAGCACCACATCATCACATACAGCAAACTCTCAAAATAGATCAGGAGTTGTTTTCAAAGATATTTTAAGAAAAATGGCTTTGCAAGATCAAGCATATCCTGAAAGACCCAATTCTGATACTTTCATAGGACAGATACTCAGTAACGATGGTAATATGAGTTTAAGTGGTGGTGGATTAGTTCCTGGAGGTTCAAGAATGTCAAGAGAGAAACCTATTGATGAAGAAGAAGAGATAGGAGACGATGAATCATTTGCCGAAAGAAATTCAATTGAACTACAAAAACTCGATTTCGCTCAGTTGAATAATGAAGCTAGAAATTTGATTAATGTCCATGTACCTGAAAGATACCGTCAAGAAACTTTCGAAGATCATCAGATAGAAAGTAATTCTTCAAGTGAAACTGTTAAAGAGAAAAGTGATGAAATAGATGAAAAGGCCAGACCCAGTATTGATTCTAAAACTAGAAAGAAAGAAGCCGACCTTTATGCCCCTAATCCAGACTTGTTTCTTCGTAATGATGTCCAATATAACGATGATGGAGAATTCATGATGCTTGATGAAGATTCAGAATATAATATTGCACCTCCTACTAAAGTTCAAGCGGGTGTTTTATCCTCATTATTAAAATTGTATCAAAATCCTGATGAATCAAAGTCGACTTCCTCATTATCATATGGAGATCATTCCACTTTACATGAATTTGATGAAGATCGTGAACCCACCAAAACATCATCATCTTTTGATATCATGAAAGGGTTTAAATCTGGGGGTAAAATGGTGAAAGACAATTTACCTTTCTATAAGAAGACCCATAGTGGCCAACAAACACCTGTTGATACAGAGGATGGACAAATCCCAATAACTGATGAATCAGGTATGCCATCTTTCCAAAATGCTAAGCCCAAACAACATCGTAAAGCAATGGTTAATCCATCCAATGTCCCTACTAATGTTTCTAAAAGATTCAAGAAAGCTAAGAAGAAAGCAGCCGAACAATTAAGAATCACCGTTCATATTGCTGATGTTCTTCAAAGACAAAGATTCATCATGTTGATGTGTAAAGCATTAATGTTATTTGGAGCTCCAACTCATAGATTGGAAGAATATATGATAATGACATCACGTGTTTTGGAAATTGATGGTCAATTTATTTATTTCCCTGGTTGTATGATTATGGCTTTTGGTGATGCTGCTACCAGAACTTCTGAAGTTCATTTGGTAAAATGTACTCAAGGATTGAATTTATCTAAATTAGACGAAACTCACAAGATTTATAAAGCTGTGATTCATGATTTAATGGGAGCTGAGGAAGCATCAGTGAAATTGACTAAAATCTTGAAACTGAAAAATGTTTATAATCCATGGTTATGTGTTTTCTTTTATGGTCTTGGATCATCAATGGTTTGTCCATTCGCTTTTGGTGGAGGTTGGACAGATATTCCAATAGCTTTTGGGGTTGGTTTATGCGTAGGATATTTACAATTCTTTGTTTCATCAATGTCCAACTTATATTCTTCAGTATTCGAAGTAAGTGCTTCTATTGTTGTATCATTCATTGCTAGAGCCATTGGATCTATCCATGGGGGTAAAATATTTTGTTTTTCAGCCATTGCCCAAGGATCTCTAGCGTTGATTTTACCAGGATATATCATTTTGTGTGGATCATTGGAATTACAATCTAGAAATTTGGTCGCAGGAGCTGTTAGAATGTTCTATGCCATCATTTACTCATTATTCTTAGGGTTTGGAATTACTTTAGGAGCTTCTTTATACGGTTGGGTTGATAAGAATAGTGTCTCTGAAGTCACTTGCAGTGCCGATCATCAAATCGATCCCAAATTTAGAATTTTATTTGTCCCAGCGTTCGCAACCAGTTTAGGATTAATCAACCAAGCTAAACTCAAACAATTACCAGTGATGTTGATCATTGCATGTACGGGATATGTTGGAACATATTTTGCAGGTCTTCATTTTTCCAATGTCTCGGAATTTACTGCATGTATTGGAGCTTTCATTGTGGGTATTTTAGGTAATCTTTATTCAAGAATTTGGAAAGGTTTAGCTGTAAGTGCCATGCTTCCTGCAATCTTTGTTCAAGTCCCTTCAGGTATTGCTTCTCAATCTTCATTATTATCAGGTATAACAGCAGCCAATGCCATTACTAGTGATGGTAATAATACCACGGCTTCAAATGCTGCATCCGATTCAAGTTCAGGATCAATGAGTTTTGGTTCAGCTATGGTGGAAGTTTCTATAGGTATCAGTGTTGGATTATTTGCAGCTGCTTTGATTGTTTATCCATTCGGTAAAAAGAAAACTGGTCTTTTCTCTTTATGAGTTATTTATAGGTTTTAATGTATGAGTCGCACCAGTTATTTCTCCAGATAAAGTATTTATGTTGAGATTAGGGACGTGGGGTAGACGATTTAATTCTTCCATTAGTTTGGTCAACTCTAACGATAATTACATATCAGTGAAGTTGAATGGTAAGATAATTCAATACAGTTCCATATTCTTGAGGGATGCCTGTTCAGCTCCAGAATCTGTTGATAAGCATTCAAGTCAAAAATTATTCACTACCGCAGATATTAGTAAAGATTTGAAGGTTCACGACACTAAAGTTGTTCATAATAAAGATGGAGATGTGTTACAGGTCAAGTGGTTTCAAAATGGGCAAAATCATATTTCTGAATATTCCTTTAAGTTCTTAGATCATTATTCAACCCGAGAATCTCGAATCAAGGGTAGGTATTTTGAAGATTATAGAATCGTATGGAACAATTCTATTCTTACCAGAGATTTGGAAAGTATTAATACCCTGTACGACGCTTATATGAATGATGAACAAACATTTCATAAAATGGTTCAACAATTGAATAAATATGGACTTTGTTTCGTGAATGATTTACCTCAACCAACGGAAGAAACCATGACAGAAGAAAATGTAAACCACTGGCCAGTTTCTAAGCTAGCAAACAAATTCGGATACATCAAAAAGACTTTTTATGGAACTTTGTTTGATGTTAAGAATGTAAAGGAAGCTAAGAATATTGCTTATACTAATTCATTCTTACCATTACATATGGATTTATTATATTATGAATCACCTCCAGGATTACAATTTCTTCATGCTATCCAAAACTCCACTTTAGGTGGAGAGAATATCTTTGTTGATTCATTTGTTGCAGCCAAATACATCAGAGAAAAAGATCCTAGAGCTTTCAATGCATTGACTCAAATTCCAATCACTTATCAATATAACAACAATAATGAATTCTATTATTATCAGCGTCCTTTGGTAGTTGAAGATGAACGTATTGATGCCAAATCAAAATATCCTTTCATAAAAGAAGTTAATTATTCACCACCTTTCCAAGGACCTTTTGAATTAGGTATCACCAAATCTAGTGGTAATTCCATGACCGAAAATGCTAATCATTCTCAATTCAATGATTTCCTTAGAGGTTTAAGAATGTTTGAAGAATTTATAAACAATCCAGAGAATCAATATCAATTGAAAATGCCTGAAAAATCATGTGTTATATTTGATAATCGTAGAGTTTTACATTCAAGATTAGAATTTTCTGATTCAAATGGTGGAGATAGATGGTTAATGGGATGTTATGTTGATGGAGATAGTTATAAGTCCAAATTAAGAATAGCATCTAGATTTATTTAAATTTTCTTATATTTATACACAACTATTTTAGTACATTAAATTTCTAGTAACCATAATTACTATAAGCCATATTATTGACTTGTTGACCACCATTTCTAGCAGTATCGGCGGCCTTTCTTGTTTGAGTTTTATAAAGTTGTTTAAACCCATTACATAAACGAAGCATATTTGGATAATCAAATCCTTTTAATTGATAACCATCAACCCCGGTTTTAACATGCCAGGTTGAAATAGGAGTATTAACATTAACTTTAAATAATAATAAGAACCAACCTGGAGCTCTGTGATCATAACAAAATATATAAGCACTAGTTTTAGGATTAGCTTTAGTATAGGAATGTAACCATTCTTGTACTTCAGTTAAAGCACCTTCACGGAATTTTGGATGACGGACCATTTCTCTAACTTTGGCAGCAATTACTTGAACATGTTGGACAATTAATTCATCCAAATCATCATATGATTTACCTTCAACTAAGAATTTCTTTCTTCTACCAATAACTTTTTCTTCAATAATAAGATGTTGGAATAAATTAGTAGCTACTTTCCAGGTAACAGTTAAATATTCTGGACCTTTTGATGAAGGACGTAAAACACAATCACCTAAACTCTTAGGAGCTAAGAATTCTTCTGCTTGTTTATGATTGAAATTATGGAATAAAGGATGTTGGAAATTTCTTGATTTTGCATTGGCTTCCTTTTCTTTAAACAATTCCTTTTGTCTATCATTTTCTTCAGCTTCTAAATCCCATTTACTACCATCTTTATGAACTTTTGGTTGTAAGGCTCTTCTAATATCTTGTTCCATAATTGAAAAAGTAGCAGAAAATTGTTCATATTGGACTTCTAAAACAACAGCTTGTAAAACTTGACCTTGAATTATAGTGGCATTTCTTGGAATTAAAGATTCTTCAATATTACCTTGAATTAATGAAGATGTTGTAACTTTAAGATATTTAATGGTTGAAGCATTCATATTATTCAAATCATTAAGATTTCTACCAACTCTTGTAACCGTTACTGGTACTATGGTATTTCTACCAAAAGTTTTAGTAGATTCTCCTGATAACATTTCAAAAGTTTCTTGAACATCTAAAACATGGAAAGATCTTCTTAATTCTTCATAATTATTAACTAATTCTTCTTTAATACTTTGTAAAGTAGCATATTTCTTTTTACCGAATTTAGTTTCTAATTCTTTACCATAAGCATTTAAATTCAAATCATCAACTTTATTAACACCATCTTGCATTAATTGATAAATTATTCCACCTTGTTCTTCAATACTACCAATATCTTCTTCATCAAGATCTAAAGCATCAGCAGCCATTTTACGAGCTAAATCATAATCTTCAGGATGAATTCTGGTAGCATCCAATAATTCAACTGATCCATCATTAGCAGAAATATTCTCATCATAAGGAATATAAAGGAATGATGAACAATTGAGGAAAATGTTAGCTGTTGATAATTCATGTTCAATCAATTCACTTCTGGTAGCTAAAGATGAACCTAATTTGGAATTAATGTTACGTATTAATCCTGAAGCTTTACGAGGTCCTAAACCTGAAACAAAAGGTAATAATTTCCCAATACTTTCATCTCTAACAGCTTCATTGATTTCAACTCCCAACATGTTAACGATATCAACAAAACAAGTTTCGAAAGTTTCTAAAATTAAATCATTAGGTAATAATTTTTGGAATTCAGAAAATGTTAATGATAAAATATCATCCCCTAAAGCAACATATTCAACTATTGGATTTTGAACATAACGAGCTAAACCAATACAATATTTAACTAAAGTAGCTTTATCACTGAATTCAATTTTGGCTCTTTGAGAATTTTGATATAATCTAGCAGTTTCATCAGGTCCATAAATAACTCTTACCAATGGAGGATCTTGAACATCATTTTTCAAATCATCAACATCAACTTGAATTCTATACATTTGAACAAAGGAGTTGATAATATCAAATAATTTCTTGGTATGAGCATTATAACCACTTACTACTATAACGTCAGGAGATTTCCCATTAAGACTTCTATCAATAAAAGCTTTTAATTGACCTTGGAATAAATCTTCACTTTCTCTATCAGTAATAGGATTATGATCAGATTTAAAGAATTCTGATACTTTACCATTATCTCTAACATAAGATCCAACAACAGCATTATCACGATCTCCTTTACCAAATGATAATGCTAAAACAGTTGGTTTGGTACCTTTATCATAACCAAATGGAGTAAATGGTGCTTGATCGATTTTATTCAAAAATTTCTTTCTTAAATCATTAGCTAATAATCTTTGACATTCTGATCTTAAATCTTCTTTAGTATTTAAACCAATCATTGTAGTTAACTTGGCGAAAGACATTCTTAACACAAATTCCCTTTCTTTATTCCATTTTTCGGAAATATCTGATAATCCATCAGATTTAAGACATGCAAAAATACTTTGGAACCATTTTTCATAATCTTTAGTTGATATTTTAATAACTAATAATCCTTGAGCTTCGGCTTCTAACATTCTTAATAAAGTATCAGGATTTCTTACCAAATCTGCAGGTGATCTATTTATAGCATATTTGATATCAGCATAAGCACTATGATTATCAATAACTGATCTTCCCTTTTCGGTTATAGCTACACTTACTGAAGCAAAATTCTTAAAAGTATTTCTAACTTCTTGTCTGATCTTTGGATTATGGAATATTGATTCTGAATAGAACTTTCTAACAGCACCTTGAGCATTTTTGTAATCTTTGAAAAGAACTTCTTCATCATCAATTAATTTCTCAATGATTTCATTAGGACTTTCAAATGGATCATCAGTGGCATGAATTCTGAATGATGCTTGGAAATTTTTAGAACTTTGATCTTGAACATTTTCACCAAATTGTTTAGCAGTGATACCATAAGCTTCAACAGCATCAAAAAGAACATTTTCTTTAATTCTTTCATAAATAGAAAATTTGGAATTTTTCTTAACTAATTTGGCTAAATCATTAGCGGAAGGTTTGAGGTCATTATTTTCATCATTTTCATCATCATCTTCTTCATTATTTTGAATTGGTTCTTGTTGTTGTTGATGTTTCTTAGTGGCTAAATCTCTAATTTCTTTAGAATAAGTAAATTGAATATAATCTTGTAAATCTTGAATAGCAACCATTGAATCTAATGATGAGAAATCTTTTAATAAATCATCATCAACATTTAATTCTTCAACTAATTTTTCAACATTTAATCTCTTTTCATATAATGAATGATATTCAATATCTAATTTAATGATTCTCCATAAATCATCTTCATCTAATAATCTATGAACAATTTCATTTGTACCATTAGCATCTTCAATTTGTTCCGCATATAAAAGGAAATCACGACGATGAGTCCATATAAATGGAACTTCATAGTTCTCTTTGGATATGAACTCAACTGCTTTACCAACAGCTTCTTTAAATTGAGGAATTAAATCTGGTCTGATTTTAGATGATTTTTCCAAATATAATAAATCACCAATCCAAGATTTTTCATTTTCTAATTCTGAATCATTAAGATCAATATAATTTAAATTATTACGATATTTTTGATATCTTTCTGGAACATCAATGATTCTGATTAAATTATCTTCTTCTGTTAACATACGTTCTTTTAATTCAGCATGTTCGAAAACTTCTTCTAAAGCTGTTGGTTCAAGATTTTCGGCATTTCCTTCATCTTCAATTTCTTGAGCATCTAATGCCCATTCATATTCTGCTCCATTACCGAAAACTTCAAATAATTGTTGTAAACTTTCTCTATCTACAGATGATAATTTAGAAGTATCTAATCTTGGACCTTTACTTATTCTTTGACGTTCTCTTTTAGCTTTTTCTCTTTTAGCTTCATCTTCATCAGAGAATTCATCATCTTCAATGAAATCTTCAAATTCATCCAAGATATTTCTATCATCAGGAATTCTTCTTTCATTTTGTTGTTGATTATCTTCATCATTTTCTCCTTCTTGTTCATTATCATCATCATCAGAAAAGAAATCGTCTAATCTACCTTTTTTACTTGTAGGAACATCTGATTCTTCTGATTCTTGAGCTCTTTTAAGACGTTTGAATTGTCCAGATTCTGATGATGTTGGTCTATGACCAGAATTTTCCATTAATAATTCTAAATCATCTTCATCTAAAGCATCATCAATGGTAGTTTTGGCTTTTCTTTTATGTTTTCTCTTTTTCTTATGGGAAATTCCTTCATCTTCTTCATCGTCATCCACAATAAATCCTTCACGGACTTTTTGAATGGCTTCTTCATCGTCATCTTCATCATCTTCTTCAGATGAGTCTTGCATAGCGTCATCACCTTCACCTTCAGAAGAATGTTGAGATTCATCATCTTTGATTTCACTCTCTTCTTTCGGTAAAATCTCAGCCAGTGGGACGTTAGAAGTTGAATTGTTGAGGTCTTCTTCACGTTGCATCGTTTAAGATGTATTATATATGTGAAGGTTTGATAAGGTATTAATCAATACAAACTTCAATCAATGAAAATCTCGACCAGTGCGAACTGAAAAATTTGTTGATGTCAGGGTAACCTTTTGAAGATAACAGGGTGCGTTAAGGTGGAGGTACGTTAAGAGGTTTGGGGGTTCGTTTGAGTCGTAAATTCATTATGTTAAGGAGAGTATGGAGTTATTTTGGCCAGATTAACTGGTGCATATTTAGCTTCGATTGTGGCAGACTGGGCTTTAAGTTCAAGTAGAAATCTGACTTCCAAACAATGTAAAATGACCTTGTTTAACCACTTAATCTTCTGACCTAACCCTGTGAAACTTCCTTCTTCGGAACTTGCATCATTGTAGTTTACTGAATTCCTCAGTCTCTCGTGCACGTCACTTATCGATACTGTTTATCCAACTTTTCATTAAACTTCCTATTATCTTGGTTGATGTATACTCCAGAATCTCCAAGCTTTCGTTTTCTTTTATCTTGATTCAATTTCATAATCAGCTTCATATTGTCTATTTGTTCTTCTGTAGGTTTCTGTTGATTAATTAACTGATTGTCTTTTTTCTTGGTATCATGTAAATCTTTATCTATGTTCAATTCACTAATTTCTTTGTTATACGTTTTCAAAGCAAGGTCATCGAAATTATCAAATCCTGATTGTTTGTCTTTTTGTTTAGATATCCACTGGTTTGTTTCTTCTATGGAATAAGACAATAATTTAGATTTTCTTTCAACTTTCTCTTCAGGTTGAAGGTCTTCTCTTAACTTTTGTCTCAATTCTTCACTCTTAAGTTTCCTACCTAATGCTTCATCTCTTAAATTTTCAACATTGGATTTTTTCACTTTGCTTTTCAAAGCTTTTAACCTTTTCAATCTTTCTATTTTAGAAGCCTTGGCCCCTGAATCAGTGTCATGACTATTATCTTTGTCATCGGACATCGGTGCGAGATATCGGGTTGCGCGGCGAGGCTTTTGCAACCTTAAGAAAATCACTGTTACACTTGATCATTTATACATGAGTAATTACACGCATCTTGATTGTGGCTTACTTATAACAGAATAGGGTTGTTTTCAGGAGTAATAATATAATATATAAATCACCGCATCCCGCAAAAGATTCATTTTTACAAATTAACGATAAGAAACAAGAATGATCGAACTTATGACAAAAGAATTGAAGTTATTGAAGTATTTACAATCACCAAATGTTTTAGACTCCATCAAAGGTAAACCTTTGAAAGTATTAAAGGCAATTGACGATTTTAATGCTAGAAGTAGTCAACATTACATGATAGTTGGCCCGGCCAAGGGGAAGTTCATAGTTGAGGAAATTCAAAGAACAAAACCAAAGATCTTGATTGAATTAGGATGTTTTGTTGGTTATAGTGCTGTTAAATGGGGTCATGAGTTGTCAACTATAGGAGGCCGATACTATGGATTCGAATTTAGTGAGGATTACGCTGATATTACTCGACAAGTTATCGAAATAGCTGGACTTTCATCGATATCAACTATTCTTGTGGGGGCTGCAAGTGAAAGGTTACCTGAATTTGCCAAACATCACAAACCTGCAGATTTCATTTTCATCGACCATGAAAAAAGTTTATATGTACCTGATTTCAGAGTAATGGAATCTGTGGGATTAATTGGTGAAAGTACAACCATCGTGGCCGATAATATCATTCGTCCTGGTGCACCTGAATATCATCAATACGTAAATCTTGATTCCAATGAAAGAGAAACTTATAATAATTCCCATGAAAATATATCAGGATCAAGCTATAAGGGTAAATCCACCAATTTATATACATCACAATTGATTCCTGTTGGTCAAGATGCCATTGAAATAACAAAATGTTTACTGGTTTAAATAGATATCAAATCTTTAACTCTAGCAAAGGAAAAGTTCGCGATTCATCATGACAGATCTAACACCTATCTTTAATCAATGTGTAGCAATTATAACACAGGAATTGACTCCTGTAGAGCACAAGGTGGATAAGCAACCTTATATCATTGAAGATACGTTTACCAAAGAAAGTGGAGATTTATATGGAGCAATAACCAAGATCAACTCATTTCTTACAGATATTAAACCTAAATACCTTTCAATTAATTATGATGAACCCGGTAAATTAACCATTGAAGACAAAGACGCTTTGGACAAAGACATTCAAAGGGAAATCTCCGTTCTTTACGAGAAGTATAAAGTTATAAAAAACTATGAAATTGAAAGAGGTAAAGTTAGTCATGGTAAGAAAAGTTGGATATCCAATGTCTTCGGTGATGATGAAGAGGATGCCAAAGATATCTATTTCAACCAATTGAAGGTGTGGCGATCTCAAATACTAGGGTTTATAGGGAAATCTTTGGATAACACTTCTAAGGTTTTCGAAGATATTGTCAGAAAGAGACATCATAGAGAACAACAATTGAATCTACTTAATTTTCAAAATTTGGAAGATAATAATGATAATTTCGATTCCGAATTGATTACTTCTAATGTGGATTATCAAGATTTTGAAGAAAACCTGGATTTGTCCCAAGTCCAATTACAAGAATTAAAAACTGAAAATGAAGATTATTTAAATATGAAAAACCAACAATTAAAACAAGTTGAACAACTTCATAGTTCAATGGTAGATATCATCAACATTCAACAAGAAATAAACTATCAGATATCTCAACAATCAGATCAAATAAGTAACCTTATTGATAATCAAGATCAAATAAATTTAGATTTAAGAGAAGGTAATAAGAACTTATCAAAAGCTACTACCAGAAATAAGAAATCTGCTAATATGATTATAATGACTAGTATTCTACTAGGATGTCTTATTCTATTTATGGACTTTGTGAATTAATGTAATCAAGCATCAGATAATTTAGTTATTTTTCCAGCACCAATAGTAGTACCTTCTTTACGAATAACCACTTTACCTAAAATTGGATCATCATCGAATTTACATAATGGTAATAATCTGTTACTATCAATAGTGATTTGTACAACTGCTTGTTGATTTGAAATCAAATGTTTCCTTTTACGACCATTGGTTGATACAATTTTGGTTAATTTACAAGGTAAATTGAAATTTGAACGAAAAAGAATAAAAGGTGTTCCAATCAACAAAGGTTTAGTAAGATTGAATAATGACAATTCACATTCAAATGTTTCAACAGTTTCAACTTTAGTGGAATTAGTAATAATATCACCTATAACAACATCATCCAAATTCTCAAGTTGTTTTTTGTTTACTGATAATTCTACAATTTCTCCTTTGATACCGAATTCTACTGTCTTACCATCATTTTTCAACTTGGTGATTTTTAAAGTTTGATCCAAAGGTAAAATCTTAATGGCATCACCATTACTTATTGAACCTGATATTATCTTACCAATAATTTGAACTTCATTAGTGGCTTCGATAATATCATTAATAACTAAATTGAAAGGTTCTTTAGTAATTTCATCAGTAGTTGAAGTTGAAATTTCAATATCTTCTAAATATTCAATCAATGAAGGACCTTTATACCAATTGAAATCATCAATTGATTCTCTTTTAATAACATTATTACCACTTAACCCTGAAAGAGGAATGAAATCTATTTGAGATTCTTCATAACCAATTTCATTAATCAAATAATCTTTCATGGTATCCACAATAAATTCAAAACGATGTTCACTCCAATTCTCTTTATCTAACTTATTGACAACAACACATAATTTTTCCACACCTGAATTACGTGCTATAATGGTATGTTCTTTAGTTTGACCACTGGAATTGAATCCACTTTCGAATTCTCCAGTAATGGAATCAACAATTAAAAGAGCAAAATCAGATTGACAAACACCATTAATCATTTGAGGTACAAAATCTTTATGACCGGGAGCATCAATAGCAGTGAATCTTGTTTTGGAAGTTTCGAAATTAGTTGAAACAATATCAATAGTAACACCACGAGCTCTTTCTTCTGATGTTTGATCCATTACCCAAGCTAATGCAAAAGAGCCTTTACCAATACTTTCACTTTCTTTGATTAATTTATTCAATGTCTTGATATCCACAATACCTAAATCTAAAAGTATACGACCCATTAAAGTGGATTTTCCAGCATCCACATGACCTATAACAACAAATGATTTATGGGGTTTACTATAGATTTTGGATATTTTGGAAGTATCAATTTTTTTTTGATCTTTAACTTTAACTTCTTTAGGCTTTTCATCAACAGTAAGATTTTTGAAATTTTGATTGAAAGCTTGTTTTTGTGCATTCTCTATCTTATCATCAGGACTTTCTTTACTGAAATTTTTCTTAACGGTTTCAATATCTAGTTCGTTAGTAATGAGTCTATATAATGAAGGGTTGATTTTATGACGTTTTTGCGTCTCATGGTAAACTTTGGCTTCTACCATGAGTGAAGTATCTACAGATAAACTATAATCAATGTCCAATTTCCTTTTAGGGGTATCATTGGGTATCAGTTTTGTCGGTATTTCCTTAACTTCATTAATTTCAGGTTCAGGTTTATTTTCTTTTATAATCAACTTTCTCGGTATACTTTCACGACTAATAGGTGTGGGAGAGTCCCCTGTAAGTCGATTCAATATATCCACACTCTTATTTCCTTCATTAGACTTCTTCTGACTCCTTAGTTTGGCTAATGCTGATAACTTTGACATGTAAGATTCGCATTTTTTACACCCATGATGGTAAGTTATACGTCATCTGAACGCCTTCAACCTCTCAATCTTCCAAAGTCAATTCCTTCTAAAAACTTATACATACTCTTATAATTCTGCTTAATTTCATTCACACTATCTTCAATATTGAAATAATTAGCATACAAACATTCTTTTAAATCAATTTCGGGAATTGATGAATTATAGTCCTGTAATTTCTTCTTTAATATTGGTAATGTTTCATATAATTGTTGATAATCTTCATTCGACAATGAATCTTCATTGAATTCTTGTTCATTATCTGAATAATCCAAATCATCTGAATCGTAATCCATGGTTTACTTATGTTTAACTAGTTGAGATTTATTTTTTTTTTTGTTAGAGGATTGCGATTTTCACATATTTTGATTATCTATGTACTTCTCTATTCGTTTCCTACCCAAACATCACCATAATATTGGAACAAATCAACACTTTCATCATCGAATTCGAAAAACTGTCCGACTTGAGTATTGTCACCTCCATCTTTGGTTAACCCACCAATACTTGAATATGCACACCATAAGTAACTTCTACAATAATCTCTATCCATTTTCCATCCTTCTTTAGGTTCTTCTATAGCATTATCACATAAAGTTTCGGTTTTGGATTTAAAAGGAGGGATGATTGCATGTTTTAATGGGATTGGGCTTTCATAATATTTTCTCATGTCCTTTGCATTTTTAAGGAATTTTAATCTATCTTGTCTTTGGACTTCACTTTCATAATCAACTCTTTCACTTTGTCCACAGAATTTATAACCAGAATTAAACCAAATAAGGGATTTACCATCTTCACCATTAATATGACCGGGATGAGCTGAACAAATTTCTCTTGAAATTTTTAATTTACCTTCAGAAGTTAATCTATCAGTTTGAGGAGTTTGAGTTCCAATAGCTGCAACAAAAAATTTATTGAAATGATAATCTTCATCTCCATTAGCAGCAAAACCTAACCAGAAGATTTCTTTATCTCCATAAACTCTACTTGTTGCGGGATTATAAAAATTCAATTGAACCATAGCTAATACTGAATTGAAATGAAGATGACGATTGATTAAAACTAATCCTGATTCCATATAATGTCCCATACCATCAAAAAATTCTCTATTAGTAGTATAACTAGTTATAATCGGTATGTCAAACATAACTTTATCAATTACACTGGGAGAAATTTTTTGGAAAAAGATCCCATCAGAAGTTGGTCTAAATTCTGCTGCTGTTCTATCCTTGTAGAAATAAGCACCTTTGGCAACATAGTTTTTCAATTTAAAGAAAAATTCAGGATTTTGAACTAAAACAGTATCAGCATCAATTAACATATACTCTTCAAAAGAGTTGAATAACGCAGCTAAAAATTTACTAGCAAATTTCCTGAATTTATCACGATAATTGATATGAATTGCATTATAAGCATTAACAAACCAAACTTCTTGTTTTGGTAATCCACCATCTTTTTCATTGAAATAATCTTTAGGGAAATGATGCTTAACTTTAAGGAAACTCTGAGGTAAATCAACCATCTTGTTTCTGGCAGCATTTACAATTCTACGTTTCAGTTCTGATGATAATGAATCATAATAGACAATTTGAATAGGGTAATGATTATTCAAAGCTCTTAATAATTGAATTAATTTGACAGTATCATCAACGTGTTTATCACTGATACTCAAAACAAGACCTTTACCATTCATACGGTTTTTGAATTCATTCAAGAAACATGGTTTATTATTAGTGAATTCACTCTTAATTGGTTTCCCAATGGTCCCTTTGAATTTATTATTGGTGGTCTTGAAAACTTCAGGATAGTCAACGTATTTTTTCATATCAGGAGGTGAAGAAAGTTGATCACCAGTCCAACGTTCAAAAACTGGATATGCAAAACTTAACCATTTATAAACTCTTGATTCAATTTCATTACAACTATTGAAACTTTTGGTATTGATTAATCTTTCATCCGGTGTTAAATTGAAATCATGCTTGGATGCAAATGATTGTTCTGACCTTACTAATTTTTTATTCTTGTTGATTTGATAAGTGTTATCATTAGTAACATAACATTTATTGAAGATTCTTAATGTTGATAAAGAATCAATAACTCTTTGTTCCACGTCCATGGTTTTGTACCAGAAAGCTTCATAAGCATCTGTAATCATTTTTTCAACTTCAGCATTAATTTTTACATCATTTTTATCTAATCCGTGTTTTTCAGCATACTTTTCTTTAACTTCATTTGTAACGGATTTTCTGAAACTTTCGAAATCAAATTGATGTCTATGATCCAAAGGAAAATCTTCATTGGGGTCCAAAAACCAATTTGTATTATGTAAATATAAATTTTTGAAAAATAAATCACATCTTTCATTGAAATCTAAGTTCAAAATGGTTGATAATTCATGATTTTTTAAAAGTTTGTCATAAATTACTGAATGTCCATCTAATTTTCTTTCATCTTTAATGCTTAATTTTTTAAGAATTGAACGAACTAACTCGTTATTTCTAAAATCTAGATTGATTGTTTTGCCATCATCATTGAGTTTTTGACTAGGTTTTGGTATTGGATTTTCATCATCATAAATACTCGTTACTTTAACTGATGATTTATAATTAAATAGCCATAAATTAACCAATATTAACCAAATCCCAAGCACTGAATAAATGGCGATTTTTTTATTCATCTTAATCATTATTAGTCGTTCGACCTTTTTAACGGAAGTTTCCAATAATTCGTAATGACTTCCTAATGATACTTGTAACTTCTGTTTTTAACTTTCTATCGTCGTACTTATGCAAAAAAGGAAACAGTACTTTTGAAAGTTTAAATAACTGGAGTGTTTATGGAGTTTTGATCTTGGTACCGGAGGATGTTATCTTCGCAAAAATACAAGGGGTGATATATTAACAATGGAAAACTGTCAATGCGCAGATTTCTTTATCGTTAAATTTACTGAGTAAAAAATATCTATCAATAGGTAAAGAAAATATCTTTGTTACTTTTGGCGTTTTTGTGTGAAATTTTTGTTGATTACTGATGATTTCCACTCAAATCCCGCTTTTCTAATCTCGTGATATCGATAAAATCGATTGAGATCTTGATGGTTTACACGTGTCGATTATGAACACTTCCTATCGGGCTGTAATCTGATGATATCACTATTGACTAAAAGTTGGTTAGAGAATTTAGGAAATAGAGTTTTATTAAACTAGACACGAAGGTGTGGTTGTTGATAGTTCTTTATATGGTTAGAATGTTGTTGGGATAATTGACTACTCGTCGTGTCAAATGTATATTTTTTGTTAAGTTGCCTGAGATGAGATATTTAGGTACAAAGGGTTATTTAAACTTTAAATTTAACATTTTTCAGACATTAACAAGAAGTTTCCTCACAGAACACTGTTTTAACCACCTAACAGATTTCTCCTAAACATTTTTTCAGACCTTTTAAGCCAATCATCTTAAAATAGCTCCCTTACATAAGAACTTACGTAAGCACCCACTAATAACAAAATACAGGAGCTCAATTACCCGGACGATTATTTTCAGCCCTACAGCGTAGATCCTTCCCCTTTTGAGAACTGCCTGATTATATAAGGCTTATATAATCAGACCACATTTTAGGACAAAAGAATCATAGATTGTCCTATACTTCCGATAAACCGGCGAAAGGGATTACCGCCTTGCTTGAATTGAACGACCCTGATTAACGATGCAACTATGCTTATAGCTTTACAGAGTACAATGAATCGATTAGAAGAAGTTCCATGACTTAAACTTCTTAGAGGGATCGAAACAGAAGAAATTCCAATGAATGTGCATTAAACCAGCTAATCACTATAGATAATCAATATCTATTATTTGCCAATAATCATCACTATTAACTCATATCACCCTTGTATTTCACTCTAATCAAGTAGGCTTAAAGATTCCTCTCAATTAGTTCACCAAAGTCTCCTTAACTTGTGGTATTAAAATATTGTCTGATTGGATTTATAGATACTGGACTTATGTCTATAAGATAAATAAATAAATAAATGAATATAAAGAAGACCATACCAAAAAAAAACCTCCTTAATCTGATCGTTCTATCAATTCAAAATGATTGTCAATGTTATAGACCAACTTCCCATTAACTTTATTGATATACTTTTTCATTGAAACCATTAAATTAATTTGGCAATAAATTAAGATTTCAAGGATAAAGTGGAAACAAATTGGTAAGATGATAAGTAAGATCAACCCCTTAGCAACCTTTTGTGTAATTCCAACAACCAATTCAATAGTTTCAATCATCTTTAAGAAATTATTCAATTTTGAAAAACCTGAAAAATGTGGTTATAAGTAGTAAAAAAACAAAAAGGATCGCAATCAAGATTTACATGGAGTTCCTACATTCTTATTCACAACTGATAAGAATAAACTTTTTTTTCTGATAAAACATTACGCAATAGCTTATATAATCCACAGCTTAAAGGGGATTCAAGGAATTGAATTAGATAAATATTTAGAATATCACCCCATATTGAAAAAATTGATTATCTTTTAGATTATGTAAAAAATGTAAAATTAAGATTGACCTGAAAAAAATGTAACTTTTAGCGATTCTAGTCTTGGGTCCGTAATGAGAAAAAAAATTCATTATCAATTCTTGGGTATTGAGACGAGAAAGCCTCCAGTAATCACTTTACGGTGACTATTGAGTAAACATACCCCTTTATAACTAAAATCCCAAGGAAATAAAAGCTTTTTTGGTCCGTTTCAGAATTTCACCCTTGTCCGAATATAACTTGCAAAATTGCGAATGGGAATTTTTACAGGTTAGACTTAATTGAACTTTGGTCTTGAGTTAAGAGAAAAATAATTTAGGCATCTTTACTTAAAGAACTCCGACTAATTATAATTATCGATTACATGGGTCGTGTTTTGGTTTTCGGGCTACTTTCAAATACTGGGGATGGGTTATAAAGTTCTAGAATCCTTGGAAGGGTCTCTCGCCCGAAACTAATTCCTGTGGAGTTGGTATTAAAATATCTCAAAATGTGAAAAAAAGCCGTCTACCTCATTATGATGGAATTCTCAGACACCTTTCCTTCCTAAATGTGAATTCGACCAATTATTTTATGTGATTGATTGTTTCTGCAGATCGAGCATACCAGATTGTTCTTTTTTTTACAGGTTGGCATCGGGTGGGAAGATAGGAGTGCGAAAAGTTTTCCACTTCATCCATCACTTCCACATAATTTTACAGAACAATACATCTTCAACATACGGCTTCATTAACGTAACAGTGACCAACACTGTAAATCTTCAATTCGGTATTTAACCTGTTATAGAATCTAAACATCTTAACTTAAGGTTAGATATTTCAATTATGGTATGTAATGATGCTTTTTTAAATTTATCTACATTATCTGAAACCTTATGTAGAAACTATTATTTCTGAATAACCATACTAACATATAGAATCTATTTTAGAACATTCAAATTATGAAAACAATAACTATTTCCCAATTAGTTAAATTTTAAAGTTGTATGTCAGATGTCGTTTTACAGTTTAGCAAAGGATTATCGGACTAAAGATTTTTATATAAACTCTCTCCAAACCTATAAAATAAATTGACCACGAATATTCGGATCTATATTATAAAATATTTATCTTGTTGCAAGGTACCAATTGTCTATCAACTTCGAAACTTACCAACATCGTCTTTTATAATGAAGTCCAGTAATTATCAACTATCAAAAATGTACAGCTCGAGACCTTACAAATCAAGGAACCAGAGGCCCTGTGATTTTTGTAGGAAACGCAAAACTTGTTGTATCATAACCGACGATAATGTTTGTATAAGTTGTAAGAAATTTAATCAAGATAAGTGTACCTTTGATGAAGGTCCTATAAAGAGGATTTATAAGAAAAAGATGAAAGTTCCAATTCTTCCATCACAAGGTGTCATAATAAAGTCCGATTCTTCGAGGATGACTGGTAGAACATCAATTACTAAATCACATAATCATTCAATTCCTTCGGTTCCAGTAACCTCAATCCCTTCAATTCCTTCAGTTCCAATTCCTTCAATTCCACAGCCTGAACTCCTGCAAGTTTCGAAGATTACTTCATCATCAACTGGTAAGATGAAATTTGATAAGATTTTTAATCAATTGAATAAAGAGATCAATGAAATCAATCGAGAGGTCAATAAATTGATTGAAATAAATAATGTTAGCACAAGAGATAATAAAATGGATTTTAACGAAAGTACCATTATGGATTTCAAAAATGAAATGATCGAATTAGATATTCCGAACATGCATGAAGAATTACCCATGTTATCCCATTCCAATTCTTTTTCCAGTATGAGTTCCAACTCCAATAGTTCTTATTCTTCCAATTCTTCTCCCATGTCGAGTGTTAATATTGAAACTTTTGAAAGTTTCCCAAAAGATACAACTTTTGACAAGATGTTTGATGCTAAAATTGATTACTTTGATGACTTGAGAAATGATTTTAACCTTGATTTTATTAACGAATGAACGGTATGTTTTTACTTTTGAATATTCTCTATATTTTATCTCTGGATATATGGCTGCGAATTAACTAAATACATTGGTCTCTCGATTTTTGACATCGTCATTCCAAATAGAGGCTGCTCAAGTTTCTGATACGTCTGTGAAGATTTTCGGTTAACGAAAATATAGTTCATCGGCCGAATAGTCGAAAATTGGCACACGGCGAAGGTCTGAATATAATATGGAGAATCGCAAAATGAAAATTTGCGCAGAATGTGATTACGGGATGTAATAACTTGCAAACGCATGGTTCTAATTACAATTGGCACTGTCTTATTGATAATTACGGCAATGAATCAATTTCCATATCAGTTTACGTTAAAAATAGTCCTCAGTTATATTGAAATTCCGTCCTGAACTTGCCGCATCCGCATTTATGCAAGTCGTTATCGTAAAAAAAGAATCTCACACCATCTATAATTACAGGTTAGACAACTTCTGGAGTGAGCCAATTGATAACATAGCCAAATGACATGCAAAATTTTTCAATGAAACTGGTGACATTCAAGACGACGGGCTTCTTCACTGGATTTTCCGTATTTTAAATATAATAAAGATGAATGGGCAAGGGTATAGTAACAGACCATGCATATTCTTTACGGCCATTGTCGATTGCAACATGATAGCAGCTGTTATATCAGTGTACGGCAAATTATGTAGATCCTAGCCGTCAGAGTTTATCTTTTATCTCAACCTCTGATTTCAATTGAGTCGATCGGTTTCCATCACCATTGGAGCAATTTTCTTGATGGTGTTGACAGAAATCTGACTCATTAGAGTCTGTAATAGCTACACCAGTAATCGAGGTTTACAAGTATTGTCGGAGGCGGGAATGGGGAATTGTTCAATGTGTTGATGAATAACTTCCAGACCTTCAGTCAATATAAAGATAAGTCAAGGAGTCGAAGATTAGGTCAGTCAACGAGTCAATTAGTCAATTAGTCAATTACTCGATTGGTCACCAAAAAGAATGGTTAATTGATTGAACAATTGAACAATTGATTGATTGAGGCTGTTAAAGTACCAAATCACGCTAGCCACCACCCACCCAATTCTCAGTAACAGGCAAGTGAAATTAAATTTCTCCATGAATCATAACCTTAAGAATTTCAGCAATTGATGAAATGTGTCAATAATATTAGTGTTTTGTTCCCCAACTGTGGATATTTCCCATTACTCCAATTCAATCTGATGTGCTAGGTCTGGTATGTTAAGTCTGATGTGCTTAATTGTTGCCTGAGCTTAATGGTTTGGTATGTCAATGACCTTCAAGTGTACCTTAAAAAGATAACCTTACTTCCAAATTCAGGTATCATTCCCTTTATCGGATGTTGAATCACCAATCGATTGAAGGTGCCCATTGCTCTGAAACTCTATTCCCACACATTCATCTTGAATTAGTAGTAACTCCTTACATCATGATCATTTTCTCTCACATCATCATTGCTAATTTGACTTTTCTACGATTGTTCCACACATATGTCTGCAACCCTTACTTAAGATATTATATAATCATTTCTAAAATTACCCTTCACATGAGGAGTCCTCAGCATTTAATTTCAAAGCAATTGAAAATTTCGCAACCAAAAAAAACTATATATTGCAGCCAAAATTATCATGGAGAACATCAATAATTCAACATGGGCTTAATGGATAAATTAACAAAAAACAAAGACGTCGACAACTACGATAAACAAGGTGGTAAATTAGTCGGTGGTGACAAAATGTCAACAGAAATTCAAAAACAATACAAAGACGGTAAAATTTCTAAAGAACAAGCTGCAAAATATGCGGACGATTTAGATAAACAAGGTGGTAAATATACCGGGAAAGAAAATTTATCAGGTACCGAAAAAGGTATTGGTTCTAAATATATGGGTGGTAAACAAGATTCAACCACTTCAGGAACCACCGGTACTACTGGTAATAAAACCACTGGTTTAGATGATAGTACCTCTACAAACCATAAAGGTACTGCCGGTGCTGCTGGTTTAGGTGCCGGTGCTGCTGGTGCTGGAGGTGCAGCTTATGCTTCCAAGGATTCTAAGCATGGTCATGAAGGTCATGGTAAAGACACCTATGGTTCTGGAAATGATACTTATGGTTCGGCTGGTAACGATACTTATGGATCATCAGGTAAAGACACATATGGATCATCAGGTAAAGATTCTTACAGGTCTAACGAGTACACTTCCAATGATAACTACAATTCCAAAGGACAAACTGGTCAAGTCTCATATGGTGGTGGTTCTGAAGTTTACACCAGTGACAAGTCCAAAACCACTGGATCTGGTAAAGACACTGACTGGAACAAAATCGGTGGTGATGCTAAATCTGGTGCTACCAACGCATACAAAACCGGTAATGCTTCTGGTGAAGATAAATTGAAATATGGTAAAGAAGCTGCCATTGGAACTGGTGGTGCAGCCCTCGGAGCTGGTGCCGCTTATTCAAGTAAGGATAAGTCTAAAGGTACTCACGGTACCTCTGGTACATCTGATACCTATGGATCTTCAGATACTTACGGTAATCAAACTACCTCGGATAGTTACGGTAAAGACTCCTACGGTAAAGACTCCTATGGTAAAGACTCCTATGGTAAAGATTCCTATGGTAAAGACTCCTATGGTAAAGACTCCTATGGTAAAGACTCCTATGGAACTAACACCCACAATAAGGATACTACTGTAAAAGATTCCCACCATAAAACTGGTTACGCTGCTGGAGGTGCTGCTGCTGGAGCCGCAGGGGGTGCTGCTTATGGCCACTCAAAGAAAGAATCTGTTGCTAGTACCAACAACGATTTCGATCAATATGATTCATCTTCTTCCCACTCATCACTCGATTTCTCCACCGGAAACAAGCAATTGGACACCAAGATCAGTCAATTAGATCCTTCAATTCAAAAACAAGCCAAGGAAGCTTTCAATCAAGGTTACCAAGACGCCCAAAAAGCGTTCAAAGCTTGAGTTCCCTGATCATATTTCATGAATTTACGATTGTTTCGTTCACTACTCACTACATCTCTATCTTCAAAGTCATACATTACTACATAAACATTCTAACTTGAACAACTACAAGTCATCATAGAATATTGTTCATCAACATCTCCTTGTCTTAACCAACGGCTTTCTACATCCTTTAACTCATCACCCCATTTGGAGTCGTCATAAGGATTGAAACTCATTTTCTCGAGCTTTTTTAACAAGGACAAATCTTGACCTTCTGTCTTTTGTGTGTGTTCGATGACTTCATCAAGAATCCATCCTCTTGGTAGGAATAACGGATTATAAGACTTCATGTCCTTGGTATCTCTATCATTCTTCAGTAAGTACCCTTTATAAATGTTTAACCAATCGTTGACAAATTTCTCCAATTCTTCGTCTTCAAATAATTCGTTGTTGAACTTTAATTCTTTAGTGATAGTGTCAATATTTTCAAGTTTAGTGAAGAACAAATTGTAATCACACTGAACCCTTTTCAACATATCTAATAAAGGAACGATAAGGCTTTTATTCTCCACATCAGGATCTTCGCTTATTAATTCATGGGACAAACCTAAACGATCAAAGAATGCTTCCACATATTTTTTGGTGAACGAAAATGTATACATCTCTCCTGCTACTTCGATAACTTTAGTTGCACGTTTGATGATATCTTCTTCCCATTCACTGATCATGCCATCATTCATTTGGCCCTTACTAGTCAATTCTAATTGTTCTTCGTTCATACCAATTAATTCAGCTAAATCTTCACCCAATCTGGTCAAATTCCAGAAAATAGCGGTAGGAGTGTTTTTATACCCGTATCTTTTAGAATGGTCTTCTGAGTTTGGGGAATAGTCAGGATCAAATTTATCCATTATCTGGAATGGACCATAATCCATGGATAATCCTAAGATACTGGTATTATCAGTATTAAGTACTCCATTCAAGAAACCGTAAGTTTGCCATTTAGCTGTGCTGGTAGCATTCCTTAAGACTATTTCCAAATACATCTTATCATATTGACTCAAGCTAAAATCTATGAAATTAGGTTTGATTTTCAAAAATTCTGTAAGGTAAGGAAATTGTAAATCATCAACTGTGAACAATTCATTGATGATATAATCACTCAATTGTCTTATACCTTTCCGATCACCTCTCAACCTATATAAATCAAAAGTTCCAAGTCTGATCCAACTTTCTGCAAATCTAGTAACAATAGCACATTTTTCCGCCATATGTCTACGAGCTAAGGTTTTTGGCAAATAAGTCAATGCTAAAGCTCTTGTAGTTGGGATACCAATCGCATTCAAATGTTCCGATATGATATATTCTCTTATAGATGATCTTAAAACGGCTTTACCATCGGCAAACCTGGAGAAAGGGGTCATTCCTGATCCCTTTAATTGAATTTCGTATTTCTTCCTGTTGTAACTATCAGATTTTATGAATCTCTCATTTTTGAAGTCGACATTACGTAACTTAGGTATTTCAAATAAGTTGGTTACTCTGCCATCACCTAATTGACCAGCAAATTGGCCAAATTGCCATCCAGCATATGCTTGACTATAAGGAACAGGGACTTTCTTAACGAATTCTTTATCTTGGTAAGCTTCTCCACTGACAATTTTTTGATAAGTTTCATCTGTTTCATCCCCTTCAATACCAAGGTCTCTCAATGCATTGGGACTGGATGTCAAATATTGATATTGATCTCTTTTTTCAGGTAAGACATAAGCATAAGCTCCAGACTCTATCATTCTTGGAGTATGTGACAAAGCCTCATGATTTAATGCTTGTTCTGCGGTTACTTTCAATTCCGCTTCTAGGTGAAGGAAACTAGAAGTCTTGGGTATGTTGATCAACTTCATTTGGGGCTATTGAACTTATGCTCAAGTTATCCTCAATACTTAGATTTTAGTGACAAGATCTAATCGCGATGATTTAGTACCTAGATTTATTTCGCGTTGCAGTAATTCGACAATGATCGCTAAACTATTAGTTCGTCAGAGATTGAAGATCTTTGTGGGTTTGGTGATACTTATTGTCACTTACCATGTATTTTCACTTACTAAACAACCTGCTAGTCGAGGAAATGATGGATCAGGGGGTTTGAAATTTCTTGATTTTGCTCAGGATAATAGAGTACAAAATCCTGTAGGTGATATTGATGCTTCAACACCTGATGGCAACATTGGAGAAAAAATTGAAGCAGCTTTAGACAAACTGTTGGAAGCCATCAATGATGGAGATAAAAACAAATGGTCAGGTGATAACAATGAACAGATGGTACCCGAACCAGAGTTTGGTGATGATAAAGTATTTGGTGATAATTCAGAAAAACAAGATGCAAAAGTGGCAGAAGAAAACGTCGCTGGTGATAAGGTTGCGGGAGACAAGGGAGCAGAGGATAAGGAAGAGGATAAGGAAGCAGAAGATAAGGAGGCAGAAAACAAGTTGGATGATACCAAAGTTGGTGGTGGGTTATTAGAAGATGGAAAAGAAGAAACCTCTGAAGAACAATCTCAAGGTACTCCTAACAAGGAGATCAGCGCTGAAACTTTGAAAACAATCAGAGATTACAGTATTTTCTTCAATCCTTTCAGCGAACACGTGATAAAGGCCGAATCTTTGAAGGACAATTATATACTGACAAAAGCTAGGGAACTTTTCACTTCAGTTAAAGATTTCTTACTTTCAAAGAGTTACCTTGAAACCGTCCTTAATCTTCCCCAAGATACTGTTGATGAATTGAAAGAATCTCATTCAAGATATGTCAAACACATTGATGTTGTATCCAAGACTTTGGCAACTTTTGGTAACATACTACCAACTGATCCAGGATGGAATGATTATAAAAATTCCAAAGGTTATGTTCTCGTGGGAGGAGGTAGATATTCATGGTTATCATATTTGGTAATAAAACAAATCAGAGCTACTGGTTCAACTTTACCTATAGAATTATTCATTCCTAGTTCTTTAGAGTACGAAAAAGAATTTTGTGAAACATTATTACCAAAGTATAATGCTTATTGTAACTTGTTTGATGATGAGTTGTCATTACATTTATCGGAGAAGTATGATATTGGGGGTTATCAATATAAAATGTTAGCTTTATTGAGTTCTAAATTCGAAAATATCATATATTTAGATTCTGATAACTTCCCTGTCAGAAACCCTGAATACATTTTAGAATCTAGTTTATTCGAAGAGAAGGGATTGATCCTTTGGCCAGATGCTTGGGCAAGAACCACTAATCCTAAATTTTATGATATTGCTGGAGTAACAATTAAAGAGAACAAATTACGGTATTCAGCATATGATGATGCCAAGGGTAAAAAGCCTTTGGAAGAATATACTTTTGAAGATTCTTGGTATCATGATTTTGAAGGTACTTTACCAGACCCGACTTCAGAAACCGGAATGTTTATGATTAATAAGACTAAACATCTTCGTACATTGTTACTTATCTTATACTATAATGTATTAGGGCCTAAATATTATTATCCATTATTAACACAAGGGTCAGCTGGTGAAGGGGATAAAGAAACTTTCATTGCAGCAGCACATGTTCTTGATGCACCATGGTTCCAAACAGCCAAACAATTTAAATGGTGTGGATACAAACATCAAGTTAGTGGAGAATTTACATCTAAAGCTTTAGGTCACTATGATCCTATTCAATCACAAACCAATCCCGATGCTGATATTGATATGGTTTTTATGCATTTATCTTATCCAAAATTCTATCCAAATTGGTTAGCTGATAATCACGATTTGATCTACGCTGATCTGGGAGATCATATTAGAATGTATGCTGATGTTTATGACAATGCTGGATATGATTTTGATTTGAGAGTATTACAGTATTTCACTCAAGGTATGTGTTCCAATTATTACGTCGATGGTGTAGCCATTGATGATGCCACCATTAAGGAGGAAGAACAATATATGGGTAGGTATTTACAATATGTTAAAGGTGATAGAGAAATTGAAGATAAACGTTGTGAAGAAATTTTCATTCCCCATTTGAAATGGTTGAAAGAAACTACGGATTATCCTAATCTGGTTAAAAATTAATATACATTTTTATATGAGTCAAAAGATAACGGAAATAATCCTCTGATTAACGGAATTTCTGCCTTCGCGATCTGTCACAAATGTCAGTATTGAATCCATTAAGCAAGAACTTAAAGGTAGCTTTAATTCAAATAGCTGCTGGGGCTGATAAAGCAGCCAACTTACAAAAGACAGGACAATTTATCACCAAAGCAGTTTCAAATTCAACTATTGGAAAAATTGATCTTGTTATGTTACCTGAATGTTTTAACTCACCTTATGCTGTAGATCAATTCAGAAATTATGCTGAAGTTATTCCTGGTGAAACCACCGAGTTTTTAAGTGGATTAGCTAAACAGCACGGAATTTATTTGATTGGTGGGTCAATTCCTGAATTGGATAAATCTGATGATAAAATTTATAATACATCACTTACATTTAATCCTCAAGGAGAGATTATTGCCAAACATAGAAAAGTTCATTTATTCGACATTGATATACCTAATGGAATCACTTTCAAGGAACTGATTAGTTTAAGTGGTGGGGATAAGGCATCAGTTTTCAAATTAGGGGATTATGGTAATGTAGGATTGGGTATTTGTTATGATATCAGATTTCCTGAATTAGCTTCAATAGCTGCTAGATCACCAAATAATTCATTTGCAATGTTCTATCCAGGTGCTTTCAATACTACCACTGGTCCTTTACATTGGCATTTATTAGCTAGATCAAGAGCTGTTGATAATCAAGTTTTCACTATTCTTTGTTCTCCTGCCAGAGATGTTAATAATGGAGGTTATCAAGCATATGGACATTCTTTGGTAGCTGATCCTCAAGGTAATATCATTGCTGAAGCTGGTGAAGGAGAAGAAATAGTTTATGCTGAACTTGATCAAGAATTAATCCCTAAAGCTAGAACAGGTATTCCAGTCAATTTCCAAAGAAGATTTGATGTCTATCCTGATTATGTCTCTGAGGGTAAAGCTAAAGTTTCTGATTTATAAGTCTATACATCTATATACAGTTATGCTTCCTCATTCTTTTCTATGAAGTCAACTACTAAATCTATGAATTCATTTGGCTTTTCACTTATAACCCAGTGTCCGGTTTTCATATCTCTTAATTCGAAATTAGGGAAAAACTTACCTATTTCGGGAATAGCTTCATCTGGAACATAATTGGATTCTGTACCTCTTACGAAAAGTACTGGGCCCCTACTCCATCTAGTTTCATTGGAATCGAAGGGCCAAGCCGAAATATTTCCTGCTACTAAAGCGTTATTTATATAATCCAAGGGAATTTTTGATGTAACAATTTCATCAGCTTTACCTCTATTCATATTCGTTAACAAGAAGGCTCTGATAACTTGATTGGGTTCGACTTTTGCCAATTCATTGTCAACATCTTTAATGTTCTTGAACTTATAAAATTCAAGAGACTTTTTAAGGGACGAAATGTATCTAGTGAAAGAAGATCCAGTATCAACAACATTTATGGGCGCATTATCTACAGCAATCAACATTTTGATCAAGTTGGGATTCCTTAAAGGAACGGCCATGGCAGTTTTAGCACCCATGGAGTGACCAATAATGATAGGTTTTTGAATTCTATGTTGATTAATGAAATTTTCAACGTCTGAAGCCAAAGCTGGATAATCCATTCTTGAATCATGAGGAGAATTCCCATGGTTTCTTAAATCTGGACAATAAACAGGCCTTGACAATCTATTAGCTAATGCTTTACCAACTGATCTATGAGTATTTCTGCTTCCAAATATCCCGTGAAGAAGAATCAATGGATTTCCATGCTTCACTACTTTCGGTTCATGTAAATCATAATTGAGTTCTACTGGTGGTACTTTACCGAGGGCTTCTGAAAGCACAGAATAACTCCTCTTGGTGAAAGTTAAAACTGATCTCATTACAGTAACCGAAAACGCTCAGTGAGACTTCTGACAGTCTGCCGCACCATCATCTCGAATAAAACGGTTTTTTATTTCAATGCATTGCATGTCGATTAAGAAACATGACATCACCCAGAGGTATAAAAGTAGTTAAGCTATCCGCCTGTATGAGTTCTATACTCTGAAAGTTGAAAAAGCTCAAAAACTCTCCATTCTACTATTTTAAACCCATATAAACTTCATATAAGTTGGTTAATTCCCATGACCATTAGAGTTGAATCTCTCTAATCCCTCCCACCTTGGCTCATGTTCAGTTCTCCCTCAGGCGAGATATACAGAAATCCACTGATAACTAAAAATTTGCCAATCAAATATATTCCGTTGGTATCTGTCCCAAAAAGGAAATCGTAATCGCTGAGATCGCATAATGGAGGTTCTTCACCTTCTGATAAGACATCCGTATAATGGCGGAACTTGGAATTATTTAAAATTAATTATCATTCCAGCATCACAAAACTAAAAATCATGGCAGAATTCAAACAACTTAAACGAGTTTTGATTGCCAATAGAGGTGAAATTGCCTGTAGACTTATCAAAGCATGTAAAGAAAATAATATCTACACAATTTCAATCTTTACTAAAGATGATAGTAATTCCCTTCATATCAATAATGCTGATGAAAGTCATTTGATCTCCAGTTACATCAATACTGAAGAAATCATCGAAATCGCTGTTAAATTTAAAGCTCAAGCAGTTATTCCAGGTTATGGATTTGTTTCAGAAAATCATTTATTCGCTCAAGAACTTAAAAATCACAACATTTCATTCATCGGACCATCACCAGAGAATATCCAAGAATTCGGTTTAAAACATATCGCTAGACAATTAGCTATCGATGCAGAAGTGCCAACCGTTCCTGGTTCTGGATTAATTGAAAAAGTTGAGGAAGGTATAGAAGAAGCGGAAAAAATTGGATTCCCTGTATTATTGAAAGCTTCCAGTGGAGGTGGTGGTATGGGTATGAAAGTTTGTTACAGTAAAGAAGAAATTGAAGCAGGTTTAAAAGAAGTTAAAAGTAGAGGTGCAAATTTATTCAAGAACGATGCGACATTTTTGGAGAAATACGTTGAAAGTGGTAGACACATTGAAATTCAAGTTTTCGGTAATGGTAAAGGTGATGTTATTACCTTAGGTGAAAGAGAATGTTCAATTCAAAGAAGACATCAAAAAGTGGTTGAAGAAGCACCTTCACCATTTGTTACCAAGACTTTACCTTCATTAAGAAACAAATTAGCAGCTTGTGCCAAAAGATTGGCATCTTCTGTTAAATATAAATCTGCTGGTACTATTGAATTCTTGGTGGATGATAAAACTGGTGATGCATACTTCTTAGAAATGAATACCCGTTTACAAGTAGAACACGGAATAACTGAATTATGCTATGACGCAGATTTGGTTATGTTAATGTTATTACAATGTGATTACGAATTAAGAGGTGAACAAGGTATTCCAGTAGAAATGATGAATGATTTGGTTAAAGCAAAAAGAGATGATGAAGGTTTCACTCAACCAAATGGTCATTCCATTGAAGTAAGAATTTATGCTGAAAACCCAATCAACAATTTCGTACCCTCACCTGGTGTATTACAATATGTTGAATTCCCTCAAGCTAAATCTGAATATAAGGTAAGATTCGATCATTGGATTAAAACTGGTACTGAAATCACTCCATTTTTCGATCCTTTACTTGGTAAATTGATGATTTGGGCTCCAACAAGACAAGAAGCTATTACTGGAATGTTGGAATTATTAACTGAAATCAAACTTTATGGACCACCTAATAATGTGGAATATTTATATGAAATTTTGAACAGTGAAATGTTCAAAACTGGTAACACATTGACAAGTACCTTAGATACCTTCCAATTCAAACCAAGTTTATTGGAATTCCATTCGGGTGGTGCTTTAACCACCGTTCAAGACTTCCCTGGTAGATTGGTTTATAATGGTGGGATCCCAAGATCTGGTCCCGTTGATGATTTATCCTTCAGAATCGGTAACGCTTTGGTTGGCAATGAAGATTTAGGAACTGAAGGTTTAGAAATCATTCTCAGTGGTCCTTCTTTATATTTCCATAAACCTGCTACCATTGCTTTATGTGGGGCTGAATTTGAATTTTCCATCAATGACGAACCAAGTCCAATGTGGTCTTCAATCTCAATTCCTGCTGACACTACAGTTGAAATTGGATCTGTTATCAGTAGTAAAAGTGATAAATGTTATTTGTTAGTTAAGGGAGGATTACCCAACATTGCCAAATATTTGGGTTCTAAAAGTACCAGTCCTTCCATTAATATTGGGGGTTATCAAGGAAGAAAATTTTTACCTGGTGACTGCATTCAATTACCTAATCATCAACCTATTGATGTTTTGAAGGTAAATTATACTTTACCAAAAGAATACTTACCTAATTTTGATAACGATTGGACAATTCGTTGTCTTAACGGTCCTCATTCATCCAGTGAGATATTATCAGAGGAAGGAAGAGATATCCTTTACAATAGTGAATACAAAATCAACCCAGCAACTTCTAGAGGGTCTGTTGCTTTAGATGGTCCAAGATGTAAGTTTTCAAGAAAAGATGGTGGTGATGGTGGTAACCATCCCAGTAACATTACTGAATATATCTATCCTAACAGAGGTTTGAGTGTTATTGCTGATAATACTGTTGTTGCCAGTGCAGATGGGATCACTTTGAGTGGTTTCATCTGTCCAATTGTCCCAATTGACTACGATTGGTGGAAATTAGGTCAAGCTAAAGCTGGAAGTAAAATAAAATTCCAAAACATTACTTTTAAAGATGCTATGAAATTCAGAAAGGAAAGAAGCAGCTACTTGGAATTCATCAAAACACTCCCCAAAGCTGAAGCTGAAGGAAAATATGTTGATGAATTCGATTTTGAAAAAGTATGCGAGGAAGACGTTATTTTGTATTCCAGAGAAGATAAACCAGGTCAACCATCCATCAACATCAGACAAGCTGGTGAGTCATGTATCATTGTTGACCACGGGATCAGTAAATTCTCGTTACCAAATTGTGGTAGATTATTCAAATTGAAATTGGATATCGGTAATGCTGGTTTGAAAGGTATCAACAGAATGGAAACTGCTAATGCTTTGAGTATCTTCTTCGATGCAGATGTCTTAGATAGAGACGAATTAGTGCAAACCATCATGAAAATCGATGCATCCATTTCATTTGAAAAGAAGCTTGAAATTCCTTCAAGAAAATTCAAAATCCCCGTTTGTTTGACCCATCCATTGATCAAAGAAACTATTGAAAGGTATATGAAAACCCAAAGACCCTATGCTGCTTATTTACCTGATAACTTGGACTATATCATGAAATCAAGTTGTATTGATACTTTGGAAGAATTTAAAGAGAGAGCTTTCAATAACCCTCAAATCATTGTTGCAGTTTCTTTCTTATGTGCTTCCAACATTTTGGTTCATGCTGATCCAAGAAAGAGTTTCTTATCCGGTAAATATAATCCACCTCGTATTACTGGACCTGCTGGTTCAATTACCACTGGAAGTGTTGTCCAAGGTATGAGAGCTGTTGATGGACCAGGTGGTTATATGTTATGGGGGGTTGGTTTACGTCACGCTTATTGGGATACTTTTGCCATGAGAGAGAATTTCCAAGAAAAAGGCTTACCGTGGTTCTTAGAACCCTTTGATCAAGTTGAATTTTATGAGGTAGATGAAAAAGAATTAGACGAATTCAATGAATTGAATAAGATCGGTAAATTGGCTTTAGAACCTGAACATCTCACATTTGATGTGGCCGAATACCATAAATTCTTTGAATCTGTAGTTGATGAAGTTGAAGTCATGAGAGAGAAGCAAAGAGCCTCTGCAGCCAAGTTATTAGAATATGATAACGAATTAAAGAAAAAATGGGAAGCTGAAGTTGCTGAAGAAAAGAAGAAAAATGGAGGAAACAGTAGTACCACTAAAGTCGCAGCTGTTGAAGGTAAACAAATTAAGTCATCCATGACAGCTAGTGTTTTCAAAGTAAATGTCAAGGTCGGTGATGTAGTTAAAGGTGGAGATACAGTTATCGTATTAGAAGCCATGAAAACGGAAATCCCAGTTCATATCCCAGGATCCAAAACAAAGGAATACAAAGTCATACAAATTTTAACAGAAGAAAAAGCTTTGGTATCTCCTGATGAAACCCTTTTAGTATTAAGTATATAGCTTTTTATCTTCATCCTATAGAAATTCATACAGCATTATGTCGCGCAAGGAATCTTTTTTATAATGTCGTGAGATAAACCGTTAGAAATGAACAGTGCACGAAAGATAAGAGATCTCAGTGAACGGAACATTTATAAGACAATTCCACTCTCTCGATTTTGCAAATCTGGTGAAAACTAATTAGCGATGGTTAAGGACGCCGCCTTAGCAAAAAAGAAGTACACTAGAAATAAATCAGGTTGTACCACTTGTCGGAAAAGGAAGAAACGATGTGATTATGGTAAACCTAAATGTGCAGCATGTATACGATTAAACCTTGATTGTGAATACCAAGTTGAACCAATAATCTGGAAAGTGAGGAATCTAAACGATGATGGTACCACCACAGAGAGCGTACTGATGATCCAGCATACTTCAGAAACTGGTGGTGGTGGCGGTGATAGTGACTTGAAAGTAGTTGATGTAAAAGGTGTTAAAGATGAACAACCAGAGGGTAAAGAACCATTCACTCCTTATCATGAATACTTACTGATGACCCCACCCAAATTTTATTCTTCTAAAACTGTACCCTATCATCAAATACCGTTATTCCAAATATCACAAGAAAATCACCATGGCCATAACGAGAATAATCGACAAGAAGAAGATCAACATCAAGGGAACGATAACCAATTCAACAAATCACAAAAGGTGGATCAACTGACTAAGGACTCTCCTGAACCTGAAGAAGTCATCCCTATAACTCGTGAAAAGTCAGCTACTCCTTCAAGTCCTTGGAGTATCAGTAATTTCTTTGCAAATAATGATTTTTATTTGTCACCTTCAGATCCAGAAATCGCCCGACTCACCAAAAGGGATGATGATGAAAAATCAACTGATTTGACCTTGAAGGATCCGGAACCATTCTTCAAAGCTAACATCACCAACGAGGTTTATTTGACATTCGATTCTAATAGTTTCCAAAACTTACATGGCTATAGGTTTACTTTACCTAAATTCGTGTCAGTAGAATCAGCAGAAATTTTGTTATCATACTTTTGTGAAAAGATGGCTCCTAAATTCAGTGTTTGTAGCAAAGAGGCAAGTTCTTTAGTGTTAACCTATTTACCCTTGGCTTCATTTAATGGTATTGTGTTATCGGCCCTATTGGCTTGGGTAAGTTTTCATTTCGAAAAAAATGGTGATACCCAGTTTGTTCAGTTGAAGAAAAGACTTTTACAAGAAGTTGAGGTTAAATTGTCGGAAATCAATAATGGTAAGGTCAAAGTACCTTTGGAAGTGACTTTGGCATCCTTATTGATCATGATAGCTATTGAAAATAAGGGAACGTCTTCCAATTGGTTCAGCTATTTGAGAATGGCTCAGAAATCCATAGGTAATTCCAAAACTTATGGAGATTCCTCTGACTTAATTTGGTTGAAAAGTAATTTACTATACCATGAGGTTACAGGACCTGCGCTTTTATCTTTAGAAGACTCAGTTGAAAGTCCATCAGATTTGTTTGATTTTGATAATCTAGACGAAAATCCTGAAGCTTATATGGGAATATCCCGAAGGATATATAAGATTATGGGTGATATCTTTAAATTATCTCGAAAATTGGTTACTTCCTCTAGCATGGATGTGTTGGAAGATGTTTGTGAAGCTGCTGAACGATTAGAAGTTAGAATAGAAAACTGCAAACCTTTAGAACCAACAGAGGGAATGCTTAAAAACGGTACTTTGGTATATCATGAGATATTTTTCAAACTTCTCAAAGATACTGCTAGACTATATATTCGACAATGTGTTTATATGGTCGCCCCTGTGAGTATTAAATCTACCATGATTGTAGGAAGAATGATGAATCAGTTGAAGAAATTATTTGGTTCTGAAATTGATCCTGCTTTGTTGTTTCCTCTCTTCATCATGGGGGTCGATACTGTTTCTATCTATGTTAGAGATTGGGTGATAAAAATGATGAAAGATTTGTATGGCAGGGTTGGATCAGGGAATATTTTGGTGGCTATCAAGTTGCTTCACAAAGTTTGGGATCTGAATAATGATGGGAAAATCCATGTCTTTTGGCCACAAGTAGCAAAAGACCATGGCTTATTGGTTAGTTTGGCGTAAGAGAGTGAAATTGTATAGTAATGTAAGGGAATTAATAAATATTTAGGTATATCACTAGTTTACAAACCGTATTTTTTATTCATAGCATCAACTGCTATTCTAGCAGCTTTGATGTTTTCGAGGGATCCTGGGAAATCGGAATGGATACCAAGAGAGAATGGTTTACCGTTGAATTCTAAAGTATGAAATCTTCCATCATAACATTCCACTTTATCTTCTTCAACCGCTTGAGTGAATCTAGCAGCGATTTGTTCAGGAGTTTTCTTGGTCCAATTTGAAAAGTGGGCTAAGTTTCCAGTATCGGCATCCCAATCAATATCAGCAAAGAACTTCTCTAATAAAGCAACACCTCTTTCTTCGTATTTCTTTTTAAATTTTTCAGATCTGGTCCCAGTAATTGGTAAGTTTAAATCTCTGGCAGCTTGGCAAACAGCATCAAGAACTTTATCATTAGTTCTGGCAGCGAAATAAAGTTGACCATGAGGACCTAAACTTTCTATTTCTACTCCTTCAATTCTACATATTTCTCTTAAAGCTCCAACTTGGTAAATAATTAAATTGTAGATTTCCTCAGGTGAAATATCCATAGCTCTTCTACCGAAACCTTGTAAATCTGGTAAACCTGGATGGGCTGCAATTCTAACACCATACTTTTTGGCTAATTGAACAGTCTTCTTCATGATAGTATAATCTCCAGCATGGAATCCACATGCAACATTTGCAACATCGATGACTTTCATAATTTCTTCATCTGGAGCGACGGTCCAACGACCAAATCCTTCACCCATGTCAGCATTGATTTCATATCTATCGTAAGAAGTTTTGTAACCCATTGTGATAGTATTCTACCTGTTAACTTCTACCTCTAGACTTCTGAACAAAACTATTCAATAAATAAAATCTTATCTGTTGATTCAGCGCTTGTAGGAGTGGGACGCCGGCGGTAACATGTTTATCGTTATCGCGCATGGAAATATCTCAATATGGACACCGTTCCGCGATGCCAAAATTTCCGTGTAGTCCACAGGTGCGATGGGATGGAAAGAAATCCGCTCCCGGGGCACACAACGTTCACGATCAGCAGTATTGATTGGTCCAGATAAGATACATAGTGAGACTGGTGAAGAGAAGGGAAACTGGTGGAGAGGTTAGCCCATTCTGACTACAGATGCTTATGAACCTTGGGAAACTATCTTGCGACAAAAATGTCCAACTGATAAGGATAATGATCAGACTTTTTACGAAAATGCAGTGAGATTAAGGTAGTCTAGTGATTTTCGGAATCTTGAAGTACTAGAATAAAAAATAATAGTCTAGAATTTAAAGAGTCTGTGATATGTGCTTCTCACCCTTGAGTTTTCCCATTGGTAAAATTCTTATCATTAGAAACTCTCATGTTGTGGGAAGGAAAAACAAACATACTCGGTGCCTACTTCAAATGTGGAGATACATCTGAAAGCTTTATGCTGGAGCCTGCAAGAAGTGAAGTTGTTTGGTGAAATTGTCAACACACAAAGCGTCATTATCTGTTATTATCTGGAATTGTTGAAATCTGGAATCTTGAATGGCGTTTCGAATGGCAACTACATTGGTCCTCTGTCTCATAACGGCCTCCAAAAAGGAACCCCAAATGTTTCATGCTTAAAGAACATGATTATTCATAGACGCCTCGTCGAATGGAGGACGGATGATCCATGGAGAGGGCGATTATCTATCGAAATCTATCTCTCTGGTCAAACATATCCTTGTGGGAATCTTCAAATTGGAAATATCCAAATCAATACTAGAGCATCAATGAATTGTAATCATTCTTGAATATCTTTCTTCTACTGGTGGGGCCATATACGCCTCAGAAGATGAGACCTCCCGATTCAAAATATCCAATTCCCCTGGATTAAGCTAAAGAACTCGCAATTGACGTTCTCTGCCGAGTCTTCGCCATGGACCTCTTTGACTTTCTAGTAAAACTAACACCCAGTGTATTGAAAAGAACATACTGGGGCGAATAGGATAAGACACCCGTTGGTTTTTCTATTTTTGTCATATTCTCTTCCCTTTTCGGAAAATATCGTTTCCTTTTTCGGAATGATCGCTCAAGAGTAAATTATAAAGTGAAATATCACTCGTCATATTAATCTATAAAATAAAATATGAAATCATACACCTTGATGGAAGAACTAAAAAATTAACTATTCAGAATCGTCTGAGACTTTCTTTACTAAAGAAACCAGCAGGTCTTTAACCTTTTCTTCTGGAATACCTGCTTCGGAATCGTCAGAAGCAATTTGAACTTTTCCAAATTCTTCATCTTCGATGTCTTCTGGAGCAACAGCATCTGGAACAGTCCATGCAACATAAGTAGCAAATGGAAGGACAATCCAGAAAGCACCAGCGGAAATTGCCAAGTTAGTGGTATCATTCTTGTTAACAACACCTACAACATAAGATAAAACACCACCCAAAGATTCAAGACCTCTGATAACAGCAATAACATAACTCATTTCAGATGGTCTGTAACCGTATAAACCAACAACCCACCAAATCCAGTTGAAGACCAATTCACAAGGAATTTTGAAAATAACGAATGGGACATATGAAGCAGCAAAGAAGGAAGATCCATGCCAATCAATATCAGTTATACCGTTAGCTTGAATGTGACCTTGAGAAATAAAAGCCCAAATGAAATAACCTGAGAAAAGTGCAGCAAATACAACCCAAGAAACTCTAGCTTTAACTTTGTTGGAAACACCTGGGTAATCTAAAGCCCAAGCACCGACTAAATCACCAATAGCGGAACAAGCTGAACTCAATAAAACGTTTAATGATCTGGCTCTAACACTGAAGTTGTGGACCATATAATTACCTTGCCAAGTTTTGTACCATGAGTTGGTCAACATTAAAGGAGCTAAAATCAAGATTTCTTTTCTAGTTAAAATGTTCCAGAATTTCTTTAAGGATTGCATGAAAGTATCATTGGTTCTATTGTCATGGACTTTGGTACCATCAGTTCTGATAACTTTTTCAGGTGGAGCAACTAAATAAGCTAAGAAAGGACCAGTGGCTTGGATGGCAATCAAAACAACGTAAGTATTCAATGAAACTTTACCTGATTTGTCAGAATTAACATTCAAAATAGTAACAATAATACCGGCAATAATTGAACCAAGTTTATTCAAAGCTTGCCAAATACCGATAAATAACCCTCTTCTGTGTTTTTCTGGGTAATTCAAAGCAATTAAAGCTTCAGCTTGCCATAAAGGAGCTGAGGAGACACCACAAAGGAAACCTCCAAGAATAATTAACCATTGAGCACCAGTTTTAGAATTTAAGTATAAACCAGCAGAATAGAAGATATAACCAAAACAACCTACAAATACAACAAATCTAATACCAAAACGATTCATTAAATAAGCAGTTGGAGCAGATAAAACCACCATCAAACCATAAGAAACAGATGTGGCGATATAAGCAGTGGTAACTGATGATAAACCACCAGCACCTAAATTAGATAAAGCAGTCCAGATACCTGGTTGGGTGAAAGAAATAATCCCAGCAAGGAAAGCTTGTGTAATAGAAGCTCTATACCAATAGTGAAAATCTACCATTTAATGTTTTTTATTATTATTTATTGTTATACTTCTTCTTATTACTAAAGATATATTACTTACTTATATAATCTAAGAATCTTTCAAAAGATAAGATAAGATATTAACAACTAACAATTTGGTCAAATGAATGGAATAGAGCGCCTTATATACCTCAAGCCACTGTTTTATTTCTTCTGCGCAGAGGTAGACTATCTTGATGCACGACATTTTACGATCGGTGCTCAGAAGAAAAAAAATAAATACGGGCCCTTCAGAGATAATGAATTTTTCATAGATATGGTATTAAGATATTGGATCGATTATGCAAGCAAAGGGCGGTTAGTAGTGATTCCGAAGGTCAAAAGTCAAAAAATATGAGTTATCATGTCAAATTTCCTTAAGTATTTCTTATCAAAAGTAATGTTTTGGGATTGGGTGACCAAATGAATAGCGACATCTTATCGAACTGCGGCATTGAGACTGCATTCGGAACAGGTACCGCTGATGCCAACGGTGAAATGCTAGAAGAAATCTGATGATAAGAAGATAGGCAATTCACTGATTCTGGTAAAAATTAGCTGATCGTTATGTTTGGTAATATCAAAGAAAGTCTTAAAAATAAATGTGTCTTGATAACTGGTGCTTCTTCAGGTATTGGTAAAGAAACTGCTTATTCTTTTGCTGAAGTTACTGATGGAGAAACCAAATTAATCTTAACTGCTAGAAGAGAATCAAAATTATTGGAAGTTAAAGAAGATTTAGAATCAAAATATCCTAAAATTGGTATTTTCGTTTTAAGTATCGATATTAATGATTATAAAACTATCGTTGAAAAATTGAAAACCATACCAGAAGAATTTGATACTGACATCTTAATCAATAATGCTGGGTTAGCTCTTGGAAGAGAGCACACTAGTGAAATGGAAATTGAAGATGCTTATTCCATGTTAAACACTAACGTCATGGGTTTGGTCACTTTAACTCATTATTTCATCCCTAAATTGAAAGCTAAAAACTCAGGTACTATCATGAATATCGGATCAATTGCAGGCAGAAAAGCTTACCCAGGTGGATCAGTTTATTGCTCATCTAAAGCTGCTGTTAAATATTTCACCAAAGCCATTCGTCTTGAATTAATCGATACTAAAATTAGAGTCATGGAAATTGCTCCAGGTGAAGTAAAGACTGATTTTTCCTTAGTTAGATATAAAGGTGATGACACCAAAGCTGAAAACGTGTACAAAAACAAAGAGCCATTACAAGCTATTGATATTGCTGAGCTCATCATCTTCAGTGTTTCAAGAAAAGAACGTACTGTTCTTGCCGAAACTCTTATCTTACCTACCTACCAAGGTTAAATCTATACATAGTCAATAAAATATTCAAAAGTGATACTTCATCGATACTCGTACGGCTGGAATGAATTCTTTCCTCTCCTCTCCACCGATCTGTTCCGCTACTCGAGTGAATTTTTAGTGCAAATAAAACAATAAGAGTCACCGTCTGAATTCAAATAGATAATTGAGTGGCAAGGACACTTTCATGCCATCAACCATATTTCCATGGACCCATTTTCCTAATTCTATTGTTGTTAGCCGCACAAAGGAATTTAATTACTTAAAATCCGATCAACATTATCACCTGTTCAACATTCGTAGTTGGTTGGTTATGAATTTTCTTATCTCATCTGTGAAGAAATTTTGTTATCTGGAATCGTTGCCCACCTTAGTAGATCACATCGCTTAATTATAATGCGGTGTAAGTTACTTATCTTGAATAATTCCCAGATTTTCCCGCGACATTTCCGATTTAGTAATAAATCTTATCTATTCCACCATGGAATTTTACCGCACCTTAATTGAGCGGCAGGGAATCCCAATCGGGTATGATGAATATGGTAAACTCATTTAAAATATCCTTAAAGTCTCCTCCAACGTAAATCTATACTGGCAAATAAAATCATCTAATCAATATGCCTGCCAAAACTGATGCTGCTGCTGAGTTTTACCCTGATGAACCAACTGGTCCAATCTTGGTAAAATCAAACACTAAAAATGTACAAGAAAAAGAAAGCTTAGGTGAAATCATGGATACCAAATCTGTTATGTTTGTTTGTGATTACAAGAAGTCCATTGGTAATTATCTTGCTGATGTTGATGGAAATGTTTATTTAGATGTTTTACAACAAATTGCTTCAATTGCCCTTGGTTACAATAATCCTATCTTAAAACAAGTTGCTTCAAGTCCAGATATGGTTGATGCTTTGATCAATAGACCAGCTTCTACTAGATTACCATCTAACTTCTACGCTAGAGCCATTAAGAATATCTTAAAAGGTAGTCCAAAAGATCAAGATAAAGTTTGGATCTGTTTAAGTGGTAGTGATGCTAATGATAATGCTTTGAAAGCTGCTTTCATGCATTACAAATCTAAACAAAGAGGTTATGATGCTGCATTCACTGCTGAAGAAATGGAATCTGTTATGTCAGCTAAAGCTCCAGGTAACCCAGATTTAGCTGTTTTATCATTCAAAGGTGGTTTCCACGGTAGAACTATTGGTTCCATCTCATTAACTGCTGCTAGAGCTTATCATAAAGTTGATCTCCCAGCTTTCAACTGGCCAAAAGGTGAAATGCCAAATTTGAAATATCCTTTAGATAAATATGAAAAGGAAAATGCTGAAGAAGAAGCTAGAGCTTTAGAAAAAGTTGAAGAAATTTTTAAAACTTGGAGATGTCCAATTGCTGCTGTTGTTATAGAACCAATCTTATCAGAAGGTGGTGATGTTCACGCTTCAGCTAAATTCTATCAAGGTTTAAGAGATATTACCTTGAAATATGGTTCATTATTGATCTTTGATGAAGTTCAAACCGGTTTTGGTGCTACTGGTAAATTATGGGCTCATGAACATTTTAATTTAACCACTCCTCCAGATATGGTCACTTTCTCCAAGAAAGCTCAAGCTGCTGGTTTCTTCTATCATGATGCTCAAATGATGCCAAAAGATGCCGCTAGAATGCACAACACTTGGTGTGGTGATCCAGCCAGAGTTTTAATTGCTGAAGGTATTGTCAATACTATTTTAGAATATGGTTTGGTTGAAAAGACTAAGGAAGTTGGTGAATACTTATTCCCTAAATTAGAAAAATTAGCCGAAAAATATCCTGAATTAATGTTAAACCTTAGAGGTAAAGACAGAGGTACCTTCATTGCTTGGGATTTACCTGATGGAGATTGGAGAATTAAATTCTTCGCTGCTGCTAGATCAGTTGGTTTAAATATTGGTGGTGGTTATTTAAGAACTGCTAGATTAAGACCAACCTTAACCTTCAACAAATCTCATGCTGATGTTGCTGTAGAATTATTAGATAAGACTTTTGAAATCTTGTCAAAGGAATAAATTACCTGCACATTGACTACTAAATAGAAAAAATAAACGTTTTTGTTATGTTGAAGCATATGCATTTATGATGGATGGAGCAAGTTAATACTTCCCAATTTGTGAATAATTGCCGATATCTCTTAATTTTTTCATATGGAATGACAATTATGATGTAAAAATAAGCTTTCAATTGACATTTAACCATTTTCTTTATACAGCAACTGAGGTTTTACACACACCAAAAAATTGATAAAGTTAAAACAAAGGTTGGATAAGTCGGGATTCATGACTAAAGTAGTAATAATAGCCTAGATTACAACACTTCCTTGCGTTTAGATTAACTAGACTTGGATGCTTTGGTGGAGTATTCTATTAAGGGAAAAAAATTTATCTACACCATCCTCTAATCGAACACTGGCTATTTGTTCCATGCCTCTATAAACTCTGTAAATAAGCTACTATCAGTAGGTCATGATGGATTCAAGAGCAATACTAACACCCAATATTCATCATATAATCTCAATACAGGAAATTACATCATTCTGAGACTTTAGATAATGGCTGCAAACTTTAACAGGCTTATCAATTAGGAGTAGATACATCGTGTTCTAGAATGTCAGACAACTATTTGAACCCCATAAAATCCCCCCAAAATATAGATTAAAATAATCAAACTTCAAGACAGATTCATAAGATCAAAATGGCTACTGCAGTTATCACAACTAAAACCGTTGATTTCAACGATGGAAACAAAATCCCCAGTGTGGGATTGGGAACTTGGAAAGCCAAAGAGGAGGAAGTATATACCTCAGTAACACATGCCCTTCAAGCTGGGTATAGACATATTGACACTGCTGCAGCTTATGGTAATGAAGAACCAATCGGTAAAGCGATCAAAGATAGTGGTATTCCAAGGGAACAATTATTTATTACTACAAAATTATGGTCAAATGCCCATCATGATCCTGTTGGTGCTATCACCGAATCATTGGATAAATTAGGTTTAGATTATGTGGATTTGTATTTGTTACATTGGCCCGTCTTCTTGAACCCTAAAGGTTCACCCTCAAGAGTTCCGTTATTACCCAATGGTAAAAGAGATATCGTTATGGATTGGTCATTCGTCAAGACTTATGAACTTATGCATGAATGTGTTGAAAAAGGTTTAGCTAAATCAATAGGAGTTTCCAATTTCCTGGTGAAAAATTTGAAAGTTCTTATGAATGCTACTGAAACAAAGATTACTCCGGCAGTTAATCAAGTAGAATTACACCCACATTTACCCCAATTCCAATTAGGTGAATATTGTGCTCAACATGATATTCACTTACAAGCCTATTCACCTTTAGGATCTGTTGGATCACCAATTTTGAAAGATGAAGTTCTTATGGCTATTGGTGAAAAACATGGAGTGTCTCCAGCAACAATTGTCTTTAGTTGGATGAACTCTAGAGATATTGTGTATTTACCCAAATCCTTAAACAGGGATAGATTGAGACAAAATCTCTTAGTGGTTGAATTGGATGATGAAGATATTGAAACTATCAATAACATTCATAAGACATTCTCAAAGAGATACAATGATCAAGATTGGTCCCCTATGAAACCTTTTGAAGAGGATTAGGATTGTTTTATGAATTATATAGAAATATAGATTATTTTATTCATCTTCACCAAAAACATCAATTGGATCCCAATCTGGTAATCCATATCTCTTAGATTTAGTAAGATGAATATCATTAATAGATTGGACATCCTCATCAGCAAGATCCAAGATCATCAAGTTTTGTTCAACTCTATGAGGTTTGATGGATTTCGGTAAGGCAATTATACCTCGTTTGATCAACCAACTAAAAATGATAGTTGCAGGTGGAACGTTGTATTTTTCACCAATTTTAATAATCACTTCCTCTGATAATAATGGAGATCCATCAGAACCTAATGGAGAATAAGCTTCCAAATAAATTCCATTTTGTTGACAGAATTTATTTAAATCCAAATTAGGTAAGTAAGGATGAATTTCAACTTGATTAATCACAGGTTTGTGTTTAAAATCTTCAGCCAAGATCTTTTTCAAATTTTTGATCAGAAAGTTTGAAACTCCAATGGATTTGGTCAATCCCTTCTCAACACATTCTTGCATTAATTCAAAGGTTTTAACAAATGACCAATCCAAAACAATATCTCTCTTACCATTAGGTAATAGTGGGATCTTTTCTGGAGTTCCCTTAGGATTTAAGTAAACTGGCCAATGCATAAGGAATAAATCGACATATTCTAAATCTAATCTTTCTAAAGATTCCTTCAATGCTACCACTGGTTCAGCATGCCTAGTAATCCACAATTTAGTGGTAACATAAATTTCTTCTCTTGGAATACCCGAATCTTTAATTGCTTTTCCAATAGGTACTTCATTACCATAACCAGCTGCAGTGTCAATATGTCTATAACCAATTGATAAAGCATGTTTCACGATATCATAAACTTCCTCGTCTTTAGCTTTCCATGTTCCCAAACCAATGGAGGGGATTGAAGTTCCATCATTCAATTGAACTGTTTTTAAGTATTTAGTTGCCATCCTTGAAATTTGTCTATAATTTTTTTACTTCAAGTTCGCGGCTCAAGATTTAAAAGCGGGGGGTGGAGTTATTATAATGTTACGAGAACTCTTATGCTGTGACCAAAGAACCTAGGAATTGAGAGTATCGCTGGGTAGACTGTTTAGTAGGGTAAGTATCAAACTAGCGGTCGATTTGATCAATTGGAGTCTCGGATATTTGGGTGTAATATAGAGAAAAGGTCGGGATATAGTGGGGTATTCGTTGGGTGATATTTGCAGTATTACTAATTTCTTTAACATTGACAAATGAAAGGCCATTCTAGAGACGAATCTGAAATTATGGCACGAGTTAAAAGGCCGTGTCAGAGGCGTCTTCTTTCTTCTTTCGAAGGTAACTTCGGTTCACGGTGTCACGAGATGTAATACCCCTAACTTTTCGTGGTCCGATCGAGTTGAAGTATATCCGAAGAACCTTCCACGGAATCAAGACTATGTTTAGATTAGATCTATCTCCCAAGCTGTGCGGCAATGTCAATGGTCATTGCAGAATTTCCTTCCAGTATAAGATGTACTATACTCATGTATGATGTAAAAACAATGAAATCTTAAAACATGGGGTATACGAAATTTTCAAAATCTTCAAAAATCCAATATTTGATCCATTTTTTGAACTGATTCGTACTTCATCACTCTTAAAGCCTGATTTATATGGTCAAAGACCTTAATACCTTCAATTGAACCCTAGTTTCAAACATTATCGGATCAAGGATTATCACGCTAAATTGCTCACGAAAAAGGATTCTCAATTAACCATGATTAGTGATAATTCAATTGATGACAAAGAGAATCAATATAATTCTAAAACTGTCCCAATTGATTTAACCAATGAATCACCCCGGTCCAATCATCAACTCAATCCATCAATTCACAACAGAAATCAATATAATCCATCAATTGATCGTGAATCACTGACTCCCAATGATGTAGTTGAGGTGGTTGAAGTAATTGATGATGAAGACGATGATGATGCCGATGGTGATTATGGTAGCGAAGATTTGAATACCAACGGTGACGTTCATACCCATGAGGATTACAATCAACATCCTCAACCAGTCAAGAATGATAAAATTAAGCCTTCATTACCTTCAGCAACAGAATTTAAAGCCTTGAGTGATAAATTAATGAAACCATTAGATGATTACCCAGTATCTGACGAAGCACATGATGTTTGGGAAATAAAAAGTTGGTCTAATTTGGCAGATAGTAAGATCAGAGGTCCAAGATTTAAATGTGGGAACTTTGAATGGAATATCTTATTATTTCCCCGTGGTAATAGTAATAACAATACCATATCGATATACATTGAACCACATCCTCTAGATCCTTCAATCAATGAAAAGGATGATGATTGGTATGTATGTGCACAATTTGGTTTTGATTTATGGAATCCTAATCATCCGAATTCTCATTCAGCTTTATCTTCATTCCATAGATTCAATAAGAATGATGCTGATTGGGGGTTTTCATCATTTGTTGATTTACATCATATGACATTGCCTAATAAAAATGGCTTACCACCAATTTTATCTAACAATCAAATCAATATAACAGCTTATGTTAAAGTAATTGATGATTCTCAAACAGGAGTTTTATGGTATAATTTCCATGATTATGATTCTAAAAAAGCTACAGGATATGTTGGATTGAATAATCAAGGAGCTACATGTTATCTTAATTCATTATTACAAAGTTATTATACTACAAAGATCTTTAGAAAATTAGTCTATCAAATCCCTACAACTTCAAATACCATTATTAAATCTAATAAAAAGGTTAAGAAAGAAAGTAGTGTAGCTTTATCATTACAAAAAGTATTTTACTTGTTATCAAGTTCCCAAAATCCTGTTGGAACATTAGAATTAACCAAATCATTTGGTTGGGATTCAAGTGATGCTTTTACTCAACATGATGTTCAAGAATTGAATAGAATTTTAATGGATAAGTTAGAAACCTCAATGAAAAACACTCCAATTGAGAATAAATTGAATGATTTGTTTGTTGGGAAAATGAAAAGTTTCATTAAATGTATAAATGTTCCTTATGAATCATCAAGAATTGAAGATTTCTGGGATATTCAATTGAATGTCAAAGGTCTTGATAATTTACAAAGTGCATTTGAAAATTATATTGAAATTGAAATGTTAAATGAAGACAATAAATATCAAGCAGGTGATGAATATGGATATCAAGATGCTAAAAAGGGGGTAGTTTTCCAACACTTCCCACCAATTTTACATTTACAATTGAAAAGATTTGAATATGATTTCCAAATTGATGATTTATCTAAAATTAATGACCGTTATGAATTCCCAGATCAAATAGATTTATCACCATATTTAGATGAAGATTTATCACCAGAAATTAGAAATGAAAATTGGAATTATAAATTACATGGGGTTTTAGTTCATCAAGGAAGTATTTCTAATGGTCATTATTATACTATGATTAAACCTAATGCTAAAGATAATCAATGGTATAGATTTGAAGATGATAGAGTTTGGAAAGTTACTCCAACTGAAGCATTCCAAGCAAATTTCGGTTGTGATGAAATAACTGAAATGGAATATGTTAAAATGTCAAGACAAGAACAAAGTGATTATATTATTAAACGTTCAACTTCAGCTTATATGTTGGTTTATTATCGTGAAACTTTCTTGAATGATATTTTACCTGAAAATGATGAAGAAATCAATAATCAAATCCCAAAATTCATTCCTATTGAAATTGAAAATCAATTGAATGAAGCTAAAATGTTGGAAAGTTTGAAACAACAACAATTATATAACATTAATTTGAAATTAGTTACTTTGGAGATGTTTCAACAATATAATCATTTTGATCTTTATCATGATCCTTTAGATCAAAAATTTTATGATAAACATTTAGTTCATGGGAATATCAAACTTCTTGAGTTCAGTTTCAAGAAGACCGATGAGATTTTTGTATTGTATAATAAAATCAATGAATCCAAAGGTCTCGGTTTAGTACAAACAATTGAAGATATTGGTAAATTACCTTACAGATTATTATTGATAACACATCGTAATAATCATACTAATAGAGCTGATGGAGTTTTGAATTTAGAAGGTTTAGATAATCTTAGTTTATCTAATATTTATGCCAATTTCTATACAAAAAGACACGATGAAATGGTATTTTTCATTGATGAAGGTAAAGATTTATCTTGTCTTGATAAGAAATATGAATCCAGTACTATTGAAGATTTTAAGATTGATGAAATCGATGCCAGAATTGATTCCATCGTCCCTTCCTTGAAATCTTTAGATGATCATATTATGATTTTCTTGAAACTTTTCAACCCTATCACTGATAAAATGCATGGTTTAGGTTATGTTACAGTTACTAAGGATAAACCCATTAAATCCATTATTCCTATCATGAACAGCTTGACAGGAATTGATTGCGATTTCGATATGTTTGAAGAACTAACTCCATATAAATTAGAGGCTGTTGACCCAACTAATTCATTTGAAGTCAATGAATTAAACAGTGGTGATATCATTGTGTTACAGTTCAAAGATTACCCATCTAAAGGAAAATTCAAGACTTTACACGATTATTATAAATTCTTAGCTACCAGATTGCATATCAAAGTATCTCCATATAATGAAGACTTTAGTTTAAATGACGATGATGATGAATATAATGAAGATCTTGATATCAAAGATGATTTCATCGATGTTTCCAAAGATGATGAAATGGTGGTTCTCAACAAAGATGGTGAACCAGAAAATGTTTTTGACTTATGGGTTTCTACCTTGAATAGTTGTGAAGATTTGTCTAAAGAAATAAGTAAACATATTGGTGTTGATTATCAATATATCCGATTATTCATAGTCAACCAACAAGGCATGAAATTCCCAATCAAAACCAGTGCTGTGCTTTCACAATATTTCCCCAAAAATTTATCCATATCAGAAATTGTCAAATTCGAATACGATATTTTGAAAATATCATTGAAAGAATTTGAATCAATGAAAACATTTAAAATTCATTGGATAACGAAGATTTTTGAATCTAAAGAATTTGAAATCATGATTTCAATAAACGATTCTGTTGAGGGATTGATCAAAAAGTTACAGAAAGAATTAGAATCTGAAGGTATTAAAATCAATGTTTCTAATTTATTAATGTGGTATGGAAATGATTGCAAGTATGTTGGATTTATAAGATTCGATGGTGTAGTATCAGAATTGAATGAAACTTTTGATTTCTACGTAGGAGAATTCCCTGTGGAATTAAATGTGTTTATTAACCATGACTTAATGAACGTTGCAAAACCAACCATTCAATTTCAAGATGATAAGATCTTGCAATATGAATATGAACAAACAGAAAAATTCAAATCAAGTTTGAATATTGTTCCGGTATTCCATTTCTATAAAAGTTCATCAAATCATCATTCAATTCCATTTTTATTCATAATTTTACCTGAAGAGAAATTTATTGACACTAAGAAGAGATTACAGTATAAATTAGGACTCAGTGATGTACATTTTTCCAAAATCAAATTCGCTTTGGCAGATAATTCTGAAAAGGGAAGATATTTGGATGATAATGAAGATTTGATTTTATATGATCAAATTGAAAACGGATTATCTTTAGCTTTAGATCATATCGATAGATCTCCCCGTAAAAACATTTTCGATAAAGGTATTCAAATTAAATAGGTTAATATATTTTTTTGTTTATTGACTAAACTAATCAAGAGAAGCCAAATTATCATCCCAGAGAGTACTTTTTCTAGGGATGGTGAAACCTTTTCTTATTTCAGGATGTTCCAAAACATGTTGAGCCCATTTTAACACCCCAGGGAAATCATTTAAAGGAACATCACAAACTTTTAAGTATGGAATAAATCCTATATGAACAATATCAGCAATGGAAAGATGAGAACCAGCCAAATATTCAGAATTGTATTCTTCTTTATTACGTTTCAAATATTCCTCCAATACCGTTAATAATCTCTTGATTTCAATATGGAATCTCTCAATGGCCATAGGATTCTTTTCTTGAGCGATAAGTTTGAAATGAATACTTTGACCAACAGCTGGGCCAATACCTCCGACTTGGAAGAAAGCAGCTTCAATCATTTTGTAATATTCTTTGGTGCCTGGAGCATAACTATACTTCCTTTCTTTGTCATAAGTATCAGCTAAATATAAAAGAATAGCACCACTCTCACCTAATTTAATGTCATTGGTTTCATCGTGTAAGGTTGGGACTTTACCGTTTGGATTGACCTTTAAGAACCATGGTTGTTTCTGATCGTTTTTCAGAAGGTCTACAGGAACAACTTCATACTTCAATTTCAATAATTCAAGAAATATTGATAACTTATAAGAATTTGGAGTGGAAGCAATAAAAGCTTTAATTGGTAAAGACATTGTGAATACCAAAACGATAGTAGCAAGGCAAGTATAATTTATATTGAAATCCTCTACGGCATTAGTTCACGGCTGATACATCTTGAATATTGGAATATGTAATCAGTTTAGTAAGATAAGTAATCACCGGATATAAGGTAATGATTTATAATAAGAAGGGATTTAAGGTCTAAATCTTTCTAATTAATGAAGGGAATATTTTAAAGACCAGGATATTTCATTTACTATGTTCTTAATACACCCTGAAGACCCTCCTTCGGATGAGAATCGTAAATTTCTATTCTTGGATCGACCATTTACAGTTTACCATGTCGGCCGGTACAATTGGTCCGCAATAACGTAATCAATCAATTCGTACGAACCTTCATATAAGGCTAGACATAAACTAGACATATTTTGCAGGTTAGTCAGTTCATTGATACCACCGGATTTAACCTTTCTTCTCATGTAGATTAGGATTGTTTTACGATTTTGACTGCTGACCATACGGATGTGACTGGAAAAAAATATTTGACATCTTGTAATTTCACACTCTTATGATCTCATGCGTCGGCTTTCCTTAAATCTGTTGAACTAAGTTTATTTTCCCCACCTATTAAATCGATAGTGAACACTTCAAGTTGTTTGAACCCAATTGATTTTCTGAAATTATTTACAAATTCACCTCCTCCACTTGATTCTTGACTTAATACTAAACAGTCAATATTCTCCACATACCCTGTTGGTCCACAAACATCAACTATCTTATAAATTTCAACAGATTTCAAATCCAATAATTTAAGGAATTTCAAAGTAGATTGAATCCTTTTTTCAAACGAATCTAATTGTTCTTTGTATTTCTTATTCTTCAACAATTCGGCATCTGTAACTCCCACAATTAACTTTTGTGTACTTAAATACGTAGCAACAGACAAAAGAATCTTATGTCCGTCATGCAAATGATCAAATGTTCCTCCTACAGCCACAACTTTATATCGATCATTGTTAGCTATATTTTCAAGTTTGATAGAATTGATATTTGCTTTGATTTCTTCTCCATATGATTCTTCTCCATTGACATGAAATACATTTGACCCTTGTAACAAAGATAACTCATTGAATATTATATTTATGTTATACATTGGACCTAAATTCATCTTGTCACATTCTTTCCTATAATCATCGTATAATTTATTCAAAATCAAATTGAGAGAATCCGCCGATTCAATTGACTTAGTTATCACTACATTCAACTCATCGGGTTTCTGATTCAAGTATTCCCTTACTGCTTCACTGTAATCTTTGGTGAAAGGATCCTCAATAGCTAAAGTCATAGTGTGCGATTTTTCACTATCTACAAATTCATTTCTATTTACATTCTATCTACAAATCTTTTAAAGACTTTATGAGTCCTTTCAACTTTTTCGTATCTTCGTCATTCACTTCAATCCAGTTACAATGGGAGATTTTGTCATAAACGGTTTTAACAGATTGAGTGATTTTCTTATCAATAATTGGCACTTCAATATCTTTCTTCGATTTCTTGTTCTTGGAGGTCTTGGGCAATGGTTTTGCTACTTCAAGAAGTGATTTCAAATTCCTTACCAAGTACTCTATTTGGTCTTTCTTCAACGGATCTTTTAAAATTCTGAAATCACGGTTTTCCTTTTGAACTTCTTTCAATTGATTATAATTGTACCTAATGAAATAATGGAGCTCTTCACTGATCATTTGAACAACATTCAAATAACTATAATCTGTTGGTTGTATACGACTGCTTTTCATGTATTTGAGCATTTGAATGTTTATCAAACTTGACTTTTGTTCCTTTAAGAACATTTGATGTATGTAGAACATCATACTTTCAACTAGTTTCATATCAATGATCTTTTCGGTAGGCGTTTCGTAGCTAACTTCAACTTCAAGATCTTTTAATGTAGGATAAGTCTTGAAATTCACCCCTCCGTATGTTTTCAATAAGTACCAACAAGATTTTAAGAATTGAACTGGCCTATCTAATTGATATAAATATTCAAGAATGATTTGAATCAAGAATAAATTCAATTCAGCTGTAGTTTTCTTTTTCATATCCACATCAGCATATTTCATGGGTATCTTGGAATCACTATTCATTTGAGATAATTCCTTGTCTTTGGAATCCTGAAGTTTCTTACTTGCATTGAAATTAAGTCCTAATTCGTCACTCATCAATTTGAAATCATCGCACCAGTCCTTTAATTGTTGGAGTCCCAATGTATTGTAATGATACCCGTTAAAAGCTTTCAAGTAATTGACTATAAAGACATTATCGAATTTTTCAAGTTTCTTACTTATTAATTCAACGTTCGTCACCAATTCTCTATTCAAAAGGAAGACCATCTTGTTCTTTTGCATTTTTACAATATTCCTATCAGCCAACTTTTTAATCCTGAAATCTCTGTTCTTACATAAACCTCTTATGAAGATAGTGAAGGTGGTATTATCAGGTTTCAAGTCGTTAAGATTATCGAAGAACTCCCAAGCTGATAATTGGTTATCATTCAAGTTTCTTACCAAACAACTCAATAAGGCATTGAAAATTGAAATCGTAGGTGTTTCGATAGTGTCGTACATGTCTTTCAAAGTTTGGAAAATCCTACCTTCAGTTTGGCTATATTCTTTGAACGATAAGTTCTTGGAGATTCCATCAAACAATATGACAAATGTTTGGTCGTTTGGCTTATACTTCCATTTCTTACAATCATTGAAGATTTTCAAAGCATCTTTAACATCACCATTCTTTAAAGTTGATTCAATAACTCTGTTCATGGCAACAGTGTTTTTGTTTCCTGAAAGTTTCAATAAATATACCGCTCTTTCTGTGTTCTTATCTTTAGCTAAAAGGTTATCGATCTGTTTAGTAACTTTAGTTTTATCAGTCAATGATTTAGGATTAATACCTAATAATGTGAAAAGTACTATCCTCGATATTGGCCTTTTGTCAACCTTTCTCATTTCATTCAAATGTTTGAAGATATTCATAGTTAACTTACTATCATTCATGAGCTTTCTACTGGTGATTGTAGACATTTTGATCAAATTACCTTCTTCATCTTTTATAGTACCTTCAAATTGGTATCTCAAAAGTTTAACAACTTCATTAATAGTTTTCCCACGAAATACTCCTTTCCCACCACGACTATTTACCTCATTACTAGTAATATCTCTCGGTATGTAGCCTGCCTTCTTATAGTTGGCAAGATTAGTCTTTGCACTAGCTTTCAATACTGTGCTCCATCTCATCTTAACCTCTTCGCGCAGTTTCTACTGTTACATATAGAATCTAAATATGAGTGATTGGATACGACTCAAACAGTCAGTTTACTTATTAATAGACAATTTGAATGGTGACAACTTAGGAGAAATATGCTGTGAATTATTGAAGTTAAATTTATTCAGAGGTAAAGGGATTGTTGTGAGAAAGTTAATCTATAATCAACAAAAATACTATCAAAATACAGGTATTTATGCCAACTTGATCAGTCTATTGAATTCCCAAATCCCAGAAATAGGGGAAATTATCAGTAACAAATTAATTATTAATTTCAAAAATGAATACTTGAATGATAAATTTATAAATATTGATTTCATTTGTGAATTGGTCAATTATAAAGTGATTAATGAAATGATTACCTTACAAATCCTTGAATTGTTAATGAACAATATGACCAACGGAAGTATCACTATAATAATAAGAATTATAAAATTAAATGGCCTCTTACTACCACAAAATGTTGTATATTCAATTATTGATAAATTAAGAAACATGATGAATGAAGGTTTGATAAGTGAAAGTAACCAAAATGGTGTCAAACAGTTAATCGGAATAAGGAAAAGGGGATTCAAAAACTTTGCCGAAGTACTAATTGAAGGAAAGTGTCATATGATAGATATTGAAGATGATTTCAAGACTTTTAATGAATTAATGATTGATAATGGAAACGAGTATAAAGAGTATGAAGCTTTTAAGGACAAATTCATATCTAACATAGAAGGTTTATTCCAAGAGCCGGAAGTTGAACCAGAAGCTGAAGTCGAAGAAGAGCCTGTCATAGATTTGAGTCAATCAGAATTAATAAATCTACAAAAGACTGTCTATTTGACCATTATGTCAAGTTTAACATCAGACGAAGCTGTTCATAAACTCTTGAAATTAAATTATGACCCTTCCATTTTGAGTAATATAATTATAAGAAGTTGTATAGAAGAAAAGACATATTCCAAATATTATGGGAATATCAGTGAAATATTGATATTGAGATTCGATAAATTCAAAACTCAATTCATGAAACAGTTCGAAATCAAATATAAGGAAATTCACCTTTTCGAACTTAATGGGATTAGAAACCTTGGTAAGTTATTTGGATATTTAATTGCCACTAATAAATTAAGTATCGATATACTAAAGGTGATTACATTAACAGAAGAAGATACAAATTCATCAAGCAGGATTTTAATCAAATTCTTATTGAAAGAAATGATCGAAGAGTTGAGTCTCAATGATTTTAAAATATTAATGATAGAGAATATGAACAATCTTCCCGGAATGTTCCCTATTGGTGGTCATAAAGATGACATAATTTTCGCCATCAATTATTTTACAGCCATTGGGTTGGGTTTAGTAACTGACGAATTAAGAGAAGACTTGAGTAATGCCAGAGGTAGAACTAGAAAGCGGGTCAGACAGGAAAGCAACAGCCGCAGTGGAAGTTATAGTAGAAGTAGAAGTGGTAGCTATAGTCGTAGTGGAAGTGGAAGTTACAGTAGAAGTAGAAGTAGAAGTGGTAGTTACAGTCGTAGTAGAAGTGGAAGTTATAGTCGAAGTGCTAGTTATAGCAGATCACCCAGCCGTACACCAAGCAGGTCTCCAGGTCGCTAACCTTTGACCCGTATTTTGCAGTCATTTTTTCGCAGTCATTTATCCACTCAGTCATTGCACTTAACACTTTCGGAATGTAACGGTTGCACATTTTACAAAGTCTTAAATTCATACACCATTTTCTAACAAAATCTACACATATCAAAGATCTTATACTGTATACCCACTCTATATGTTCGGTCTTAATCTTGACCCCCATTGTCATACTAAAAATTGGAAATTTCACTCAATTTGCTTTTATCCAATAAAATCGCAGCAAATACTAATGTAGTGAGATTTTCTGGAATACATAAATAGCAGAAAATTTTTCAAAAATAAATAATTAACAAATTTAAAAATGCCAGCTCCATTCGAAAAAGGAAGTGAAAAAAAAGGTGCCAATTTATTCAAAACTAGATGTTTACAATGTCACACTGTTGAAAAAGGTGGTCCACACAAAGTTGGTCCAAATTTGCATGGTATTTTCGGTAGAAAATCAGGTTTAGCTGAAGGTTACTCTTATACTGATGCTAACAAGAAAAAAGGTGTTGAATGGTCAGAACAAACTTTATCTGATTACTTAGAAAACCCAAAGAAATATATCCCAGGTACCAAAATGGCTTTCGGTGGTTTAAAGAAACCAAAGGACAGAAACGATTTAGTTACTTACTTAGCTAACGCTACCAAATAAGCAATTAAGCTTAATGAAACATGAACTTTAGAAACTTTTCGAATAGTTAATTGATTCGTGGGTTTCCATGTATATATTTATATTTCAATATAGAAATTGTTAGATTCTTGCTTTTTTGCAACTTCACTATTGGCTGATTTAACGATCTCACTTATCGCTATTATAAACATTGTAAATATCTCTGAAGATTTGGTTGAGTCGGAGAGCTGGATAGTGTAGTTGTTGGATCTATGGATGTTGATGATTCATGTGGTTTGACGTTGGTATTGCTAAACCATGACCCTGTCGACGATAAAAAATACGTTATGAACATCGGCCAATAACACCCGAGATAAACGATTTGAAAATCGTCTTTCAATTCGATTTTGCTTGAGTTTTACTGATTTTGACATGTAAATGAATGACAGAGAGGATTCCTGTTGGTATACCAAGGCATATCAGAGGTTTATCCAACGTGCAGAGTGGTGCCACGGCTGATAAGTCCGGAAAATCCTAGATATTTTGTAGTTTCTCGAGGTTTTGTACACCCAAAGAACATTCCAGTCATTTTTAGAGTACTTTGTATCATATCCCTGTGTTCTCTGGCTGCTTGATCGTCTTCCGTGTGTATTCCAAATAATTCATGAATTATCTATATTTTTTTCAGATTTTGCAGCAATTGCGAATTTTGTAAGATTTAAAACAAGCAAGAAAACATAGAAAATAATATTATAGCTTTGGATCGGTAAGTGTTAGAAGGCCAACCACAAGTATTTAGAATTTCAATGTTAAAACATCCAAAGTCTAGAAAACCGCCAAAATCAATGTGTTTCATACTCCTTTTCCTCATTCCAAGTCTACCACAACTAGAGAACCAACATTTAATCTTCTAAAGCTACTAAGTGTCAAACCTACCTTTGTAATCACCCATCAAGTCTCGTAAATTTCCAATCTTAGACCTTCCACCCCCAAAATCCACGATCTCTTAACTTAACATTCTGACGCACTGAAAAATTTGAGACAAAATGAATCCAATGCAAGATATCAAAGTTCCAGTTGAAGTTGACCCCAACGAAGACACTGAATGGAATGATATACTAAGATCCCATGGTATTATTCCTGAAAAACCCCCAAGTCCAACTTTAGAATTGGAAAACGCTTTGGACGAAGCCATTAAGAAACAGCACGAGAATAGATTGGAGAACAAAGAGTTAGATGAATTAGATGAGTTAGAAGATGAAGAAGATGAAGAGTTTTTAAACTTTTATAAGAACAAAAGAATGAATGAGTTGAAACAATTCCAAAGTAAATTGAAATTTGGTCAAGTTTTCCCTATAACGAAAAGTGAATATGAAAAAGAAGTTACTAATGATAGTGAAAATCAATTTGTTATATTACACATGTCGTCCGAATCGTCATTACAGAGTAGATTGTTGTCTTCAATCTTCACCCAATTAGCTAAAAAGTTTGCTGATGTCAAATTCGTTGATATCCCTGCCAGAAGATGTGTTGAGAACTATCCTGAAGCTAACACCCCAACTATCTTAATTTATAGAAACAAGAATGTCGTTAGACAATACATAACATTAACTGAGTTAGGTGGGAATGATTGTAATTTGAAAGATTTGGAAAATGTATTGATAAAGTTCAAAATCGTGGATGAGTTCGATAAGAGATTGATCATTAATCAAGAAGAAGATTTCGACGATAGAAAATTGAAATTCACTAAAAGGTCTATCAGAAATGATGATGATGATGACGATGATTTCTATGATTAGGAAATCAATCGATTCCCATCAAACTCACTATACCCATCCCACAGTTGCTCCCCAATTATATAGAACACAAGAATTTTTATAGTTCAAAAACGAATGCACCATACTTTCTGGGTCATTAAGCCCTCTTTTCCTCTTCTGTATCGAAATTGACGATCGAAAAAAAGTCAAGTTACACAAAATCTTCGATGGTCAACTCAAATTACGCATCAGATCCCTCAGTGAGAATTGATCTAATATGTTTTCAGATCTTGAAGACTGTCAACACATTGAAAAGGTATTGAATACCAATAACAGGACGACGGTATTAGAGACGTATAGACAAGCTATCAAAATATCCCTTTTAATCAACTCATCCAATACTTTCAAATTAGTCAAGGACAATTCGAAATTTTCCAATGATAAGTTACAATCATTGAAGATAAATGCCTTGAAATGTAGTAACTGTAAGTTGAATAACTTTAACAATAACTTAATTTGTTTACAATGTCCCAACATTGGATGCCAAATCAATAATCATCATTACAATCATTATAAATTGAGCCAACACCTTTTTGCAATAGATAGTTCCAATGGATTAATATTTTGTTTCAAGTGTAATAATTATATAAATAATTCCAGTTTGAATGATATAAGGTTAAGTATTTTGGATATTGGTCACCAGAAGAATTTGAATGAATTTTCCAATTCCAGAATCAATGGGAATGATGATTCAGATAATGAATTTAACATAGATGAAGAATTCGAAAATCCAACCAATTTATCTATAAACGGATTGAAAGGATTCATTAATTTTGGTTCCACATGTTTTATTTCATCAATATTACAGACGTTCATTCACAATCCTATCATCAAGTATGATTTTTTCAATAATGATGATCATTATTTCAATTGCGATGAATCCACTTGTATAACTTGTTCAATTGATAAAATTTTCACTGATTTTTATACTGTAGATAATAACGAAAGTTTTGGAATGACCAATTTGTTGATTAATTCCTGGTATAAGAACAAATCTTTAACCGGTTTCGAAGAACAAGATGCTCATGAATTTTGGCAATTTTTATTAAATCAATTCCATAAAGATTTTCAAAGAGTTCAAGGTCCAGAATTATCAAATGGTGATAAGAATCGATCAAATTCCATTTATGGTAATTGTAATTGTATTAAACATAAATATTTTCACGGAGAATTAGAATCATCTATTAAATGTTCAAATTGTGGTAATGTAACTAAGAAAATTGATCCAAATTTTGATTTATCATTAGAATTAACTAATTTACCTTCAAATTCAACTATTTATGACTGTTTAAATTTATTTACTAGTAATGAAATTTTAGATAATTATAATTGTCCAAATTGTTTGAAGAATTCCAAACCAATAAAATCTTTAAAAATTAATCAATTATCACCAATTTTATCAATTCAATTGAAAAGATTCAAACATACGTTATCTAATTTTGTTAAGAATGACTTGTTGATAAAGAATCCTTTATATTTAGATTTATCAAGTTATTTATCTACACCCAACAACATTAAAAATTCCTTTTATGAATTGTTTGCTTTAATAGTTCATACAGGTTCAGTGAATACTGGTCATTATATTGTTATCATTAAAATAAAGAATCAATGGGTTAAATTCGATGATAGTATTGTTACCCTTGTTCCTCAAAAGGAAATTGAATCAATCAATGCATATTTATTATTTTATATAATTCATGATCTCAAAACATGAAAAATAAGAGAGATCAAACGGAAAAAAGAAAAACTTAAGAAAAAATCAAAGGTTCAACCCCATTCACATTTAAATGTGAATAAGTACATACATGCATATTTAATTCTACTCTTTTCGATCTCACGGACTCCCTTTTTACTTCTTTTGTATAATATGATTTCACGGGACTTTCGTATACATTAAGGAATCAAATAGACGTTTTCCGTGTTTAATCGTGTTTAATATGGTTAAATAAAGAAAAAGAAAGTGTAGCGAAGGAGTTAGATCAGCATCCCTTTATCGCGATTACGCGAGTCCCTCACATGAACTTACTTGGATACCTACTATAGATTTCAGTATCACATGTAGGTATTCACCTCAATTGCTAAACAATTCTCCTCTCGTACAAACACCTAATTCAAAAAAGTTCTGATGCTTTACAAAGGAAAATAAGAGTTTTTCCGAATGAGAGTATATTTATGCCCCTCCTGTGTGAACGGTTAAAAAAAATCGCAGGTAATTACTATTCCTAATCGGGATTTATTATCGATTTATTTTCTGTATCAAATTCTAGAATTAATGATGAAATAACTTCGTTCAACCTCTGAAATTTAAAAACTATATAAAAGACACGAATCTCCGAAAGGACTAAAACTCTAATTTTTGTAAATGAAGCTTTGGATTGTTTTATTAGCAACTTTTCAAATTGTCAACGGACTTAATTATAAGGAAACTTTTGATTCATTAGTGGAAAGTATTTGGTCTGATTTTTGGTATGATGATAAATCATCTTGGAGTTCAAACAACAAATGTGTTGATAAATTCAATTATCCTGTTGTTTGGGATCAAGCAGTTGCAGGAAGAGCTATCACTGAACATTTAGATCAAGATAAGATAAGATCAGTAGTAAATAATTTGAAAGATTATTTAAATTCTGATGGATGGTTTAGTTCAAGTACTGCTAAAGATAATGATGTCTACATTGATGATAACGCTCAAGTATTATGGGTATTAGTAGACGCTTATCAGTTTATTGGTGACGTGGAATGTTTAAACATTGCAACCAAATTAATGTCTAATATAAAAGGACAACAAATTCAAGGTGGGGGAGTGAGGTGGAACTTGAATGGAGATTATGTGGCCTCTATTTCAACCAGTGAAGCCGCTCTCGCTGCCGTTAGATTATACCAAGTTAACAATGACCAATCATTGATTGATTTTGCAACCAGTCAAATGGATTGGTTATTTGATAATTTACAAGATCCTAGTGATGGATTGATATACGATGGGAAGGTTTTGTCTACAGGGAATATCGATAAGGGTAAATTAGTTTACTCTGTTGGTACAATGGTATCAACATTATCATATTTGAGTTCTTTGACAGGTGATTCCAAATATTATTATAAAGCATTAGATTTATTAAATTCTGCATTAAATCCTAAAGGAGCATTTTATAACAGTGATGGAACTTGGAATAATCCTTTAAAGTATAGTCACTTGTTATTCATGGGGATTTCGGACTTAATTACAGTATACACTGCAAGTAATAAAGTTCAGTCAAGTCAATACCAAAAGTTTATTAGTGAGATGGAATTTCAAGCTAATCATATATTTGAAAATTTACAAATTGATACCAATAATTATGTTGATAACACTAAGGTATTCAAAGATCTGGGAAATTATTGTAACGGGAAACCAGTAACTGGATTAATGGATAATGTTTCAGCAGCCCAAATTTATTATGCCATGTCTAGAGTAGCTTAGACAAATAGAATCATTCTTGAGTAGCTTAGATAGATTCACTCTTGAGAAGAATAGATAGTTTCATCTGTTAGAGCCATTCTTAATATCGTTACTTTTCATTAATCTAAAACTACAATACATAAAATTTTGCTTAATAAGCAATGACTTGTTCAAAATCATCAAAATCAATATTGGCTTTTTTACACATATTAGTGAAAATACCGTCATCATTGAATAAACTCAAAGGAACACCTTTTTCAATGATTTCTCCTTGGTCCATAACTAAAATTCTATCGTAATTCAAAATTGTTTTTAATCTATGAGCAATACATAAAATTGTACAATTTGAAAATTCTCTAGCAATAGTTTGTTGAATTTTGAAATCAGTTTCATAATCAACTGATGAAGTTGCTTCATCAAGAATTAAAATTTTGGAATTTCTAACTAAAGCTCTTGATAATGCAATTAATTGTCTTTCACCTAATGAGAAATTCTCTCCATCATCATCAACCAATTGATCTAAATGGAATTTATGTAATTTATCATGTTCAATTTTATTCTTTGGATCATATTTTGTTACTTTAACTTGATCCAACACTTGAGAATCAATTAATCCTGATCTTCTTAATGAATCCCATAATTTTTCATCAGTACTTTCATTGAAAGGATCTAAATTCTTTCTAATAGTACCTTGGAATAAAACAGGATCTTGAGGAATGATTGATAATCTTGATCTTAATTCAAATAATCCCATATCACTGATATCTAAACCATCAATTAAAATAGAACCACTTTGTAATTCACTCAATCTATATAAGGCAGTCATTATTGAAGATTTACCTGCACCAGTTCTACCACAAATTCCAATTTTTTCACCAGGATAAACATTGAAATTTAAATCTTTTAAGACTAAAGGTAAACCAGGACGATAATTCAATGAAACATTCTTAAATTCAATGAATCCAGTTTGTGGCCATTCTTGAGGTGGAGCAAATTCAGTTTTGTTATAAGCAGCTTCTTGTTCCAACTTGAAAGCATAATGATATAACCTTTCGACTGAATTCATTTCAGTTTCAACTTGAGTCATGGATCTGATGGTTAAACTTAATAAACCAACAATTTGAATAACATAACTTAATAACAAACCAGTTGATGATGCACTGATATTGAATTGTTGAGTAATACATAACATACAAATGATTAATGCAAATACAACGGCAACAATATCTAAATGAATACTTAACCATCTTTGAGTTGCAATGGATAAATAATAAGCTTCATTCATTTTATTAATATATTGATCATTTCTCTTGATAAATACATGTTCCATATTATAAGATTTGATGGTATTCATACCAGTTAAAGTTTCATTGAAATTGTTATAAACCAAAGATCTTTGAATAGCTTCTAATCTTTTGATTTCACGGGATGAACCTTGATAAAAATTTGAAATAAATACAAAAGCAAAAGCTAAAATTGGTACAGCAATAGCAAAATATGGTAAATAAGTAATACATAAGATTATAATACCAATAATAGTTGCTAATGGGAAAAGAAAAAGTCTTAATTGTTCACCAATTTCATTATCTAAAGAATCAGTATCCTTAGTGAAACGATTCAAGATTCTTCCTAAAGGATTAGTATCAACAAAACTCATTGGAGCGTGTAAAACTTTTTCCACAGCTTTAACATTCAAAGTTTCAGCTGATCTAGAATTCATATAAGCTAACATAGTGAATTCAATAGCAGTGAAGATCACAGTAAGGAAAGCAAAACCGACATAAAAGGCAACATAAAAATGATCTGATTTACCAGGGAATCGTTTTTCTGTCCAATAACTTAACCAAGTATTAGTAAACAATTGGAAAAACGTAGCAAGACAAACCAATAAAATGAATATTGGTGCTGCACTATAACCGAAAATTCCAGAACCCAAATTGATATATTTCTTGTAAACATCCCAAGAAATAGAATTGGTTCCACGTTCTTCATCTTCAATGATTTTCCCATCACCAATGATTTCACCTTCTTCAAATTCTTCATGGGTATTACTTTCTTCCTCTGGCTTGGTATAAATATCTTTACCTTCAGTCATTTCAACATTAATATCAAATAAACTCTTGAAATTAGCATTACGTCCACTTAATTCATCAATAGTACCAACATCAATAGTACCATCACCATTCAAGTAAACAATTCTATCAGCATTATCAATCAATGATAATTGATGAGTAGCTAAAACTCTGGTTTTATTGACTAATAATCCATTGAATAAATTATCAATGATATGTTTACCAACTCTTGAATCAACAGCACTTAAAACATCATCTAATAAAATGGTATCAGGATTAGCATAAACAGCTCTCGCTAAATTGATTCTTGCCTTTTGACCTCCAGATAATGTGATACCTCTTTCACCAATTTCAGTGAAATCTCTAGCAGGGAATTCTTTCAAATCATCTTCTAAAGCACAAGCTTTGATGATTTTTTGATATTTGAAAACATCAAATTCTGATCCAAAAGTGATATTTTCTCTGATAGTGGTATTTTGAATCCATGGAGTTGAACATAATAATAATTTATCATAAATTTTCAAATCTCCATCGATAATTTTCATAAATCCTGCCAAAGCATTCAATAATGATGATTTACCTGATCCAATGACTCCAGTAATTACCACGAATTCTCCCTTTTTGATCTTCAAATTAACATCACGTAAACCATTAAATCTTTCTACAGCATAATGATTAGGATCAACTTGAATTGATTCGATAGGAATTTTACCATTCTTTAAATCTTTGGCTCTTTGTTTCTCACGTTTCTTCAATACTTTTTGTTTCTGTTTCTTGGTCAAATCTTTCAAATCCCATAAATCATCATCTAATTCAGAATCCTTAGAATTTTCCCAACTAAACTTCCCCTTTTTAACTTCAATAGAATATGGACCATTGTTTCTAGCTGGAGCAGCATCTCCAGTGAAAAACTTATCTTCAAAAGAATTCAAATGTTGATCTAATTTATGATCATATTCGTCAGCTGAGAAGAAATCTCTTAATCTATTGAATCCAATCAATGCATCAGCACCAGTAGCTAAAGCAATTGGTAATAACATAATAGCTTGAGCCAAAATGGAGAATAATGATAATGAAGAAAACACTTTACCAGGAGATTTCATTGAATCTGTAGCCCATAAAACAACAAATGATAACATTGATGTTAAAGTAGGCAAGGTGACAGCATAAGCCGTAATGAAATTACGTAAAACTTTAATGGTGAACAAATATTTCATTTCTTGTTCTCTAACTTTCGTTATACGTAATTTATAAGCCAATTCCCAAGCATAAAATTTGATGACTTTCAAATTAGTTAAGATTTCTCTCATAAGACCAATTCTTTCATCAGTAAAATCAACTACAAGTTCTCTAGTATTGAATAATTTAGTAGTTAATAATACACATACTACAAGACTAACAATGAATAATCCAATACCTGATAATGATGTGACCCCAATACTGGTTAATAACAATACTACAGCAATGATAACTGGAATAGGGAAACACACAACTAAAGGTTGAAATCCAATAGCTAAATCAATTCTTGATAAATCAGTGGTCATTAAACTTGTAATTCTACCAACAGAAAAGTTTTGCTTAGCTTTCGATGATAATTTAAATGATTTCATTAATAAAGATTTGGATAATATAGCTTTACATTGAGCACCGGTTACCATAGCATTATGGAAGAAATGATTTAATAATAAACCATTGATATAAATTAACACCACCGCACCTAAGGTATAACCAATACCTTTATTTAGAGTTCTTTCGAACCCTAAAGCTTGGAATTCAACAAAATCAATGATTCTACGAGTAATCAATGGTGATAATGCTTGACAAACAAATGATAATCCTAAAAATATACATGACATAGTGTATTGTAATGGGAATGTTTTATAAAGACATAAAGGTATTAAGAATTTTGGCCATTTGAAGTTGGATAAGTCAGGATTCTTTTGTAAGTGCTTACTCTCATAATATTTGATATGTTCTTGTAAAATGTTATCAAATTTTTCATGCATATGTTCAACAGTCAATTCTTCTGTAAGATAATATAAATCATCAGGAACCAAAGTTCTTTTATAACCTTTATACAAGATCGGATATAACCAATATAATAACCCACGAGATATTAAATTAGTTCTTTTCCATGGATAAGGTTGTCTCTCTTCAGGAGAATTTACTGGTGGAACATCCTTACTGAAAAGGAAAGAAAATAATCTCTTTTGATTCTTCAACTCAATAGGAAGATTACTTTGTGTGGTTTCTCTACTAGCATTGCTATTAGTTTCGAATTCCGGTTTACTATAATTCATATCATGCTTGGATTCGGAATTAATGGTACTGGGTATTCTCTTTTTCTTTTTTGGTTTTTCAACATAGGTATTGGTAGTATCTGATGTTGAATCATATGAATCATCAGGAAAAAATGACATTTTTGGGGTATTAAATAGAATTTATTAAACTAGGGTATAATGGGTATTAAAGCAACTAGATCATAAATCAGTTGATGAGTTCAAAAATTTCTAGAATAAACTTTCCTTTGAATCCTAAGTTACAATACTAAAAATAGCTTGGGTATCGTTGTAACTAATGATAAACAATAGGTTGAAAGTAGATAGAACTTTTACCAAATAAAAATCAGTTTGTTAAAAAAAAAATTGCAGATGATGAATTTTATATCGCATTATCTCCAATATTTTAATCATTGCCTAAAAGAGTAATGTGACTTTTTTAGGAATTGTAATGAGAAATGCCCTTCGAAAAAGGCAGTGGTAAGATGCATATTTGGTAGGTTGTTGTGGACGACTGGAACTTTTGATTATTAGGTTTAAGAGATCATGGTAAGTAATTATTAGTAAGGTCATGAGTTTGATGATTTGGGCATCATCTAATTAAAGTTTCATGGAGCTAAAGGGATTTTCTCCGAGAACTTAAATGAAATTAATGGGAAGTGTATCGAATTTCTTTGAATAAATTTTATACGGATCATAAACGGTTTAAATTGATATAATTTATCCAATATAGATTTAAGATTCTCCCAGTATCAATATTCGATTCTTGAGGTATCTTTCTCCAACATCATTCTTCAACCTCTTCCTTGAGGTTGCTTGTTACTTAAATTCAGGGCCCGGTTATCTTATCTAATCAACTCTTTCAAATTGTCACATTCTAAACACTATCTCTCCTCTTCAAATAGTTGATTGTCGTTCCTGCTTCGGTCGGTTACTCACAATCCCTATTGATCCGTTGTTCGCTCTAAACGAGAATAGTGGGGGGCTCATGGAATAATCTTGACATAAATGTCGTATCATCAAAATCCTCAAGTCGAAGCGGGCAACTTCCTATATTTTAAACTAATCACTCAAAACATCAGCCTTACCCTTCGTCCAACTTAATCAATTAAATTTCCCATCTTATTTGTCATTGCGTTCTAGTTATTTCGGACTTCAGGTGATGGAAAGTTTAATTTAATGTCACACGACAACTTCTCCACAACTGAAAATGTCCGTTTTGAGAAAGTTAATATTTTTCAAAATATGCATTGAAGGCTATATAAAAATTTCATAATCTGGCATAACTAAGGTTTTAAAATGGAGGTCCCCCAAAAGGATTGTTTTGTCCAAAACCAATTCCATTATTGGTTCCTCGGTACCCTGGTAATCCTTGACTGGTTAATTCATCGTCCTCACCTGGTCCGAAAGGCTCATCATATCTTGCACCAAATGGATGATCGCCTCGGGTAGATGTCGATCTATTTCCAAAAAGAGGGTGGTTAAACGAAGGTGACATACCGTTACCTCTACCACCAATTCTAAGAGGATCATGGTCGGTGATATTCTTAATACCCCCGGGGTACAAATCATCATCACCAATGGACATTGAAACTTGTGGTCTATTTTGTTGATATTTGCCTTTGATTTCATACTCATCATCGAAATCGGGTTTATCAGGTAATCTAGTTCTTGACGAATCAGCCACATCAATGAGATGTGATGGCGGTGGACCAATTGGAGGATGAGGATCATCAAGGTCGATTCTTGGTTTCAAATCTGAAAGTTTGTTTTCATTAACAGCCATAACTTTGGGTGATTTCAATGATTTCTTGAACAATTGTTTTAACCTCTCATCTCTTTCACTCTTCTTAATATGATCATTAAACTTACAGATCAAATCATTTGATATATTGATTTCATCTATAGGAAACTTAGCTTCATCTATCTCATCCCAATTGATCTTAATCTTTTCAGTATTATCATCATTGGTGCAAAATATACTGATTATTTGCATCTTTTCCGTCATCAAGATAATATCTATAACCATCAACAATTTCTTTTTGTCTTGATCTTGATAAATTAAATATTGATTTACATTGTGACTTGGTCTGAACTCTTCTTTGACATTTCTCTCATGAGTTGATCCAATATAATCATGAATCAACTTAGTAGTCAATTGGAAATAATCTTGAATCATTCTTATTGTATCCTTTTAGCTGTGAAGCTTGGTTAATTACCTTTAAAGTAAGTAAGTGTTTTTCTTAAAATACTAAATGTATCAATTGGATAGAAATTCTCGGTGTAATTACACTATTTAGATTCTGACAAATTCACTTGCAACCAAAGGTGAATGATCGGTTTCGCGCGATCAACAAAATCAATTTAAGGATAATGACGACCACTGTGCCATTGATTTATTCATTCCCTGAATTTGTTGGGGTGGCAGAGGCCGTGGCAGATCATGTTATAACAGCCCAAAACTTAACTTTGTACAACACATTAGATGTCAAAGAAATCGAAATGATAAAAAATAACCTCATGGCTAGACCTTCGTTGATTAGTTCGTTGTCAACTAATTCTATTAATGGAAGTAGTTCCACTATTGGTTCACCTAATCCAAATAAGAAATCTTCCAAGAAGAAACCTCCTAAGGAAATAAGATTTAAGATTGCCATTAGTGGAGGTTCATTAATTAAAATTTTAAATCAAGGATTAATTAATAGACAAGATGAAATTGAATGGGATAAATGGGACATTTACTTCGCCGATGAAAGATTAGTACCGTTTTCTTCTACTGATTCTAACTACGGTCAAGCCAAAAGAGAAATATTCGACCAAATAACAGGAGATAAACAACCTAATGTTTATCATATTGATGAATCATTGATTGAAGATCCACAAGAATGTGCTGATAATTATGAAAAGACTTTAATTGGAAATTTCGCCAAAAAGGATTCAGTAAAATTACCAATGTTTGATTTACTTCTTCTTGGATGTGCTCCTGATGGTCATATTGCTTCATTATTTCCAAATCATGGTGAGTCACTTCGTGAAAAATTAGCTTGGTGTATACCTGTCGAAAACGCTCCATCTGGTCCAAAAGATAGAGTCACTTTAACTATTCCAGTAATTTGTCATGCCCATAGAGTGACATTTGTTGTAGAAGGTTTGACTAAAGCCCCAATTATGAGAATTATTATGGAAAGACCAGAAAAAGGTTTACCTTCATCAATCGTTAATGAAGGAGCCGCAGGTAAAGTTACGTGGTTTGTAGATGATGATGCTTTGAATGACTGTTATGATGTTACAAAGAAGAAATACAAATTCTTGTCAATAAATCATTAGAGTTTTATGCTGTATGTTACAATTTACCTAGGATATTTGCTCACCTATCATGAATAAATGACTATGACTCTCTATATTTTTAGAGTAATAAAGAGATAATAAACATGTTACTTTAACTTTCTATATTCAACTATTATAAAATTACACATATATCCGAAAAAAAAAATAAACTTATAAAAATCTAAAAAAATACCTATAAAAGAAACCAAAAAAATTCCACCGAACCGTTAATGAAAATCTTCCCTACTGAAAATTTCTTCGTCTTCAACTTCTATTACTTTATCCCTTTTGACATGACTATTTCTAAAATGGTACGGACTCAAGAATGGGATACTCTCATTGAAAATAGAGAGATTGTTTTTCTTTATCCAAGATTCTGATTTCCCAAAAGCTCTTGTTACTTCTTCATCGTCAAACCTTTCTTTCAATTTCAAAGGATTGAATACACCTTGAATAGATATAAGGAAATAGAAAAAAATGATCAAATTCATACTATGTTCCTTCATAAAGGAATTTGGCGATTTAAATAGTTAGAATTGTAGTTATATGGCTAATCATTGACTTGTTACACGAGCTGCTTTTTAGTGTAAAGTCCCTTTTTATTGACTATAGTGCTATTGTGCCTGAGCCATAATATTGAAGGAGATAAAAGTCCATTCGATGATTCTCGATTTGCACAATGGTAAATGGGAAAATTGACTTTCCAACGGTTATGATAAATCCTCGTCAGTCGCTTACATCCTGATCCGATGCAGTAATTACTCTTTTAGATATATTGGGATCAATTGTTGCAAAATCGCGATCTCAATCTGCTGGCTCATCAGACCCTTTTCGCCCACACAATAGTGATGATCTCTATTGATGATGCCAATACGAATTTTTAGTCATAATGGTTGACTATAACTGTGCATAGGTTCAACGGGTCTTATCATTGTAAGGGATTAAACGATCATCACTAATTTTGATACCTGAAATTTTTAAAATCTGTTTTTGACATTTACAATTGCTCATAATGGCTAACCTTAAATTCTTTTAGTCCGAAGTGAATTGTGTTTCAGTTAGTGGTAGATATAACTGGTCCGTTGCCGATCCAATTTTGAGGTACTAAATGATGGTTTAAGAGGGGCTTAGAGTTTGCATAAAATTGGTTCATCCTGACTCCCATAAATGTAAGAAAAGATTGGTATTAAACAAACTGGATTCTGAGAGCACATAATTATACCAGGCATTTCTCTAGTAATCTTTGTTTAATCCCGCCGAAGCTAAACAGAGCTTGAATATCAGCCCCCTCTATGAAACTTGTGTTGGCAAACATGAGATTATTCAACTTGGCCAAAACTTGTGCCTTGACTCTTCGGTTGAATGTAAATCATCTCCCCGAAACAAATCTGGAACGAAAGAGACAACTTCAGAGATAACGGCCCAAATAGGCAACGCAGATCTTATTAAATGCAATATCATGTCCCTTCGTGCGTCTATCGGATAAAGTGAATTGATAGATAACAGTCAATAATAAAAGGGAAAAATCAGAGAAGCGATTGTAACAAACTATAACCATATATTAATTGAACCACTCATGAATTGAAAAACCTATAAAATACCGTTAACAATAGGGATGTTATCGGTTAAACCATCTAATAAACCACCAACAGTATCAGTTAAACCATCGACAGTTCCAGTTAAAGTATCAACTAAACCACCTGAGCCTGAACCGGAATCCGAGCCCCCAGTAACACCACCTAAAGCACCAGTAAGACCACCAACATTGACACCTGAAGGTAAAGCACCAGTAAGATCACCAACACTTACTCCTGATGGTAAAACACCTGATGGAACAACACCTGATGGTAAAACACCAGAAACAGTACCTGATGGTAAAGCACCAGAACTTTCTAAAGTAGTTAAAGCTTCTAATAATTGGCTTACAATAGGTAAAGATCCCACTACAGGTAAAGATTCCAAAGTTTTGGCTAATGTGGCTACTAAATCAAGAACAGTTGATAATCCTGGGACATCAGCAACATTGGTTAAATCACCAACGTCTGGTAAACCACCAGCAGCACCAGTTAAACCCCCCAAGGCACCAGTGGCACCTGAAGCAGCACCTGTTAAACCACTTAAACCGCTAGTAGCACCAGAGGCAGCACCTGTTAAACCACTTAAGCCACCTGTTAAACCACTTAAACCACCAGTAGCACCTGAAGCAGCACCAGTTAATCCACTTAAACCACCAGCGGCACCAGTCAAACCACTTAAAGCACCAGTTGGTAAAGCACCAGCGACTCCTGATAAAGCGCCAGTAGGTAAAACCCCAACGTCTGGAACAACATTGGTTGGAATACCAATTGGTAAACTAACCAAGGTAGTTGGTAATTGAAGACTATTAGCTGAAATTGGAAGACTCATATTTGTGTTTGTGTATTTATATTTGAAACTGTGAAGTAATTAATGATTAATCATAGTGAATATATCTCATATTTATATCCTTCGATGCAATTAGTATTTGATCCAGATATTCTGGTTTTCTCACCATTTTTTTTGCAGCTATTGTTCTACAAAGTTACATTCCTCTAGTCTCATTGAACCCTTCATCCTAAAACGGATGTTTGAGGGACCCCTAATTGGATACCTGATGAACTTATTGTCAGCTGAGGAGCAGTAAGTAGCTACCACATTATCTAAAATCAATTGTTCATAGATCGTTTATAATCTAGTTATTGTGATCTGGTTCAGCCAGCTTTTCGCGCATTGTTTTAAACCTGACTTTAACAGTTTTTAGGGTCTCCACGATGATGTTAATGGTCTGCGAAATTAGTGCTAAGAGTTTCAGGGACTGAAGTTCATTGTTTCTTGAATGATAATATGACGGAATTTTTCTTTGTTCAACGGAGTTTTTGCATTTCATTGGCCAATAACAGCAAATTGTCAGCCATTTAACTATAGATCAAATAGTGCTGGCTTTGATCTGATTTAGTTCCATAATGGATTTGTCCCAAGATTTGATCAGTGAGAGTGGTTGCTTTCTTTGTAATATGTTAAACGGTAGAGAGGTACAGTGAAAGAAATTATTTATTAGATTACATAATATGGTCATAATATTCATCATCCACGTAACCACCTCTCATTGAAGATTTCACATTACTGGCAAAAAGATTTTTATTCTTACTCAAAACGTTAGCAGCTTGTTTGTTCAAAGGATCGTTCGAATTTGGTTCCAATAACAAGAAATTTAAACCAATTATGACCAGATTCAAATTTAACACTGGGCTCCAGTCTTCTCTTAAGATATTTAAACAAATATTTCCCTCTAAATCAATATTCGGATGATAAATCTTTTGTAAACATTTAATCTTTGGAGGTTCCATAGGAAAATTATCGGTCACTCCCACTGAAAATCTGAATTTTCCGTTCTTATAATAACCTTCTCTTGGTTGAATTGTGATAATAAAATTCGAAATGTCACCTTCATTAGGAAATTGAAGTTTTATGCTAGGTGGTAAATCAAGTTCGGTGATATCTTTTTGAAGTCTTATCTGAGATGATTGAACTTTAGATTCCGAACTTATGGTTTCTTGTTGCTTTTCTTGTTGTTTCTGTTTCTGCAATTGGCGAAGTTTAAGCTAAAAAGGTTAGTATATGTTACGATGTAAAGTTAGGCACTAGAGCATGTTTAGGGCCTCATATATTGTAAAGGACATACCATTGATCTGACAAATTATCTTCGCGATACTTTTGTTAGTATTCTTATATAGTCAATTTGATCAGAATAAAGGACTCCTGATTTATCTAGTTTGTCCAACTGTTGAGTCTCTTTGGAGATTTGTTGGATCATAAGTTCCTTGGTGTAGTCGACTAACAGTATATAAGGAGTTTCATTTTGACATTTTATGGTGAATAACCAATTCAATTGAGTTGATATCAAGTGGCTATGATCTTCAAGGTGTTGTTTAGCAACTAGATGACTTATGTGTGATTTGAACTTGGAATTGACATCATCTACCATGACATTATAATCTGAGATGACAACTTCATTATTGATTTGCAAGTACTGTTTCAAGGTTATCCATAAGGAAACATCCAGTAAATCAGAACGACAGCTTTTCACCAATAATTGTTCAATGAGTTCATTATCTTGACCCAATAATCTTCGAACTCTAACTAACCAAATGAGAAACTCACTGGCATAATAATTGCACGGATGATACTGGCATGATTTGAAAATTCGATAGATCGTTATTTCATCAACGGTTCCATTAATTGTCGTCAATTTCTTCATCAAATGCCAGAGTAATGAGTTTTTATTCACCTTACGCATCTTGCTTGAAATCAAAGTCGATATGATTTCTAATTCAGTGTCCAAGATGGGTTCTCCTCTGTTATACAATTCTGTCAATATATTTTCATGAATCCCAACTATATAATGGTGATCATTAGTGGTGAGTAAGTAGCTTACTGTGACTTTGTACAAGTCCCACAACTTATCTGTGGATTGGGTTTCGATACTTTTGAACTGAGATCTGCAATCATGCCAATAATCATGGGCTTGTTTGAATATGGCCAAATATGTTCTTTTATTTAACGCAATTTCTACAATTGAACCCCCAAATTCACTTTCAACATCACTTTCAACCACTAAAAATCCATCGCTCTCAACAGGACCCACTTGGAGGATTTTCTCCTGGCGGTGGTGCAGTGTTAAAATGTCATAAGTCTGATAACACAAATTCATCTCAATATTTCTCATCTCATGCATTACCAGGATTTAATCGATCTAGAAGATCCATTAATCCCTCCTGTGGATGAAGCCAGTGATGCCGTATATCGAGCCAGTAAACTAGATTTTATAACATCTACCAACAAACAACAACCAGAAGAAGAATTGTCACAGGAAATAGAAGAAAATCATGATGAAAGCGATAAACCCAAAACAACAAATTGGTCTCTTTTAAGAGTTATAGCTAGTGCACATACTGGGTGGGTACGATCACTCACTGTTGATCCTGTTACCAATAAATGGTTTGTGACTGGAGGTTCGGATTCCTTGATCAAAGTGTGGGATTTGGCAGACTCATCATTAAAAGCTACAATAACAGGTCATATAATGGCAGTACGAACCACTACAGTTTCATCAAGATTCCCATATTTATTTTCAGGTTCAGAAGATCGTACCGTAAGGTGTTTTGATTTGGAAAGGTCTAATTCCCCTCAAGGATGTGAAATTAGGAAATATCATGGTCATGTTGGATCTATATTTACCATGTCCCTTCATCCAGAATTAGATATTTTAGTCACTGGTGGGAGTGATGCTGCAGCCAGAGTTTGGGATATACGATCAAGAGTGGAGGTAATGACATTAGTTGGCCACAAGAATGATATAACGTCTATAATAACTTCAGAGACTGAACCTCAAATTATCACCAGTTCAATGGATAACACTATTAGATTATGGGACATCAGAAAACAATCAACTGCTTTAACTATCACACAACATTCTAAGAGTATAAGAGCAATGATAGAACATCCTAAAGAATCAACATTCACATCCAGTGATTCTTCAGGTTACATCAAACAATGGTTAACTACAGGTGATCTTTTGAACGAGTTCAAATCTCCAGGTATCATTAATACTTTAGCTATTAATCACACTAACGATAATTTGTTCAGTGGTCATCACGACGGGAAATTCGAAATCTTTGATTATAAATCCGGTCGATCATTACAACAATCACAAACCATTCCATCTCCAGGATCCGATCAACTGTCGATATATTGTTCATCGTTCGATTTACTGGGATTACGTCTTTTCACAGGTGAAAGCGATCATTCTATTAAAATCTGGGGTCAATTGTAATTATAGTTTATATAGAGGGATTCAAAAATATTAATGTGTCTATTCGTATCATCATTACCATCCAAATCTTAATTGATTAGCAGTAAAAGAAGGAGGTGTCCATTGTAACTTTCTTGGATCTAGTTCATGCTTTTTCTTCTCTTTAACTTTCTTTATCAACTTTTCATATAAAGTCATTATCTGATCAGTTATAACAATAATATGTTGACCTTTATAGTATCTTAAAATTTGTAAAGTCGTTAAAGTATGTAAAATATCAGTAGTTGTCATACAAGTTATTGAAGAAATCTCTTCAATAGTTACTTCACTTGTTGAACCAGCTATTTCAATTTCTTCACCATCTAAAGGAGGTGGATTATTTTTTTTAGCTAAATTTGGATTGTTTCTTTCAACTAAAAGTTTAACCAAAGTATCAGTCCAGAAAGCTCTATATGATAATAAACCTAAATCTGATAAAGGTTTTTCTGGTGAACCAATTTTATTTTCAACTTTGGATAACATATAAGAAAATTGAATTAAAAGTTTACCATAACCCATCTTTTGATAACAAGGGAAAGTTAAAATACATGCCAAATTATACCCTTCGGCACATTCTTTTTCTTTGGAGAAGAATCCAACCACATGATGCCCTTGATCGGTTCTTTTAGTCATTACGTAAAATAAAAATGGATCTACATCATAGTATAAAGCTTTATGATCCAAAAAGCATTTACAGAATAAACATAAATTCCTACACCATGTTCTTTGTCTTCTACCATCAATTTCCCAAAAACTTATTTTGGAATCTCTATAAATTTCATTTCCTGGAGGATGTTTCATTGAACACTTAGATCTATATCTTTCGAATTGTTTTTTGGAACCAAAATATGAAAGGGTGAAATCACAAACATAGATTTCATCTTCTTCAGTAAGTTCTATAGGATAAGGAGAAAAATACCATGGTTCTATAATATGTTCACCTAATATGATGGTTGATAAATTTCTAACTCTTGAAACTTCAGAATTATTTTGTGTCATGGAACCACTGGTTCTTAATTTCTTGATTTCATCTTCTCTACTCAACTCTTCATGAGGTCGTTTAATCCCTTGAACATTCAAATTGGCTAAATCCATTTCATCATCATCTTTATCAAAGGGCTCTGAATCTTCCTTTTCGTCAGGTTGTGGAGTATTAGATTGTTCTTTGTCTTTACTCTTGGAATTCTTGGACTTCTGTCCGTTCTTCAGCTTGGATTTCTTATTGTTTTTACTTTTGCCTTCCTTTTTACTATCAACTTTAACTTCAGGTGATATTATAGCTCGTTTAAAATCTATTCTGGGAACCTCTATCCATTCATCTAAACGTTTATTGAATTCTTGGTAATGAACATAATATACTATTCTACCTTTTTTCATATGCTGTTGCAAGATTTCAGCTAATCTGAATTCTCCATCCTTTTCAACAAATACTTTACATCCTGGAACGATATCATCGGTAGTAAATTTCACATCTTCGTCATTACTGTCGGTTTTTATCGTTATGGGTGTTGTTGCAGATGGGCTTGACAGTTTCTTTTTGTCCTTTTCTGCCATTATTAGATTGATTAATGAGCGTTTGTTACGCTTTGTTGATAATGTTGACAAATTTTCGCACAGTTGAGGATTTGATTTTGATGTATCATGAGAATGGGTTTCATTACATTAAAAGGGAGTGTGCAAGAAGCCTTTATAAATCTACTGTCTATTACATGTCTATATACAAATTAATTCCTATATTGTTGAAGTTTAGAACTATCAACTGGTGGTAAATTATTGGTGATGGTCAAATAACCAATATTAGAATTCTGAAAGTCTATGATGAATCGAGTCAATTTACCCTTTAAATCGATCATGAGTTCATTTTGAATCTTTTGTTTGTCAACTTCATTGTCAATCTTATCAAACTTTGACATCTCTTCTTTCAAATCGATTATCAAATTACGTTCAAGACAAGCATTTAATAATTCTTGAAATGAAAGGTTATTAATATTACCATTACCATTTAATCCCGATAAATAGTAATTGTCCACTGAAAGATAATTGAAATGGTTTTGAAGTCTGTCACGAAGAACTGATTCGGGATAAAGCTTACTTGGAATATACTTTGAAACCAAATTTAAAGCTTTACAAAGATTTTGAACTTGATTTAATGGTAAATTATAAGCAGTTTTCGTGGACTGAGAAAATAAGTTCTCTTCATCAACAGATTTCTGAATTTCTCTGTTATAAGCAGAATTCCAGATTCTGGGTTCTATTGAGGGTAATACACAAGTTGAAGGAGTTACTTGAGGTATAGCATAACATATTATAGGTGTCATTTCCACAAAGATGGCAAATATTATAGCAAACATTGGCAATTTCATGAAATCTTTGGGTGTACGTTTAATCAACTGGTATTCACCACGAGATAAATTGAAAAGTTTTGGAGTTATTTGAAAATCACCTTTAGAATGATCTTTAATACCAGAATTACCTCTTTCATTCTCTATTTTATTGATGAACAACATTTGTGACATATGATGAGTCAATTTGACGAAATTGGGGAGTTTAATATCGGTGTCCTTACCTCCAACCACCAGATTAATCTTGAACTGTTGGTTCTTAAGTAATTTATACTGTTTATTATTATTCCAAACATTACTCACACCGGATTTATAAAACTTCATCAACATTTTGGCGTAGGCATAAGTTTGACTTAATTTCAAGCTCATACCAGTTTTACCATTATCAGCCACTTCTTTATATATTTCATTTTTAGATTTAATGTCTAAAGGTAAAGTTGATGTTGCATTCAAATTAGTTGCCACAGATTTTTCCATTAAACTTTTGAGTACCTGGTTTTTACCCATTTCAGTCTTTAGAATCAGACTAGTTGCTGGTACTGACCAGAACTTATTCATACTCATATCAGACTTAAACGAATAATACTATATTTCAGATTTTAAAGAATGAAAAATTTCGCAATTATGATACCAGTTAGAAGAATAACCACTGAAGGTGATTTGAACAAATGGGCCAACAGTGAAACTTTTAATGAATTGGTTGACTTTGTTGAAAGGTTACAAGACCTGGTAGCTGGGAAAACTAATGATGAAGCTATCGAAGTATCCCCAGCAGTAGAAAAGGTAATGAAGATCTTATTGAGAATAGAATTAATAATACAAGAGAATCCCGTACTCCACGAAAAGAACATTTCCCGGTTCGGTAAAGTTGAATTCAAATCTTTCTATGATCAAGTAAAGTCAGAGTCTCCAACATTATTAAATAACTTAACTTCGAATGAACAAGATGTTGAAGAAATAAGTGCATATTTAGTAGAATCATGGGGAAATAGAACTAGAATTGATTATGGTTCTGGTCATGAACTTAACTTCTTATGCTTTTTATTCTGTTTAAATCAAAGATCAATCATAAAACCTTCTGATTATGAAGGTGTCATATTAAAAGTATTCACGAAATACATATCCATAATGAGAATCTTACAAAGGAACTATTGGTTAGAACCTGCTGGATCTCATGGAGTTTGGGGGTTAGATGATTATCATTTCCTTCCATTTTTGTTTGGTGCTTCCCAATTATCTACCCATCCTTATATGAAACCAAAACTGATTCATAATGATGAATTAGTTGATACGTATTACAAACAATACATGTATTTTGAATGTATTCATTTTTTGAACTCCGTGAAAATTATGCCCAATAATCAACAAAAATTGAGTATCAGGTGGCATTCTCCCATGTTGGACGACATTCTGTCGGCAAAGTCATGGTTGAAAATCAAAGAGGGGATGATTAAAATGTATAAAGCTGAAGTATTACAAAAATTACCTATTATCCAACATTTTATGTTTGGTGATATTATTAAATGTCCTGAGGGGATAAGTGAATATTCAGGAGAGGAGGACCATGATAATCATGCTCATAATACTTGGGGAGACTGTTGTGGGATCAAGATCCCTAGTGCTATTGCAGCTTCAGAACTGATTAAATTGAACAAACCTAAACCTGTTCCATTCGATTAGAGTTTTTAACGAAATATATGATTTTTTCTATTCTACATGCTAACTATTCAGTATAACCAATATTGGTGGAAATTAAATTACATTTGGGGAAAGCCCCAGGAACTGGCAACAATACTTTCAATTTATTCTTTGATTCTTCAAATTTGGATACATGAATATATCCTTGAACATCGGAATTCAAAATATCTTTTAAAGATTTATTACTCAAAGGTGTATGAGTGATGGCAATGATTAAGTTTTCAAGATTATTGGTGGAGAAATCTTCAATTTTCTTGAAATATTTGTCGTACTCTTCTTCTTTCTTCTTCTCATCATTCTCATCAGTAGCATCAGGTTCGAATGAATCACCTGCTGGAGCAAACATCAAACTTGAATTGAATTCAGATGTTTCAATCACTTTGAAAATAGTGAAGTCATCTAAAGTAATCTCTGTTTTGAATGGTGATAAAGGATTCCTGAAATTCCCATTGAAGTATTCTTTAATGGATTCTTCTTGACATTTTCTTATATAAGTATCTTCCAATTCAACTACTCCTTCACTTTTTGGTACTTTGATTATTAATAATTGTTGGGAAACGATCTTATGGTTAAGTTTTCGTTTTAAGTCAGCTAACAATTTTTCATTCCCTAAAACAACTATGTAATCCACTTGGAATTCTGATATGATTGTTTCAATTATGTCATAGTTTTTCATAGTTAAAGGTGGGGTATCGATAATACATCCACTGTTCTTAATAGTGATATCCTTTTTCAATCTTTCTATGGTTACGGCACCTAACAGTTCAATCTGGTGTTTATATAAATCCATATTGGTGTTAAAATCTTCAAATCCATAATTCTTCACTATAGGTTGTTTTGGATTATGATAGGTTGTACCACTTGTGACCGTACCTCCATAACCTCCAATGGATTCCAAATCAAAATTATCACTTATAGGTGTTGAAGTTAATGATCCAGGTATAGAAAACACCCCATCACGAGGATTCAAATTAACTAACATTGGTTGTCTATCCATTTTAAAAGCATAAGATGATAATATCTTAGACAAGGTTGTTTTACCAGAATATTTACCACCGATGATCAAAATCTTAGGACCAGTCTTTGTTTCGTTGGGATTAAGATAATTGAAATCACTTATTTCTTGTCTTTTCAGCTCTAAGGCAAAATGTAAGTTCATATATTGAGCCATACAATTATCTTCACTGATATATTCACTTATTTCTGAGCCTTCATTTGATGTGTTACTGTTTTCTTTACTTAACTTGAGATAATATTCAAGGGTACATCCTTCAGGTAAAGGAGCATATACTGAATATTTGACTCCAGACAATTCTAATTCTGAGTTTGTTGGTAATTCAGTACCAAAAATTTCACCAATTCCTTGAGTGACTTTCAATATCATAGTCAATTTGAAAGGTACTTCAAACCTCCATTCATTTCCTTCTTTCAACTCGATGGATACCTTTATATTATTCAGTTCATCGGGTCCTTCAGCACCCGAACGAAATCCTGGTAAAGCATCCATGGTTGAGAATTTTGAGACTGAGAAGTGAAGAGAGATATTGAGATGTCAGATAATTATGTATTGTTCAAGACCAGCTTTAGTATACAATAGCTGAAGTTTTATATAGCTGAAAAATAGCTGAGTTTACATAGCTGAAGTGAAATCCAATTTTTTAGGTTTAATATTGGCGTGACGGTCCAGTAATTTGACCAATTTCCTCTCTCCTGTTTTATTATGTATGAATTCAACATGTGTACTGTAATCTACATCTGAAGATTTGAAGTCTATATTCTTGGCAACCGTTTCTGGTTGAAGGAAAGGGTTGACTAATTTTTGAGGAATTGAATTGAAATCTAAATCATCATCATCAGAAAAATAATTCTTTGACTTACCATGCCAATTATTAATCTTTTCATCATCAATTAATTGTCTCAGTGGAGTTTGTGGAATTGATGATTTAGTAGGTGATGAAGGTTCCATGGTAGTTGAAGGTGAACGTAATAAATTAGATGTGAAAATCGAATTCTTGGATGGAGTATTCAAAAAGAATGAAACATCATCGTCTTCATCTTCACTTTCGAAATTTAAACTATCATTCAACTTGGCTAATGCATCCATGGTGAGTGATTTCTTGTTTGACTTGACAGAACTTATAGCGGATTTCCTTCCTGAACCTACGGTTGAAGGTGTAGGTAAAAAGAAACTGTTGTCGAAAGTATCACTCTTGAAAATATCTTCAATATTACTTCTCTTCTTCCTTATAGTTCTTGGAGATTTCTGAGGAGTGAAATCTGGTGTAACAGGCATTAAATTACCAGTTGATTTTGGAGTCTTACCATTAGCAGTTGCGAAAAAATCACGGACTTTCTTCAGGCTTGATGTTTGTGGAGTTCTTAAATACAACGGAGATTTGATTTGTTTCTTTGACTTCCTTGGAGGTGTTGATGGAGGTGCAAATGACATCTTAGCAATGATTTAAATTTTACAAAAAGAACGAGAAACACGTCTAAGTAATTATTTTTTTTTGTGTCGCGAAGGCTGGCTGTTAGAGAGTTAGAGAAAGTGATTGTAAGAATGTCTTATTACTTATCCCATTTAAAGGCAGAAATTCCTGCTTTCAAGTCAATGTTGTTGATTGAAAACTGTTTTTTCAAAATCTTATGTCCTATAGCTTCTTCAATTTTCTCGTATAATACAGCAATTCCTTTTTGAGGTCTATGACGGTCTCCTGGATATGAATGTAAGGTTAAATATCTTAATGGTTGGGGATGCAATGATTTTTCGTATGTTATATCTTCGATTTCATTCAAACTGACGTCGAGCTCGTTCAATTTCAATAATTCTTCAGATAAATGAAGGGTTGTTGGTAATCTATTTCTTGTAAGTATGAGGTTAACTCCATGAGAAGGGATCTGAATATTAGATATATCAGAGATCACATTATCTTCGAAGATCAACTGTTTGAACTTCGATTGACCATTGTACTGATGATTGAATATAGGCATCAAATTGTCTAAGCTAGAAAGTTTGTTCTTAGTAAAGTCTAATTTTTCAACATTTGGAGGGAACATCCATCCTTGCAAAGATTCTATCTTATTCATGGAAAGATTTATATCTCTCAAGTGCACTAAACGTTTCCAGTCAACAGAATGAAGATCTTGTATAGAATTAGCCTGTAAGTTGAGCTCTTTAAGTGAACTTGGGAGTTTGAAATATTTCAAATCATTGATTCCACATCCATTTAAATTCAAATGCTCCAACTCCGGAGGGAAATTTATCCTGGTAGAAAGTTCGGGCATGAAATTGGAAATCAAATGACGATTATTTGAAAGATTCAAACGTTTCAAATTAGCAGGGAATTTGAACTCTTTCAAATTCTTTCCTTCCACTTCAAATCTTAAATTATTAAAGTTAAGATCTAAATCTTCTATTGAATCGGGTAAATTGTTCAATAGATAGATATTGGATATCTTATTATTATCAATTCTTAGGATCTTTAAGAAATCGGGCCATTGTTGCGATGATAATGATGCTATACCTTGATCATCAAGATGATTAAAACCCAAATTCAATTCCACGAGGTTTTCGGGCCAAATATTCTGATGATTGGAAACGAATCTTTTGGTTTTATTGTACAGAAGGTCTAATTTTTCCACAGATGGTGGTATAAGATTACAATTAAACTCTTCGATTGCATTATAGGTAATCATGAGGACTTTCAAGTTCTTTGGTAGTCTTGGTGATAGTTCCTCTAAAGTGTCAGATTTGATGTCACAATAATTCATATATAAATCCGTCAATTGTGGAGGTATTTCCAAAGTTAGAATATTCGTGAACGAAAACCATGAACAATCCAAACTTCTTATATTGGGTGGGAACTTAAAACTAGACCAATCTCTAACATCATGTCCTATGTATTGAAGATTAGTAAGGTTTTCCATCTTAGGTAATTCATTATTCAAAACTTCTTTAATCTTATTGAACTTGAATCCTCCTAATTGAAGTCGGGATATGTTGGTCAAACTCTTTAACATATATTCGAAGTCTTCGTTCTGATATTGGCATCCATCCATTAAAATTTCTACATCTTTAGATCTTAGTATTCTATCTTTATACATGGTGAATAATTTGAACATGAAATAGAAGTCAGTTCCGGTTATGAAAACCAATTTCCTTGGGATTATATCAGGATTCATAGCAAAGAATTCGTCAATTTCTCCAAAATAGTGAAGGTCGTAGATATCATTATCTATGGTTCCATCTACACAAATATGTTTCTGTTTCCTTAAAGGTGTGACTATGCAGTGTAATTCTTTACTGTAGTAATTATTGATAATTAGTTGTCTTGTACTCTGCCAATAAAGAAAGAATTCCTTGATATACTCTCCTGGAAGGTACTGTATTATCTGGAGCATTATATCATAAGGTAATTTGGAGAAGTTGGCTTCAAAAGAATCTGAATCTATTATCATTTGGTCCATAATGTTCTTACAGGTAAAATCTATATGAAAGTCTAATTTATATCTACCAACTCAACCACTTAATGCCTTTCTTTTGCCACTTCCTTACGCTTAGTGATCTAAACTCTTTAACTTGTCGCAACCATCTTTACTTATACGACATTGACAGAGATGTCGCAAATGTGGAAGTTTTCGCATCCTCAAAAAGCCTTCTGTGAAAATTGGATTAAACGGACAACATCCAGCAACAGAAAGAATTAAATTTTGTTGGAAGGATAGATAAAGCGATAAACTATTTTCAATCATATATATAAACATTGAGTATTTTTAAAGTATTTGATACATATATTCCTTCAAAATAAGTATAAAGTAATCACATTCATTACGGGCAAAAGTTTGAGTCATATTAGTGAAAGATTTTTAATTCCATTATTCAATACAATTTAAATTACTCTTATAGATTATATATTCAATTCCAGAAATCACATCATGTCATTTTTATGTTGTTCAGGTAGTTCAGTTGATGATGATGATAAATATGTTAATCACTCAACTAATTCAAGATCACAATCAATTCAACCTAAAAATGATCTTAAAGTTGTAACCCCTACCAATAAAAAGAGAAAAGAAAAGAAAGATGATTTTGACGATAATTCTGTTAATGAAACTGAAACTATCGCCAATACTAATGAAGAACCAACACCAACTACTCAACATGAAAGTTCAATTGATACAAAAGGTTCATCATCAAAGAAAGATAAAGATCAATTAGATCAAAGACAAGATGACAATGTGGTAATTGCTCAACAAGGGAATAATGAAGATTTGGTTGATTTAGATTTACAAGACTTTGATGAAGAATCATTGATGGATTTAACTAAATTTCAAGAAGGACAATATAAAAATCCTGAAACCGGTTGGTTATTAGGTAAAAAAGATAGTAAATTTGGAAATAAAAAATGTTTAATTCTAGATTTAGATGAAACATTAGTTCATTCATCATTCAAATATTTAAGAACAGCAGATTTCGTTATTCCAGTTGAAATTGATAACCAAGTTCATCATGTTTATGTGATAAAAAGACCAGGAGTTGATGAATTTTTGAAAAAAGTTGGTGAATGGTATGAAGTTGTTGTATTTACAGCATCAGTACTGAAATATGGTGATCCATTATTGAACAAATTAGATATTAATAAAGCTATACATCATCGATTATTTAGAGATTCATGTTATAATTATGAAGGTAATTTCATTAAAAATTTATCACAAATTGGAAGACCTTTGAGTGATTCAATCATTATTGATAATTCTCCAGCATCTTATATTTTCCATCCTCAACATTCAGTACCTATTTCTTCATGGTTTAGTGATACGCATGATAATGAATTATTAGATTTATTACCATTTTTAGAAGATTTATCAAAAGACAATGTTGATGATGTTTCTTTGGTTCTAGATGTAATGTTGTAATTTAAGCCGGCTTAAATATGTAGAATATAGATTAATTTTTGTCAATCTCTGAAAAGTGATGATTATATGAGATTTAAATATTGTCACTGCGAAAACCTCATCTCATCTCAAAATGAAGATTAAAACTATCAGTAGATCCGCTGATAATTATGTTCCTGTAAGGAATACTCAAGAATCATCATTACCTAGAAACTTGAATCCAGCATTACATCCTTTCGAAAGAGCAAGAGAATATACAAAAGCATTGAATGCTACTAAATTAGAAAAAATCTTTGCTCAACCATTTATTGGACAATTAGGTGATGGTCATAGAGATGGTATTTATTCTATTGCTAAGAATTTTGATAGTATTAATCAAGTAGCAAGTGGTTCAGGTGATGGGGTTATTAAATATTGGGATTTAACTAGTAGAGATGAAATTATAAGTTTCAAAGCTCATTATGGTATGGTTAGTGGATTAGTTGTTACCCCTAAACAACATAATATGTTATCATGTGGTGATGATAAGACTATTAAATTATGGTCAGTTAATTCCAGTGATTTCGATATGAGTATTAATGATGATGAATTATATGATAAAAAAGATAATGGTTTGGTCAAAACATTTTTAGGAGAACATGCCTTTAAAGGTTTAGATCATCATCAAGATGAAGAATTATTCATAACTGGTGGGTTATCTATACAATTATGGGACATGAATAGATCTAATTACATTTCAAATTTATCATGGGGTGCTGATAATATCAATACTGTTAAATTCAATAAAACCGAAACTAATTTACTTGCATCTGCTGGTAGTGATAATTCTATCGTATTATATGATATAAGAACAAATTCTCCTATACAGAAAGTTGTAACTAATTTAAGAACCAATGCCATTAGTTGGAATCCTATGGAAGCTTTTAATTTTGCCAGTGGAGGTGATGATCATAATGCTTATTATTGGGATATGAGGAATTTGAAAAGATCATTAAATGTTTATAAAGATCATGTTTCTTCAATCATGGATTTAGATTTCAGTCCTACAGGTGAAGAATTAGTTACAGGATCTTACGATAAAACTTTAAGAATTTTTAAAACCAGACAAGGACATTCAAGAGATATTTATCATACCAAAAGAATGCAAAGAATTCATGTAGTGAAATTTTCAACTGATGCTCGTTATATTTTGAGTGGGTCAGATGATTATAACATTAGATTATGGAGAACTGTTGCTAATGATAGAGCCAAGATCAAATCATCTAGAGAAAGAGCCAAGATGGAATATGATAATGTTTTGAAAGAAAGATTCAAACATATGCCAGAAATCAAAAGAATTGCTAGACATCGTCATTTACCTAAAACCATTAAGAAAGCTAAAGAAATTAAAACAGTGGAAATTAATGCTTTAAAGAAAAGGGAAGATAATAATAGAAAACATTCTAAAGCTGGAGCAGTTCCTTATGTTCCAGAAAGACAAAAGCATATTAGAGGTACTTCAATTAAGGATGATTAATGATATATGGTAAAGTTTCATAATCTCTGTAATCTCTCATGATGCATCACCTCTTTTAAGTACCACCCCCCTAGAATCTATGCTCTTACCTTTAACTCCCTCTTAACCAATATCCTCGTCTTCTTCTGATACCCCAAAACCAATTTCTATGCTCTTAGATTACTTCCACTCACGTTTTACCCCCAACAAACATCAGCATACAATCAACTGATAGGTTTAAGATCACACGACTTAGTCGCATTTTTCATCAAATAAAATTGCTTCAAAAAATTCTCATCAGGAAAGGGAACAACGGTGAATAATTTTTATATAATTCAAATTATCCAACATATATTAATTGCTTATTAAAATTGATGAATTAGATAAAAGCTTGTTGAAAGTTCAAAAAGTTTTTCAAAAGAAGGGAAATAGCGTTTCAATTAGAAACATTTATAGTGACGCAGTTTAAGTAACCAAGTTATAATTTAGATTTATTTGGAAATTCAATTTTAAATTCGTAAAGTTTGAAACTCCTAGGTTGTTTAAAGTTATTTTTTAGTATCAAAAAATCATATATTCGAAGAAATTTAAAAACTTTAAGTAAACTTACTTTAAATCAAGGGTCCTTCATTGTTTAAAGATCAAAGACATATTCAATTTTTATTTACATTTTATATTTTTCCAATAATATTTCATTACCACTATGCCTGATAGACATAAGATGAAGTTGTTCACCTTCAATAAATCCCATACCGATGATGAAAGTTTAACCCCATCCAATTCAAATCATTCTCATTCGGGTGGTAAAAAATTCTTGGGTTTCAATATTGGGAAACATGATTCTTTTGAATCTTTAAGTTCTCCTACCGTAAGTAATTCATCAGACCATCATAATAAGGACGCAATTCAACAACTCCAACAACAATCAATGGCAGGAAGTTCTACTGGTCTGCCAACTATGAATCATCCTCAGAGAAGTGGAAATAATTCTCCCATTACTTCCAATATCAATAAAGAAGATTCCAATCATGCTTTTATGAAATCTAATTCAATGGTAGAGTTAAAGAAATTTTTCAAACCTATCAAGAAAACTTCAAACTCTAGAAGAAATGATGGAGGTTATGACAATAAATTACATTCTCCTCCTCCAATTGCCCATCCACACACTCAACATAGAGATTTGGCTTCTGTAAGTTCAGGAGGGGTTCACAGTAGAGAACATTCCTCAACTTCTTTAGCTATTTTGATCAATCAAACATCCAATCAATTATTACATCATGCATCATTGAATAATGGTCATAATAACCATGCTAAAGCTCCTTTCACTGATGATGAATCACCTTTGGTACAAAAATATGGTAAAATTGGTAAAGAATTGGGTAGTGGTGCTGGTGGATCAGTTAAATTAATTATCAGACCTTCAGATTCTAAAACTTTCGCTGTTAAAGAATTTAGGCCCAGAAGAAATACCGAATCTTTGAAAGATTACACCAGAAAATGTACTGCTGAATATTGTATTGGATCAACTTTAAAACATCCTAATATTATCAAAACTATCGATATCATTCATGAAAACAATCGATACTATGAAATTATGGAATTTGCACCCATAGATTTTTTTGCCGTTGTTATGAGTGGAGAAATGTCCAGACAAGAAATTAACTGTTGTTTAAAACAAATCATCGAAGGGGTTAGTTACTTACATAGTTTGGGATTGGCTCATAGAGATTTGAAATTAGATAATTGTGTTTTAACTACTGATGGGATATTGAAAATTATTGATTTTGGTAGTGCGGTAATATTTAAATATCCATATGATCAATATGGAAATTCTAAAGATTCAATTCATCCATGTCATGGAGTTGTTGGTAGTGATCCATATTTAGCTCCAGAAGTATTGAAAAATTCCAATTCTTATAATCCTCAACCAGTTGATTTATGGTCAATTGCTATAATTTATTGTTGTATGACATTAAAAAGATTCCCATGGAAAATTCCTAACCCTGAAAAGGATAACAGTTTCAAATTGTACTCCATGGGTGATGATAATTGGCATGATTATAAAATCAGTAATGAATGTCATAAATTATTATTACAACAAAGAAAATTAAAGAATATGATTGTGAGATCAAATAAGAGGAAGAAATTAATTGAAAATGGAGATGCTATGGATCAAGATAATCATCATCCTGACAGTGAAAATCATCCTCAAGAACAAATCAGAGAAAAATCTCAAGAAACCAGACCTAATGGTCAAGAAGATGAATCTAAAGAAGAAGAAGAAAAAGCTGAAATTTTGAATGATGAAAAGATTGAAGAAATTTATAGTGAATTAAAAGTTATTGAAAAGAAATTGGATGAATTTGAAATAACTAAACTGGAAATGAAAAATAAATTCCTTGAATCTAAAACATCTGTTAAAGCAGAAGTTGAAGTTGAAGATGATACTAAGAAGAAATCTCATAAACAAATTCATGGTCCTTATAGATTAATGAGATTAATTCCTCATGCTTCCAGACCTATAATCTCCAAAATGTTACAAATAGATCCTGCTAAAAGAGCAACATTAGAAGAAATCTTGAATGATGAATGGATCAAAGATATCAACTGTTGTACTTTGAAAAAAATTGTTAAAAGTAATGATAACATAAGTGCTGGAGTAAATTTTGAAGAAGATGAAGAAGATGTTTTAGTTAAAGGCAGCCCCTCTCATAAGCATACAATTGTCCTTGATGATGCCTCGAATTAATTAACGATTGATGACTTTATTAATATATATAATAATCTTTATCTATATTGAAACCTCAAAATAGGTGATTGTGCGAATTTCCTATCATTCAAATCTATAATGGCTCAACATCCACCCCCTATTTTACCCAGTAAGTTCAAAACCTCATTGAAGATGGCTATCAGTAAGTTACAATTCATCCAAGAGAAGAAGGTAGCACTCACTAAACAACAAAGAAGACTGTTGGCGGATTTATTAAATCAAGGTAAAGAAAGTAGTGCTAAGATAAGAGTTGAAAATATAATAAGGGATGATATTTATATTGAATTGTTAGAATATTTGGAATTATATTGTGAATTGGTATTGGCTAGAATATCTCTTATACTTGATGCTACCGATTGTGATGAAAGTTTATTGGAATCTGTCTCCAGTATCATATACTCAGCCAATCATTCAGAGTTAAAAGAAGTTACTCAAGTAAAGGAATTATTCATTCATAAATTCGGAATAGAGTTCGGTAAGAAAGCATTAGATAACACTGATGGACATGTTCCAGAAAAGATTCTTAAAAGATGTAAAGTTCCACCTCCTCTGGAAGAATTAGTTAATTTATATTTATGTGAAATTGCCAAAGCTTATTCAGCTCCTTATTCGGGATTACCCGCTCCAGCTCCTGAAGCTGATGATGATGATGATGATGATGAACCAAGTGGTGGGGAGAAAATTGCTGAACCAATAGCTGAAACTCCTAAACCTATAGATGAATTAGATGCATTAAAAGCCAGGTTCGCTGCATTGAAGAAATAAGTCCATTGCAATAGAATTAGAACAATTGAAAATTTTTAGTAAATAGAGTAACAATTAGTGGAATATTTGACATATATTTATAATTCTCTAGGAAACGAAACACGGTAACTTTTAAATAAAACTCTAAGCTCTTAATTGTTCAGTAACAGCATTCAAATCAACACCAGCCAATTTAGCTAAGAAAGCATTAAGTTCGGTGTTATCATGGTTACCAGCTAAACCAACATCAGCTTCAAAGTTAGAATATTGTTTTTCAAAATCTTCAGAGTTGGTGTAAGCATAAAGATTAACATCAACATTGGTGTGACCACCAGTAGTCCAACCAATAGCAGCTCTGTTAGAAGTGATAGGACCAATGGCATGAACAACATCACCATCTCCTCTTACAGCTTCTAAAACAGTTTCGATTTCTTCTTCAGTAGCATCTTCAACTTGTAATTCAGTAACAACCCAATCTTTAATAAAATCAGAAATGGTGGTGTTATCAACATCAGTTTCATTCAATTCTAAGACTTTGCTTTCAAAGTAAGCAGATGAGTGGGATTTGTTGAATAAAACTTCTGGATACCAAGATTCCATATCATTATAACCTAAAGCTAAACCACCAGTTGAATGATCAGCAGTGATTAAGACTATGGTTGGGATATCAGAGTTGTCGACGTATTCTTTAACAACAGCAAAAGCATCATCGAATTCAATGGTTTCTCTTGGATGACAAGCAGCATCATTATCGTGACCACAATGATCGATTAAAGAACCTTCAATCATTAAGAAGAAACCGGAATCGGAATCAGCAGTAGCTTTAGTTAAGGTGTTTAAAGCTAATCTTGATTGATCAGCCAAAGTTGGAGTAGTGTCAGAGTTTCTGTCAATAACGTAATCAACATCTTCATTACCCCAGAAACTTAAAGCTGGTAAAGTTAATTCACCGCTGTTTAAATATTCATCGAATTCTGGTTTAGTTTCGAAGAAAGTATAACCTTTATCTTTCCATTCAGCAATTAAATCTCTGTCATCTTTTCTGCAAGAGTCTTCTTGATCTTTTGGAACCCAATAACATTTACCACCACCGGACATATAATCAAGAACAACACCGAATTTACCTTCACCGAATAATTGTTCAGCAATGTTATCTTGATTTTTTCTGGTTTCATTATGGGCACCCCAAACAGATGGGGTAGCATCAGTTAAAGTTGATTTGACAACAACCCCATTTTTATAACCTTTTTGAAGTTTTAAGGCTTCAGCAAGAGAACCAATTGGTAATTTGTCATCATCAACACTGATAGCTCCATTATAAGTTTTTTGACCAACAGCAAAAGCAGTACCGGCAGCAGCTGAATCAGTAATTAAAGAACTTGAAGATCTGGTTCTAAGGGATCCAATCAAGTAAGGATCTAAGTTTAATCTAGCATCAATATCTAAGTTATCGGTATATTGCTTGTAGACTCTAGCTAAATTCATAGAGTCTGGACCCATACCATCACCAATCATGACAATGATATTTTGTTTTCCACCAGTAACTGGAGCTGGGGCACCTAAAACGATGTTGAATAATGATAAAGCAATTAAGAATAAGATACTTTGTTTGAAAGCCATGTTTAATTGTTGATTTGAACTAATGAATCAACTAGAAATTCCTCGAATATTTATACTTCAGACTATTGTCGTCGTAAATTACAATTAACCTTAGTTGGTTTACCCATGTGTATACTCATCTTAAATTCACATAATTGTTCCTCTATACTGTTGTCTAACATTTCTTATTCCAGACGTTAATTGTACTTAAACGGTGGAAGCCGCATCAAATTGAGTATCACACGTTAAGCATTTGCAGCCAAAAACCTGGGTCAACCTCTTGGCATTTCTTTCAGGGGTTTGAAACTGGCTTAAATTATGGTAACTTTGCAGCCTCTAGGGTCTCATTACATGGATGTGATCATTCACTTCATAGAGGCAACCATACCTTCATGACTAAAGTTTTGTACCACCTCTAGAAGTAATATAAAACAAGTTGGGTGAATATTTCCATTCCCCTGACATGAGATTTGAAATACTTGGCTCAACAAGGTTTAATAGGGCACGTTGTAATTTATGGCTTTTCTCCTATAATAGAGACTACCACAAATACAGCAAACGGTTGATTCATTGTTCGATTAAGAATGTAGTGGCCTGCAACGGAGTTGTTGGAGGAATTATTCAAATGATTTTAGGGGAGATGGGGAAATCTTTAAGGTTGTCGGTTTTCTTACTTAGACCTCAGAAATTTTGCCATCAACGTCAACAATTGAAAGGATCTTCATCGATGATAGCCTTCGGAGATATAATTGAATTGCTTTTGTAATTGAAGTTGAAAGATTTCCGCTTCGGAATGATGTATACCTTGTCATGTGATTCATATCATGGGACGAGAATTTATTAGAGAATAAAAGAAGCAGAAATTACTGGTGATGGTCAATGATCAATCATATGATTCATTCGTATGGATAGTTCGGTATAATTAGAGAAAATCGATAGTAGAATGAATATTGACTGATTCCTGGATTATCACCGTCTTGTCCTATGAAAAGATCAAAAGAGACCCATATTTTCAAGTCAATCTCCAATGAAATTCGCTCCCAATTTGAACATTTCATCCATTTATCCTACAAGTGACTCCTCCGCTCCCTTTCGTACCCATTTACACCCATATTGACCTTTGAATCATAATTATTCAATGTTGATCAATTGATCACCTAATCGAAAAAAATCGTGCGAACTCTCATTTTTTTTGTTGAAGTTTTTTCGTTTCAGCAAATAATCCTTTGATAATTTAATTGTACTATAATTTGTAATTTCACATATTTGCATTGATTTGAACCCCCAATAAATCAAATCGGTAACGAAACATTAATCATACATAATTACAAAACTCAAAAAAATCATTAAGATTCTAATAATTTCAATTCGTTAAATTCATATTACTAAACTTAAAGAATCGTCATGGATTTAGATACTGATGTACCAATGGAGGATGTCAGTGAAGATCAACCAAGCTATCAACAAAAGACCACTAAAACCACCACACCAGATTTACAAAAAGAAAACATTGGAGATTTAGATCAATGGATTGAAAAATTAAAAAACTGTGAACCATTATCAGAACGAGATGTTAAGAAATTATGTGATATGGCAACTGATGTATTACAATTGGAAGAAAACGTTCAACCTGTTCAAGTTCCTGTTACAATCTGTGGAGATGTCCATGGACAATTCCATGATTTAATGGAATTATTCAAAATTGGAGGTCCATGTCCTGACACTAATTATTTGTTCATGGGAGATTATGTTGATAGAGGATATTATTCAGTTGAAACTGTATCATTTTTAGTTTGTATGAAAGTTAGATATCCTAAAAGAATTACTATTTTAAGAGGTAATCATGAATCAAGACAAATTACTCAAGTTTATGGATTTTATGATGAATGTTTGAGGAAATATGGTAGTGCATCAGTTTGGAAATTATTTACTGATTTATTTGATTATTTCCCCATTACTGCATTAGTTGATAATAAAATCTTCTGTCTTCATGGTGGTTTATCACCAATGATTGAAACAATTGATCAAATCAGAGAATTAAATAGAACTCAAGAAGTTCCTCATGAAGGACCAATGTGTGACTTATTATGGTCAGATCCTGACGATAGAGGTGGATGGGGTATTTCTCCAAGAGGTGCTGGTTTCACTTTTGGTCAAGATATTTCTGAACAATTTAATCATACTAATGATTTAAGTTTAATTGCAAGAGCTCATCAATTAGTTATGGAAGGTTACGCTTGGACTCATCAAGAATCCGTAGTAACTATATTCTCAGCTCCTAATTATTGTTATAGATGTGGTAATCAAGCTGCTATAATGGAAGTCGATGAATTGCATAATAGACAATTCATACAATATGATCCTTCTGTTAGACCAGGTGAACCAACTGTTACCAGAAAAACCCCTGATTATTTCTTATGATTTAATATAATGATGTTTGTTTTAGTTAAATACATATTCACTTATAATTCTTCCCTTTTCATCATTACTTTATTCTTTATCTTTGAATCAAAAGTCGTGTCTCCATGACCAATTATTCAACCAACCAGAAACAACTTTTTGCGAAAGTAATCAATTTTTTCAATAATGTTAAGAACCTCAGTTAAATTACCTAAAACAAAAGGTATTAGAACTATTTATACTCCTACTTTCGAGCAGGATATTAATATTACCAAGAATGGGAAAGTTAATGTATCTATTGGAGCTGGAGGTCGTTCATCAAGAACCGGTTACGTCGCAACTGTTTTCGGTGCCAGTGGATTTTTAGGTAGATATTTAACCTCAAAATTAGCTAGACATGGTACTATTACTATGGTCCCTTATAGAAATGATATGAAAAAAAGATTTTTAAAAGTCACTGGGGATTTAGGAGTGGTGAATTTTGTTGAATGGGATCCAAGAAATATCGAATCAATTCAAGAATCAGTAGCTCATTCTGATATAGTTTTCAATTGTGTTGGAGCTGATTATAATACTAAAAATTTTTCCATGGCTGATGTTAATGTCGGTATAACTGAAAGAATTGTCAATGCTGTTAAAGAAGCTGGTAATTCAAGATTTATTCATGTTTCTTCATATAATGCCAATCCTAATTCTCAATCAATCTTTTATGCTACTAAAGGTATTGGTGAACAAATCGTAAGAGAAAACTTACCTGAAGCAACTATTGTAAGACCTTCTCAAATGTATGGACGTGAAGATAACTTATTAAATTATTTAGGTCCAAAATTGAAAATGTGGACTCCAAATAAAAATGCTAAACAAATTTATCCAGTTCATGTTTTAGATGTTGCTAATGCCTTAGAAAAAATTGGTTATGATGATTCAACTATTGGTGAAACTTACGAATTATATGGTCCAGATAAATTATCCTACAGAGAAATCAGAGAAATGATTCATGGTATCACTCAAGATTTCTCTCAAGTTGGTCCATTCTCTTATAAATTTGCTGATTATGAATTACCTTTACCTTTACTTAAATTGGTTGCTGATATCAAACAATTACCTTATTGGAAATTAACTAATAGTGATCAAGTTCAAAGACATGTGATTGATCAAGTAATTGATACCAATGCTAAAACTTTCATAGATTTAGGTATTACTGATACTACACAATTAGCTGATGTTTTATTCACTTATGTTAAACATTGGAGACATCCATTAATTGCTGAACAAGGGGTTTCCTCTTCTTCAAGTGCTAAAGAAGCCAAAAAATTACGTGGAATTGAACATTTCACTTAATGTATTTTAGAATATACTGCATTTTCGAACCTTTCACTATAATCGACTCTTTCAACTGTTTCTCTCTATGAATCGTCTGGTTTTCCCACGATAACGGTTTAATGCGATCGATAAGAAATCCATATTTTTCACTTAAATCAATGTTCGAATTACCTGACATTTCAGCATTGGGAGGTTTATCGTATGAAGAGAAAGCAGGAGTATTGGACAATTTGTTTGAACCTTGTGAAACTTTAACAAAAGTTCTAATTGAAAGATTATTCACTGGTAAACTGTTCAATAGTTATAAAGAATTAATAGAGACTTCGAGATTTGAATTGCTTGAGTATTTAAAAGAAGCTGAAAATGAATCAAGAACTTCTGGTGATGAAATAAGACCTGAAATATCAAAGATTATCGCAGCTCATCCAAGACTTGGAGCTCCAAAGACCACTAAGTTGTCAGATCATTCATCAAGTGAACAGAAATCTTTACAAGGATCCTCTGAAGAAAGTGAAAAATTGGCTCAATTAAACAAAGAATACGAATCTACTTTCCCAGGTCTTCGATATGTGGTGTTTGTGAATGGAAGATCTAGAGCTGTTGTAATGGACAATATGAGACAAAGAATAGATAGGAATGATATTAAGTTAGAAAGAATTGAGGCATTCAATGCAATGTGTGACATTGCTCTCGATAGAGCTAAGAAATTGGGAGCTAAGTTATAGTTTTAATGGTAATATACAATAGTTAAGATAAGGAATTCTTTCTAATCTCAGTAGTGGAATTGTGCAATGATAAGGTAAAAACTAGTTTGTTCGATGTTTTTTTGAAACTAACAAACATCCTAGAAGTAAACCAATATGTTCTCTTCATTCCTCTAACAATCTCCAACTCCAATACCCAATCATCCCTTATAAATACCTCTATCAAATCTGACAGTATCTCGGTTCCGTACACCTGCGGGTATTTCCATTTCCCACGCACGACTTCTCGAGAAGAATTACGTCCAGAAAAAGGGAGAACGAAATCTATCGATTGATATAAGTAATTAAAGATGGTATGTTACTACATGCAGTCAATTGGACTTATCATCCGAGTACCCTGAAATGTCAATGTTTCAAGGGGGTGAACTATGGGATGATTTGATGTTGATAATGATGAAAATTGATGACTTTTGGAACTATTACTAACGACTTTAGGCTGGTGCTTTAGAGAATGCTCGTAAAGAAATTCAACGTCTTTCCTTAGATGATGCCAAAGAATCACAATATGGTCAAGTTTTTTCAGTATCAGGACCTGTTATTGTTGCTGAAAATATGATTGGTTGTGCCATGTACGAATTAGTCAAAGTTGGTTACGATAATTTAGTTGGTGAAGTTATTAGAATTAATGGTGACAAAGCAACCATCCAAGTTTATGAAGAAACAGCCGGTGTTACTGTTGGAGATCCAGTCTTAAGAACTGGTAAGCCATTATCAGTTGAATTAGGTCCAGGTTTAGTCGAAACCATTTATGATGGTATTCAAAGACCTTTACAAACTATTAAAGATATTTCCCAATCCATTTATATCCCAAGAGGTATTGATGCCCCATCTTTATCAAGAACTGTTTCTTATGATTTCAAACCTGCTAATATTAAAGTTGGTGATCATGTTACCGGTGGTGATATTTTTGGTTCAGTTTTCGAAAATTCTTTATTAGATAATCACCCAATTTTAGTTCCTCCAAGAGCTAAAGGTACTGTTACTTCTATTGCTGAAGCCGGTTCTTATAAAGTTGATGAACCTTTATTAGAAGTTGAATTCGATGGTAAGAAATTCTCTTATTCTATGATGCATACCTGGCCTGTTAGAGCTCCAAGACCAGTTGCTGAAAAATTAGCTGCTGATTATCCATTATTAACTGGTCAAAGAGTTTTAGATTCTTTATTCCCATGTGTTCAAGGTGGTACTACTTGTATTCCAGGAGCTTTTGGTTGTGGTAAAACTGTTATTTCTCAATCATTATCTAAATTCTCCAATTCTGATGTTATCGTTTATGTTGGTTGTGGTGAACGTGGTAATGAAATGGCGGAAGTTTTAATGGAATTCCCAGAATTATATACTGAAGTTAATGGTAGAAAAGAACCTATCATGAAACGTACTTCATTAGTTGCTAATACTTCTAATATGCCAGTCGCTGCTAGAGAAGCTTCTATTTATACTGGTATTACTTTAGCTGAATATTTCAGAGATCAAGGTAAGAATGTTTCTATGATTGCTGATTCTTCTTCACGTTGGGCCGAAGCTTTAAGAGAAATTTCTGGTAGATTAGGTGAAATGCCTGCTGATCAAGGTTTCCCAGCTTATTTAGGTTCTAAATTAGCTTCTTTCTATGAAAGAGCTGGTAAAGCTGTTGCTTTAGGTTCTCCTGATAGAATCGGTTCTGTTTCTATTGTTGCTGCTGTTTCCCCAGCTGGTGGTGATTTCTCAGATCCTGTTACTACTTCAACTTTAGGTATTACTCAAGTTTTCTGGGGTTTGGATAAAAAATTAGCTCAAAGAAAACATTTCCCATCTATTAATACTGCTGTTTCATATTCTAAATATACCAATGTCTTGGATAAATATTATGATGTCAATTATCCTGAATTCCCAACTTTAAGAGACAGAATCAAAGAAATCTTATCCAATGCTGAAGAATTAGAACAAGTTGTTCAATTAGTTGGTAAATCTGCTTTATCAGATTCTGATAAAATTACTTTAGATGTTGCAACCTTAATTAAAGAAGATTTCTTACAACAAAATGGTTATTCAACTTATGATCAATTCTGTCCAATTTGGAAGACTTATGATATGATGAGAACTTTTATGTCATACCATGATGAAGCTCAAAAAGCTGTTGCCAATGGTGGTCAATGGTCAAAATTATCAGAATCAACTAGTGATATCAAACATGCCGTTTCTTCTGCTAAATTCTTTGAACCTTCAAAAGGTGAAGAAGCTGCTGCTAAAGAATATGGTGATTTATTAACCAAAATTTCTGAAAGATTTGCTGAAGCTTCAGAATAATTATAAATCTTGCATTTCTTTAAAGTCCCCTTAGATTTCAAAAAAAAAATCTTTAATTCTGTTCTGTTGTTCTATCTAGAAACTGTTTAAATAAGAGAATATATATATTTCCTTTTAACTTAACATTGAAATAACGATGAAAGTCCTTGAAAACAACTTGTGATGAAATTTTCTGATCCATTAACGATACCCAACATTTCATCTCCTAATAAATCATAATGGGCATTGATGTCTACTTCTTCGCCTCGACTCCTTCGATTATAATTCAATTCAAATTCAGAAAGAGGTATCGCATAAGGAGTGTATGCGAGTTCAGTGGGAGACTCACCTGCAGTGGTATTATGAATAGCAGCATTGGAACGTAAAGTTTTAGTTCTTGGTAAAAATGAGTTGGAAGAATTTGGTTGGAACTGCACTGTTTTAAGTAGATTACGTATCTCTTGATTAGGGGAACTAAATTCACTAGCAGTATAGAATGCTGTCAGATTGGACTTCCTTGGTTCCTGAGGAGACTGATGATTCAATTGTTTTTCTATATCGTTGTTATTCTTAGTACTAAACCAATTAAACAGAAAGAGTCCACTATTGGTTCGAGGTGGTTGGCCGAAAGTTTCAGCATTATATGGATGTTTCCCATTCAATATTATATTTGTGTTATGTTGTGATTCGCTCGGTCTCCAACTAACTAATCTATCCTCTAAATAATCTTGATACGCATCTCCTGAAGTGAATGAAAAGTCTGAAATAATAGATTTTCTGATACCTAGTTCGGTAAGAGTATCCAAAGGAGGTGAATTGTAATTGATTTCAGGTTCTGGTGTGAATATCAGTTGGGGAGAGTCCTCGGTTTCAACTTCAAAAGAGGCACTATCATCATCTGCTTGACTGGACTGTAAAATTGTTTCTAATTGAGCACTAGGAGGTTTGGTAGCTTCCCGATGTGTCCTAACATTCAATGATGGACTTTGCTGAATTGAAAAGTCACCTTCACTATCCCTACTCAATTCATGGGTCTGTTCAATCGTTTCTGAATAACTAGTTGGGGGTCGATCTGAGGTACCTGAATGAGGTACAACTGTACTGAAAACACTAGGTAGTCCTCCCAAAGAATCAGTTTTCATACCAGGCTCAGAAACATGACGTCTTACATTGAAATCTCTGGAAATGGAACACAATGGAGCAGTTCTTGAAGAATCGAGATCTGACATATTTGCTTTTGCAGCCTTTCCGTTTGTGATTTATTTTTTTGCAGCATCTTGAAAATCTGCGATTTCAGTCACGTGACCTTAGGAAGCAATTTGTTCAACATCCAACAAATGGATGAGTGACCTAGCATTTGACCACCACACAGCGAACTACAACTCATGGCAAGTCATAGAAAGAGAATTATAGAGTATTAGAGTATGTAGAGAGTAAATTAATACAAGTATGTATTTATCGGACTAATTCCTGGGCATAGATCGGGTGGAAGACGTCATTAACCAAGACCAACGATAACAATAAATTAACTAATTTCACCACAGATTATAGTAAATATTCCATTACAATAAATCATAATATCCTATCATCACAATCCTCATGCTAATTTACAATCAATTGATTTTTCAACATTATCTAAATTTACCAAAACCAAGAAGGTAAAGGAAAAACTTTCAAGTCTCTAATTAACTAGTCCTCGTTGTCCGTTTACTTTGATCTAGCTCTGACCTTCCGTCTCTTTCTCTTTAATCTTCTAACTCTCTTTTTTCTCCATTTATCTCTCATATTGAAAAATAATTTGTATAGAAAAGAAAAATTTCGAGCAGCGGTGAAGAACTTTATATTTTTTCCACAGCAAATTGTCTAGGGCACGTACACCTAAACTATCACGAGCAAGTCATGTGCGAATTGTGACTGCTCCCGGGTTGCAGCCTTTTTAATGGCTTGATGGTTTAGATAACGAATTTAGAATTATATTCTACTATGTACATTATTTATTGAACTAAATCATCAACTTTGATGTTTTTATTTAATCTGAGAGTTTCTTGTCTGAAAGCTTTTTTCAAATCTTCGGTGAGTTCAGGTAAATTCAATTCTTCAGTTAAGTCTTCAATTATTTCATTAGATATGATAACTCTTTCATCTTCTTGAATATCCTCAAAATATAATTCCTTATCGCTAAGATGCTTTTTATAAATATCATCAATTTTGGGAGCTTTTTCAAAAATCAAGTGTTTAGATTCATCTTTGGTGTCTAATAAATATTTCAAATGATTGATACCCATCAATGCTTTAACATTACAGTAAAATCTGTAAGCGATATAGAATCCAGGAACATTAGGAACTACAGGAACTAAAGCAAATGGTAAGGAAAGTGGAATCCCAATACCACATATTATAGCATATTTCAAATGATTAGAATAAGCATCATCTTTGAACGCATTCAATTGATTATTGATATTAGTCGTATTGATAAACTTAGGATGGAATAATGGGATTGGCTTTATCTGATTTAAGGGGATATTCAATTCATCAATTTGAGTTTGGATCAATTTATTATTTTTATCAGTCATATCCGAGATGTTATTCAAAGCTTCTTCATTGATTTCTCTGATCATTGACTTCCTTGAAGGGAATGATCTCAAGCAAGCTTCTTCATAATGAATTGAATTCAATAGTTTTCTTACAAAATTAGTTACTTTAACGTTAATTGAAATCTTAGAATTGCTCAATTTGGACCAACCTTTCAAAACTAAAGCTGTAGCTTTATTCTCCAATTTAGTTATTAAAGGGAAACTTCTGGCTTGTGTAGACGATAATAATGAAGGTTTATGATGGCAATAGATATATGATTTCTTGGTAGTGATAGGTAATGCGATCACATAGATACCATTTTTACCAATGCCTGTTGATTGATATCTTTTGAAGATAAACGATGGTGAAATTCCGATACCTCGTATCATGGTTTTCAGTCAACACCTCTTTAAGTCTTTAATTTTCCTTCAGATCAATCCCTCTTAAATAGGTTATCGTTTGGCTGCGCAATCTGGAAATGAAATAGTAATGATGCGATAGTGTTCGATGCCAAACAATAAGGCTATTTTTGCGACAACAACCTTAACTTAGCTGACCTTAATACTGAGGCTATTTGAGGTATTAGAAGGTCCAATCGGACATTAAAGTCCTTCAAATAACATTCTTTCAATCTATTAAACCGAATTCCTCTTAACTCCATTTTCCTTTCCCCTTCAAACTCTCGGAGTTGTGAATTTTTCTTGTAGCAAATATAGTCGCACCTGTGGACAAAAACATATTATCATGGTTGAGGCAAGTGAACTATCACTGACTACTTTTGGGTCCACTAAAGTTAGGTCACTGAATATTCACAGTCCTAATACACAACAAATGAATTCTGGTAGTGATATATCTAAAATTACCATTAATTCTAAACCTTCAGACCCTTTTGGAACCACAAAAGCTAAATCGTATAGTTTCAAAGCTAACAGTGTACCGATTTATGTGTTAGATACTTTATCCCAAGCTCATTATAAGGATCAATTAAGTAATAGTAATGTTAATACTAATCAAACCGATATAAATCCTTCAATAAAATCCGTTCATACTAATAAAAATAATGATGATGATTACTTAAACTTTTCAAATGATCCTTTCATCAAGTCCATGGATAACAATTGGAATAAGTTCCTCACCACCATTAAGCAACCAGCTACGTATACCAAAGACTTGATCAAATTCGATGAAGCTACGAAATTCGATGATGATTTGGATGGTTCATGGGGTGGAGAAGATAGATTGAAATCTGCATTATTAGGATCACCTTCAAGTGATGATGATACATTCGTTAATGAAAAATCTCTAGGGATTTTTTCCATATTCAAATTTCATAAATCAAGACCCACAGTTAAAGGTAATAATGCCGATGTTTCACCCAAAGTTCGATCAAAAGCTGGTTATTGGATGTCAGATGAAAATCGAGCTGATTTATTACCATCTTTATACAGAATTTTCGTCATAAACCCATTAGTACCATTATTATTAAGAATTGGGATCTTGATTTTTTGTTTAGGTGCTCTAGCATTAGCATGTTCAATTTTTCAATATTCTAATAACAGGTATGAAGGTATTAAAGTTGATCAACAAGCAAGTACTATAATGGCCATTGTGGTTCAAAGTTTTGCTATAGTGTATTTGGTTTACATTGCATATGATGAATATAGTGGTAAACCTTTAGGTTTAAGAGCACCTTTGGGTAAGATGAGATTAATTATGTTAGATTTGTTATTCATAATATTTTCATCAGCTAATTTATCTTTAACTTTCAATACATTATATGATGATGAATGGTTTTGTGCTACCAATGATAGAGATTCTATTGATTTTACACCTAATGTTGGGTCAATATGTAGAAGACAACGTAGTTTAGCAGCATTTTTATTTTTAGTTCTTGGGCTTTGGGTTTTAACATTTACCATTAGTATAATTAGAGTCGTCGATAGGGTTTCAGTATCAGGGCAAAGAAACGATTAGGACAGTAGTAGTTCAACTGAACTCTCAATAATGATGAATGAAGGGTAATACATATTTTTTGAAACATCTCTTTCTATATAGCTTAATAGGAGTCGTTCCTCTACCAACCCGATCTGAGGCAAAAACTAGAGCGACAGATTTCTCAAAATAGAGGTTAATCAGATAAATCGGATTCTATCAATTGATCAAGAAAGAAAGGACATCCACCCACCTACCTTATCAATTGAAACGCTTACAGTAATTAACAGTCATCGAATTAATTATCTTGATCATCTGTAAACCGTAATGTCATTTCCATCATCAAGTGATTTAGATGGTACTTGGTCATTTATTCAACCTAGTCTAGGATTAATTCTTGGTGCCCTGGGGGATCAAGGAGTTACTCCTGCTGTATATATGAATTGTTATACGGCAGTTTATAACTATTGTACCAATAAATCACGAAACTCATCATTAGCAAATAACAATAACGCTGTTAATAATTCATATTCATTAGCAGGAGCTGAGATTTATGCCAAATTAGAAGCTTACTTGGTTAAATTCATAACTGGTTTAACTCAAGATGCTAATGAATCGTTTTTGGAGTTTTATGTTCGTAAATGGAAAAGATTCACCATAGGTGCTGGATATATGAATAATGTTTTTGATTATATGAACCGTTATTGGGTTCAAAAAGAGAGAAGTGATGGTAGAAGAGATGTTTTCGATGTTTCAACATTATGTATCTTACAATGGAAAACTCATATGTTTACTAATAATGCTGATAAATTAATCAATGAAACTTTGGTTCAAATTGAATTACAAAGAAATAATCAAATCGTAGATACTAATTTGATTTCTGTAGCTATTAAATCATTAGTTTATTTAGGTATTGATATTCAAGATTTAAAGAAACCAAACTTAGTGGTTTATATCAATAATTTTGAAAAATCTTACTTGGAAAAAACTGCTATTTACTATAAAAATGAAAGTGATGACTTTTTATCAAAACATAACGTTGTTGATTATATGAAGAAATGTGAAACAAGATTAAATGAAGAAATTTCAAGATCTAATAATTATTTAGAAGATCATACTAAAAAAGCATTGTTAGTAACATTATATGATGTTTTAATCAAACAACATGCCGAACAAATGTATGATCAATTTTTAACTTTATTGGAAAATAATGAAACTGATCATATTCAAAGAATGTATAAATTATTATCCAAAGTCCCCAGTACTTTACAGCCTTTAGCTGATGCGTTGGAAAATTATATCAAAAATGAAGCTTCAAAAGTAATTGAAGAAATCAAAAAAGGTAATGATCAATCTATGGAAGACGGTGAAGATGCTCCTAAAAAGAAATCAGGTTCTAATGCACCAAATCCAAAAGTTTATGTTCACAGTTTGATTGCAGTTTATTTGAAATTTAATGAAGTCGTTGATAATGCATTCCATAAAGATCCAATTTTTATCAAATCTTTGGATAATGCATGTCGTTATTTTGTTAATAGGAATTCGATTGCTGCATCAGGACCAAAAGCTCCATCTAAAACTCCAGATATTTTGGCTAAATATGCTGATTCATTCTTAAAATCAAGTGCAAAAGAAGCTGAAACTATAGATATGAATGCAGAAAATTTAATGATTATATTCAAATTTGTTGAAGAAAAAGATGCTTTCGAAGAACATTATCGTAGAATGTTAGCTAAAAGATTGATTAATAATACTAGTAAATCTGAAGAATTAGAAGAAAGTGTTTTAAAACGATTACAAGAAGAAAATTCTTTAGAATATACTACTAAAATGTCTAAAATGTTTGCTGATATGAAACAATCTGAAGATTTGAAATTAAAAATGAAAGATAGATTAGATAACAATTTAGTTAAAGAATTTGTCCCTTACATTTTAGCTAATAGTATGTGGCCCTTCAGTAAAAATGATGATTATCAATTAAATTTACCTATAGAATTACAATCCATTTTAGATAATTTCAAGAAACTTTATGAAGAAAGTCATAATGGTAGACAATTAACATGGTTATGGAATCATGGTAGAAATGAAGTTAAAGCTAACTTATCGAGAAAGGGTAAACCTCCTTTCACATTTATTGTTACCAATGTTCAATTGATGATTTTATTAGCATTCAACAAGAAAAAGACTTATTCATTTGGAGAATTACTTGAATTACTTGGTACTATACCAACAATCTTAGATAATCAAATTGCTCCAATGGCAAAATATAAATTATTAGAACAAAATCCTCCAGGTTTAGAACATCAGAACAAACCCGATACCACATTTACAATTGTTGATGAATATAAATCACGTAAATTGAAAGTGAATTTCGTTAGTTCATTAAGAAATGAACAAAAACAAGAAGATGATGATGCAAAGAAAGAATTAGATGAATCTCGTAAGAATTATCTTAGTGCTTGTATTGTCAGAATAATGAAAGCTAGAAAGACTGCAAGTCATAATGAATTATATAATGAAGTAGTTACTCAATCATTATCAAGATTTCATGCTAGAAACATAGATGTTAAGAAGGTTATTTCTCATTTGATTGATAAAGAATTCTTAAAGCGTATTGATAATAATACTTATGAATATTTAGCATGATTTAGTTCATTATGTATAATAGAAGGCATTAATATATCTCTCATCTCATCTCTCTGTTCCGCACTAAAGTCAAGATCTCATGTCAGTAGTTAAGAGACAGAAAATAGGGAATGATCATGGTATAGTGAAAGCAACTAATGGGAAACCAAAAGGTAGGAAACTATATAGTCCATCAATATATCTTGAAGGAGGACATGAAGGAACAGTTTCCACCGGTAAATTCAATAAAAATGGTAGTTATTTAGCTACTGGAGGTTTTGATAAATTTATAAATATATGGAAATTGCCAACTGATGAAGAGGAACAATGTAATGTATGGTGTTCCCAGGCTCATAAGAATGCAGTTACGTGTGTAAGATGGATAAATGATGACAATTTGGTTAGTTCGAGTGCTGATCTGACATTAGCTTTCTGGGATTGTGAGACTGGTGATAAAGTAAGAAATTGTAAAAATAGTAGCATTATTAATGAAATAGATACTTTTGAAAGCATGGTAGTATCAGGAGATGATGATGGTATGGTCAAGTTATGGGATCCAAGACAAAAATCGCCATTATCTACCATTAGCAATAAATTTCCTATACTCACTTGTACCTTCAATCATAAAGGAACGAACTTGTATTTCTCAGGTATAGATCCTACGATTAATACTTTTGACCTAAGGAAACTAGACACACCTTTGTGGAAATGTCAAGGTCCAATTGATTCAATCACATCCATATCTTTGAATTCTGATGATTCCATGTTAGTATCAAGATCAACTAGAGGTGTGGTTAATGTTTATAATAGTAAAGACTTCTTACCGGAATCAGTTTCTCGTATCAGTCCTTATAGTTTTGAAGGTGCTCCTGCTGATAATGAGTACAAATTGATTCGTAGTTGTTTCAGTAATGATAATATTAACATTATTTCTGGCTCAGATGATAAAACTGTTACTATGTGGAATGTATCATCAAGAAGAATGGCAAACAAACTTGCGGGTCATGAAGGTTCTGTTCTAGATGTGGATTTCCATCCAACAGAGAAGATACTTCTTTCAACTGCTGTTGATGGCTCGATTATTGTAAGAGAATTATAATGTTTATTCAAAATCTTACTTTTTTCCGGACAGGTCCTCCAATTTTCTTTTTAAGATTCATATCTTCCTGTTCATCTTTTTCATCCACCATGCTTTTTATAAATTGATCTTTCAAAAAGTCACGAGTAATTTTTTGATTTTTGGCTGAATTCAATTTGGTTAAATTGTCCTTATTGAAAAGAAACACTTTCCAATTCCTCATTATTGTATTATTATCTATTGTAAGGACATCTTCATGATCGTTCAAAGCAGAAGGGTCATCGAATTCTTCTTTTTTTGCAAATTTGCCTGAATCATTGGCAGGGGCTATAAAGGGAGCATACTCGTTCTCTGACTCATCCATATCTAAAAATTTGTGTCTTAATATAAATTCTTGCATCCCAGTATCATCAATGACGTATTTCTTCTTCTCGTCACTACTTGCTTCTGTACTTTGATTCAATCTTTTCTTATAAATTTCTTCTTCCAAAGTATCTTCTAATACTAACGTCTCAACATGCACCTCATTGGTTTGTCCAATCCTGTGAGCTCTTTTGATGGCTTGTGCTTCAACTGATCTTTGCCAAACAGGGCTAATAAAATAAACCTTGGTGGCTGCAATAATAGTTAACCCATGTGCTGCTAATCTCAAATCCATAATTAAAGTAATACCACCGTCCTTTTCACTAGGGAATGCACTAAATTCGGACAAATTGGCTGCTCTTTGTGCAGTGTTAATAAATGTAGCATACAAAATATAATTTATACCCAAAATATCCAACAATTCTGTCAAATAATAAGCACTGTCTTCGAATTCAAAGAATACAATGGATTTTATCTTATCATGTTGATTTTCAAGAAGCTTACTGGCTAGATAAGATAATTTGCTAGAAGCCGTACCAAGTATTATAGCATCTCTCACTTTATCATATGAAATATTATGTTTGGCTAATGAATAAATTGTGTTAACTTCATTAGTTATTTTCAAACCTTCACCATTTTCCCTTCCTAGCTCAGTCTTAGATTCAATATCATCTAAATCTTGTGAGCTTCGACGCTTATGGCCTTTAGCCAGCTTCTTGGTAGGAGATTTCGGCTTAGCTTTTGGTTTGGGTTTGGGTTTGGGTTTGGGTTTGGGTCTCTGTTGAGGGATAGGTGCATCAGGAGAATCAATCGCCATTTTTATACGTTCTTGTAAAAAATCATTATCGTCATTATCTTTGTCTTGCTTGTTGAATTTTTGCTTGTTCTGTTTCATAGTATTCTTCCAATAGTTGGACCAAAAAGGTTTTGACAATTCTTCCAACTTCTCTGTCACTTTAGTTTCGTCATTCATATCAATGAATCTGTTTTTGTAGAAAAAGTCTTGAAGCTGGTTGATATGAGGAGCTCCAAATATCCCAATATCATTTTGATCGCCATTAGCATCGACTGATTCTAAAACTCCTGTACCGAAGGTTTTGGTGAAAATATCAGGTAAACCTGTGATATAATAGTTCATTTCATGTAATAAGGCAATTGTTCTCCACCGGGGATTATTCAATGCTGAACTAGCTGTATCCATGGATTTTTCCAATAATTCCACATCTTGTCGATTATATACTGAATCCCCATTGGGTTTACGCTTTTCTAAAGCTTTCTTACAAATATGAATCAAAGTTTCAATATCTTCTTGTTTAAACCCACTCCAGTGGAAAGTGGCTCTTTGTAAATTGGTGATCAATCTTCTCAACTGTTGTCTATTGGCTGGATGAAACATATAATCAACATCTTTCCTTTCGGAAGAAACAGCATTGACAGCCAACACAGCCGCAAAGATATTTATAGCCAACTTATTGTGGAACGAAGGTTTCAAAAAAACCGATACATGATGTAATTGAGGTAACTTTATATCCCTCTCAACTTCATCCAACGAATGTCTTACAACTATTGAGTTCAAAAGATTGGTTAAACTAGCCGTAGATCCATAAATATCATCAACCAAAGGTCTTATCATTGAATTGTTCCATAGTTTAGGTTGAGAATGGAATGGCTCTATTTTCAAAAAATTTGAAATAATGTTACCCAACTTCACTAAGTCATCACGTTCATTGAAATTATTTTTGACCACATACTTGTTCTTCCTCTTGGGAGAATTAGTTATTGATGATTTACCCTCCTCGTCTTCTTCATCCATATGTAATCTTGTAAGTCCAGAAGTGGGGGTTCCAGTGACGGCCCATCTCCTTTCAGCATGAATGTCTCTACACAAAATACCAGCTCTTGATGTTTTAGAGTTCATACTGTGACCTTCATCAATTATCAATCGTTTCCAGAAGATGTTTAGGAAAGGACTATCAAAATATTCATCCAATTGTTTGGACAAAATTGATAATGAGACCACTATTAAGTCGAATTTTAGGAAGTACACCGGGTCAAACCTAACAATACTAGTGAAAACGCCATTTTCTGAAATGATTTCCTTTTTGAATTGATTAGAAATAAATAACTTTTTCAAGAACGTTGGCTCGATGTGTTTCTTCAATTCTGTGTTCCATTGATGGAATAAATTATCTGGTACAACAATTAACGTTGTATTGCAATAATATAGCGTACGGAAATGCCTACCTTCTTGAGGGAGTTCTTCATCAAGGTCTTTAATCCTTTCTGAACGACGACTTTTTTGCACACTATAAGGAGTTACGTATTCAGAATTCTCCAATGGAATTCGAAAGTATCCTGGGGAATCGTCTAGATATTTAGCAATTGATTCGGGTATCTCATCAATGTAGTATTTCCATGGGAGTGAATTCTGGGTTATGGTTTGACGACAAAATTCAGTGAGTTTTTTCACCGGTTGATATTGAGGAGGATTCTTTGGAACTAGTTCATTATATTCGTCTAAAATCATTTCACTTACCTCAGGAGTTTGTTGCAAGAATATAAGATAATCTTGAGGTAAAACAGATATCTCCCATTTCGTCATACATATCAAACTCAAACATATAAGAGTCTTACCCAAACCCATATTCTCCGCTAGTATACCACCTCTTGGTTGTTTGAAAATCTCTGGTTTGAGGTAGAACACGTCATTGGTGATATCAAAATAATACTTTGATTTTTTGTCACATGAGGATAATTCAATGAAATTAGGGATTAATGTTGTTCCTGGTATCGACTCCTTCTCATACATTTTACTCAAGGATTTGATTTGAAAAGGGTATAGTTGAGTTTTTACTCCTGGGATAGAGGTGTTGCCTTCCAGCATGTTATGCACTAGATTCACAATAACTTCTTCTGCATTGGGGACAAGATTCTTAAAATTCTTGGTGGTAGATTGATTATAATACTTTGAAATATCAGGCGAAGGTATGGAATTGTAGATATTTTGAACTTTGATCGCAAGAGTTTCATTGCTTGCAGAAATCGGGGCCGGTATGTAGGGTAGATTCTTACACCATCTATCTAGATGAAAATTATCCTTTTGGTTAGACTCTTGAACATTCTTGGTGAAACGACAATCGATCAATAATATAGGAAATTCGTCAACATGAGACCAATTGTGAAAGGAAAAGTCAAGATTATTAACCAATTTATGCCAAGCAGTTTTGAATTTCTTCTTTAATTCGAATTTCTTGGGTCTTGAAGCTCTCCATTCACTTAAATATTTCGAATCTTTAGTATCTGAAGGCACCGCATATATTCTTATTTTAGCAATTGTGGTAACACCGAATTTAAACATTTTATAAGTGGCCATGATATAACGAAAGGTGATAAGAAACCTTATATCATGTAATATAGGATGCATGTCACCGTCAATTACATAATTGAAGAAATCAATATCCAACCATTTCCACTCATCGTGCCCCTCATCTAATCTGTTATCTGAAGCCTCATCAGACGGAAGAATGTTGATCCCACCCAATTCCGATTTGTCGAATGGCAAATTATAAAAGTTTAAACTTCCAATACCTACAAGGTTGGATAGGTCGTTGGTTATCTCGACAACAGATTGATATAATTTCCTACCATTCATTGCATTTTATCTCAAAATTCGCAACTACCGCATTTAATCTCTATAAAATGTGAAATTTACCAAACATAAAATAAATTAAAATATGTGAAATAAAAAGTTGAAAAAGAGTAAGTTTTAAATCTCTAAGAAATGGAAGAAGACGATAAACGAAGACAAAAGAAGTTAGTTGGAAACAAATCCTTAACTTTAAAAGGTTTCCTAGGGTATGCAACTTTAACAACCTCATTTCGTCTTTCGATAAGATAAGAATTGACTGGAGATGCCTTCAAGAGGTCCAAGAATCCCCTCAAAACCTTTTTTCAAACCTTTTTATTGACCTCTAAGAATCAATAAATTAAAAACAAGGTTAGAACACTCTCCGATAGATCGGCAATAAATTGTGAGTAATACTTCAACTCGGTGTCAAAGACCAATTAGGAAAGTGAGCCGACCAAAACCTTCGAGTCATAACTTTAATTACCAAGGAATTACGAAAAACAATGTGTTCAAGAAGGAATAATCACTGGTAAGGTTTCAAATCCTCTAATATGATTGGTCGATATTGCCACTGTTGGTCGAATGGCTCCATTAGCAGGTACAGGATATTTCGCGTAAATTCTTATCTATTTGGAAAATTAACTTCAGTATATAAGGAACAAAAATCCCTGATTGTTTAAAAAAAGATAATTTGAAAATGTTTGACATATTATCAATGAATATTGAGCCGGGGATTCTACAATCTCATTGCTCGATTGATAAATCATGGGAGAAGTTCTTATATAACCCTTATGAGAATTCAATAAATCCATGCTTCTTATCATTTTTCAATGGTTGTTTTAATGCTATCTTTGCCATTCCAATTCTTTATAAAATTATTCAATTATTATATTATAATTCTTATGGACTCAATAGTATTAAATATTCATTTGGTTCAACTTTCAACTTAAGAAGTGTTGGAATTTATAATATCGTTAAATATAATGCTATATTTATTCAAATTATTTTAAGTTTAGTATTGTTAAGTTTTAATAGTAAAAGTTTTAATGATGTTAAATTCTTATCATTATTAGTTCAAAACTTAGTCTTAATTATGTTAGTTTTACCTCTTCAATTGATTGAACCAACAAGAAATATTATCGCTAGTTCTCCTTTATTATTCTATTGGGTTTTAACTCCTGTTATTTATTTTGTCATTGTTATTCAGGATTTTTTTTCTCCTTATAAGATTTATATCCCAAAAACTGACATTGCTATTCAGTCAGTAGTTCATGTGGTTGAAGTGTTTTTATTCATCAATTCCTTATGTATTTACATTTTACAAACTTATTTTTATAAACTGTCAGTTGAATTAATTGATTATTATAATTTGAATGATTGGGATATCACATCTGTTAGAAATGTTTATGAAAGATTTTATTTCCTTTACATGAGAAAAAGTATTAAAATTGCTAAAGAAACTAATACTATTGATATCAATGATTTGCCATCATTTACTCCTGATATTCAAAATGCTAATGCTTATAAATTATTCTTACATTATTGGGATAAATCCGTTGCTAAAGCTGCTGCTCAAACTAAAGAATTAAGATTAAAGGATAAGAATGCTAAAGCCGTTAAACCTTCATTATTCCGTCCCCTTGTTTATATGACAAAATGGTATTTCTTAGGTTGTACAATTTTCGATATTCTTGAATTTTGTACTCAAATTTCACAACCTTTCTTATTGAGGAAATTCCTTATTTTTGCTACTGATAGAGTTCAAAATGTTGGTGATGAGCCAAAACAACCAATTATTGTAGGTATTGTCTTAGCTACTTTGATTTATATTTGCTCGGTTGGTCGTTATACTTCATTCAACAGATATTTCTATAATACCCAATGTTTAGGTGATACTATTTCAACTGCTTTATCATCTCATGTTTATCAAAAGGGTATGAAATTATCTCCTAAGGAAAGAAAAGACAAGAGTGTTGGAGAATTAGTTAATAATATGGCTCAAGATGTTGATACTTTGTCTGAAGCTCCAACTGTTATTACTACTATTGTTCTTCAACCTGTTAGATTATTCTTTTATATGGTAACTTTATATCAATTCCTTGGAATCGGTGCTTTGGCTGGTTTGGGTGCTGCTGTTATTTTAATTCCTCTTGCTTCTGCTTGTTTTGTTTTCGTCATCAAACTTCAAGGTTCTTTAATGAAACATAAAGATGCCAGATCAAAATTAATGAGTGAAATTTTGAATTCTATCAAATCTATCAAATTATATTCCTGGGAAAATCCTATGTTGGAAAGATTGAAATCTATTAGAAATGGTAAAGAATTACTTGTCTTAAGAAATTTAGGAATTTTATCAGCTTTCATCAATGGTATTTGGGATTCCATCCCATTTGCTGTGGCTGTAGCTTCCTTTATTTGTAGTGGAGTTTTCGGTAATACTGTTTTAACTCCTGATGTTATTTTCCCTGCCATTACTATTTTTGATTTATTAACTGAACCTATCATTGTCTTACCATCAATTCTTTCTAGAATTTCAGAATCTAAAGTTGCTATTGATAGATTAATCAACTTGTTCGTTATGGAGGAACTTGAAGTTGAAGGATTAGAAAGAACTTACAGACCTTTGAAGAAAGGTGAAGAAGCTGTTACTTTAAAGAATGCTAGTTTCCTCTGGACAAAAGAAGAACCAAAGGAAATCAAACCTCCAGTTGATGAAGAAAATGATATCGAAAATTCCCAACCAAAGGAAGAAATCAACCCTGTTGCTTTAACTGACATCAATTATGTTGCTAAGAAAGGGGAATTATCATGTCTTGTTGGAAGAGTTGGTACAGGTAAATCTACTTTATTAAAAGCTATCTTGGGTACTATGTTAGTTGACTATAAACCGGAAACTGTTCTCAAAGTTAATGGATCTATTGCTTATTGTGCACAAAATGCTTGGATTTTAAACGCTACTGTTAGAGATAATATCTTATTTGGTAGAAAGTATAATAAAGCTTTCTATGAAGAAACTATTGCTGCTTGTGAATTAACTAAAGATTTTGAAGTATTACCGGATGGTGATAGAACTGTTGTAGGAGAAAAAGGTATTTCATTATCTGGAGGTCAAAAAGCTAGAATTTCTTTAGCTAGAGCTGTTTATTCCAAAGCTGAAATTTATATTTTGGATGATATTCTTTCTGCTGTTGATACTCATGTTGGTAAAAATATTACTAAGAATGTTTTAGGTAAATCAGGTTTATTAGCTTCAAAAACTGTTATTTTAGCTACTAATTCTGTACTTGTCTTACATGAAGCTGATAATATTTGCTTATTGAATGGTGGTAAAATCGTTGAAACTGGTACCTTTGATCAAGTTATGTCAACTGGTTCAGATTTAGCCAATTTAATCAAAGAATTTGGTAAAAAATCCGAAGAACAAGAATTGGAAGAAGCTAAAATTGAAGAAGAGGAAGAAAATGCCAAAAAACTTCAAAAACAAGCTTCTGAAATCAAAGAACAAACTAAAGATGCTAATTCTGATGATGATGATTTGAAACCTTTCATGCCAGAAGGAGAATCCAACAACACATTAACTAGAATTGAAACCAATCATACTGCTGCTCCATCATTTGTCTCATATGGCCATATTTACGAGGATGATTTTGATGATAGTGATTTAGTCAAGAAAACAGGTGATACTGATGAAATCCAATCTAAAGGTAAAGTTGATTTAAGAATCTATTTCACATATTTGAAAGCCTGTGGATATGGTTGGATTTCTTTCTATGTACTTTTATCCACTGGTGGAATTTTCGTTACCATCATAAATTCCTTCATTTTGAAACATTGGTCAGAAGAAAATGCTAAATATGGACGTAATGTTGACGTAGCTTTCTATTTAGTGGCTTATGCCGGAGTGGGTGTTGCTGGAGTTTTATTAAGTGTCTTGGCTTCCATTATTATTAGAGCTTATGTGATTTTGAGAGGTTCAAAACATTTCCATGATACTATGGCAGCTGCCCTTTTCAGATCCCCAATGTCCTTCTTTGAAACTACTCCAATCGGTAGAATTTTGAATAGATTCACTGAAGATATTTCCGTTATTGATTCTCAACTTATTTGGGCTATTACTTTATTTGTTACTTTTGTTTTCAGAGCTGTAGGTGTTTTCGGAATTGTTATTTACAATTTACCAATTATGTTTGTTGTTCTTGGTGTCTTATTATGGTTTTATGATTATTTCAGAAGACAGTTCATTCCTGCTTCAAGAGAATTGAAAAGGTTAAGATCTGCTAATAAATCTCCAGTTTTCTCTCATTTACAAGAATCAGTAACTGGTGTTGATACTATTTGGGCTTATGGACAATTTGATAGATTTAATCACAAATTTTCTCATAATTTAGATAATTTAGTTAAAACTGATCAATCTAACTTGGGGGTTAATCGTTGGTTATCAATGAGGTTACAAGGTTTATCAGCAGTCATTGTATTCTGTTGTACATTGTTAATTGTTTCCACCTTTACAACTGCGAATCCTTTGACTCCAGGTTTAACAGGTTTCATTATGACTTATGTTTTAGATGTCACTGGAACCTTAAATGCTATTGTTAGAAGTTATGCCGATTTGGAAACAAGATCAATTACAATTGAAAGAATTGTTGAATATTGTAATTTAAAACCAGAAGCTGAAATGTCTATTGAAACCACTAAACCCGAAGAATCTTGGCCTCAACATGGTGCTATTAGTTTCAAAAAATATGAAACTAAATATAGAGAAAATTTGGATCCTGTTTTGAGAGATATCGACATTGATATAAAACCTGGAGAAAAAATCGGTATCGTTGGTAGAACTGGTGCTGGTAAATCTACTTTAACTTTAGCATTGTTCCGTATTATTGAAGCTTCAAAAGGTCATATTGAAATCGATGGTGTAGATACTTCAAAGATTGGATTATTTGATTTGAGATCAAAATTAAACATCATTCCTCAAGATTCTCAAGCTTTTGACGGTACTGTTAGAGAAAATTTAGATCCTTTCGGTAAACATACTGATGAAGAATTATGGAAAGTACTTGAATTATCTCATTTGAAAGAACACATCGAAAGTATGAAAACTGAAAAGAAAGAAGATGATGAAGCTAATGACACTAAGAAAGATACAAAGAAAGACACTACTCCAGAAATCGTCAGTGGATTAGAAGCTAGAATCACCGAAGGGGGTTCCAATTTATCTGCTGGTCAAAAACAATTATTATGTTTAGCCAGAGCTTTGTTAAATCCATCTAAAGTATTAATTTTAGATGAAGCCACTGCTTCGGTTGATGTTCAAACAGATAAAATCGTCCAAGATACTATCAGAACCAAATTCAATCAAAAGACAATTTTAACCATTGCTCATAGAATTGAAACTATCTTAGATAGTGATAGAATTTTAGTTCTTGAAAGAGGTGCAGTTAAAGAATTTGCACCTCCCGGGGAATTATTGAAAGATACTTCCTCCATCTTTTATTCACTTTGTAAAGAAGGAGGTCACCTCCCGAAAGAATAATTCTTTCGTCATATAATTAAAAAATATGTTAAATATATTTTGTTTTCTTTAAATTTATCCCCTAAAGTTCTCTTCAAATGAGTTATTCAAGTGAGGTTTTGCAACCGATATAATTCCGCACGATTTCCAAATCTCAAAAGGAGAAATGCATACCTACGCTTTATCTATACCAACTAAGAAAATGGAGCAAGTCAATTGGCTTCCTCCATTGAAAAACTATATAAGACTGATCTATGGTAAAGAAAACGATTATGAACAAGATTTAGACGGATTTAATAAATCGAGACAAGATTTACTGGGAGTTAATCCTTATACTATAGGAACTAAATTGTACTATAAATATTATAGTCAATTGGAATTATTAGATTTAAGAATACCTGTTAATAGTGTAATTGGTAAGAAACTCCAATTTGTATGGTATGATGCCTTCCACAAAACTATTTCTCATGAACAACATTCATTACCTTTTGAAAAGGCTAATATATTATTCAATATTGCTTCAATCTTAAGTAAGGTCGGAGTTTATAAATATGAACAATCAAAAAGAAGTGTTGATTCTGGTGAAGATACCACTAAAGAAGCCATTGAATATTTCCAACAAGCTGCTGGAGTATTACAATTTATAAGTGAAAACTTCTTACATGCACCTTCGGATGATTTGAGTCAATCAAGTTTGAATTTCTTGAATAAGCTCATGTTAGCTCAAAGTCAAGAAATATTTGTTTTGAAAGCAATTATCGGTGACTTGAATCAAAGCAAGAATTCATTGATTGCAAAACTTTGTTCATGTACTTCTAAATATTATTCGGAATGTAACGGTATGATCGATCACAATGTTAAAGAAGGAGTTTCAACATCTGATTATGAGGTTGTTGATACTAATGAAGAATTTGAAGATTTGGAAGATATTGTAGATGAAGAATCCCAAAATCCCAATGATTATAAAATCACCATTCAATTAGAACCATTTTGGATAAGTTTATTAACTTTCAAACAAATTTATTATAAATCTTTAGCATATTATTTCCAAGGATTGCAATTAGAAGCTGGTAAGAAATTTGGTGATGCTATTGGATATTTCACAAAATCCCAACAAATTTTGAATGAAATCAGTTCCGTTACTTTGAATCAGATTTCAAAATCTCCAACAAATGAAGCTTTTGAAGTGTTGGATAACTATAAATTCCATAAGGATGCTTTATCTATCAAGTTGACTGATTTAAACAAGGATAATGATTTGATTTATCACGATCCTATTCCTTCTTTAGTTACATTACCCGAGATTAAACCTCTTGATAGTGCTAGAATGATCCCAATGAATAAAATTGAACTTTTCAAAGAGATAAATGATCACAATTATGAGAATTTCTTGAAGAATGTGGTTCCTATTGATATTCATGAGTTATTAAGTTATTACTCTGAAGAGAAATCTCAATTTTTGAGGAATGAACTTGATATGGTTGATGTTTCTAATGAAGAATTAGCTTCTGTGTTGGAATATTTGAAAATGCCCAAAGCTATTGTCAATTTAAAGGAAATAATCAATGAAAATACAGTTTCTAAAGATTCAGAGGGTGGTATTAGTAGTGAAATTATTCTGAAAGTTAATGAAATTGCTAGAAATTATTCTCAAGATACAACCAATAAGGAGAACATCATGAATTTGAGGAAACAGATCTACGCTACTATCAACGAAATTGAATCTAAGAGTAACAACAGTATGGGAGGCTCTCAATATAAAGATGAAATTATCAAATTGAAAAAATCATTGTATGATGCTACTAATGCTGACGAGAAACTTTTGGGTTTGATTAATGTTGAAAATTCCAAATTATATGATATTTTGGGTAACGGAAGTAATTCCAGAGAGTTTAAACAATTATTCGAAGTTCCTTCTTCTAAAGTCAATTATGACAATGAGACTAGTTTGTTGGATATTATTGACACTCCTCAATCCAATGGATTAGATTCACAAATCAAAAAAATTGAAGATATTTTGTATGATTTGAATGTTATTAAAGCTAATAAACAAAAATTGGTTGATACTTTGAAGACAGAAATTCACAATGATGATATTTCAGATATTCTTGTGTTGAATAGTAAAGTCAAAACAAACAATGAAATTAAGAATGTGATATTCCCTGAAGAATTGAAAAAATTCCAGCCTTACGCCAACGAATTAGACAATTTGATCAACAAACAAAAAGATTTCATTGACAGTTTGAAAGAAAGCTGGGATACGTTATCATCACATCCTAAAGTTAAGGATATCCAATCGTCTAAAACTTTCAAAGACACTCTTATGGTTGACCAAGTTACGAGAATTGAAAAATTTTATACCAATAACTGGAAAAGATACAGCGAAGGATTGAAAAGAGGAGGCACTTTCTACGGTCAATTATTATCATTTGCTAAATCTTTGAGAGATAAAGTGAATGCAAATGATGGTATGAACGAGAGATTTGCCAATATGAATTTAAGTGCCAGTTCGACAGGACAAAATTATCAAGCTCCATCACAGGGACAAAATTATTCACAACCCGGATATGCGCAACCTGGATATGCACAACCTGGATATTCACAAGGCCCAGCTACTACCGGGCCTCCCAGACCTCCACAGCCTTACCAGGCGCAAATTTCACCCATGAATACCAGTTCGTTACATCCTCAACATACACCTCAAGCCACTCCATATCAAGGTTACCAACCAAATTACCAGCCAAACCAACCACAAAACCACCTGCAATATCAAACACAGCCCCAGTTCTTCAATCAGCCAATGTTACAAAGGACTTCCACCAGTGGTTCTAGTGGATATGATCGCGCAGCTCCAAGTTTACCACCAAAACAACCAAATTATTCCCAAACGGCCCCACATAATGGGGGATATCCTCAATCTTCGATACCACAATATCAATCACCCCCATCAAATTCCCCATATGGTTCACAACCTCCCCAACAATCTCATTCTCAATCTCAGTCGTCACAAAACAGCTTGATTTATGATCAACCTTCCACTTACAATCCTAACATGTACAACTTTTTTTCCAAAGAATAGATATATTTCGTACCCCTTTCAACCATTAAACTCTAATTTCATGATAAAACACGTAAATGATAATGAAGTTGGCTGCAAAACTTCGATTCTAAGAATAGAAATATACGACATACCCGATTTGGCCAAATCGACAACACCGCCTGGAATGAAAATTTTTACTCCAGTCGCGGTGATTTAGACATTGTTACACACCCGTTCCATCACTTAAACCTTCGTTATATTAGTATAAATACTTTCGTTAGAGATTTAGCTAGTTTTGGTAACACAAAAATGAAACGATCATTTAATTTGTATTTGTTTTTGGCGATCTTTTTATTCATCGTCAATGTTAAATGTGATGATGATGTTATTACATGTAATTCCACCCAACCATGTCCTGAAGATAAACCATGTTGTTCACAATATGGTACCTGTGGTACTGGAGCATATTGTTTAGGAGGTTGTGATATTAGATTTTCCTTCAATTTAAGTGCTTGTATGCCTATGCCAGTAATGGAAAAGTATAGTAATGATTTTGATAATACCAAAATTTTAATGAAGCAAGAAGAATATTTAGGTAATTTTAGTGAAACAGATTGGGTTTACTCTGGTTATGTAGACACCAATGATGACGCTATTTTACTTCAAATGCCTAACGAATCAACAGGTACCGTTATTTCATCCACCAAATATATTTGGTATGGTAAGATCTCAGCCACTATTAAATCTTCTCATGATAGAGGGGTTATTACAGCTTTTATTCTTTTCTCAGATGTTCAAGATGAAGTCGATTATGAATGGTTAGGTTATAATTTAACTAATCCTCAATCCAATTATTATTTCCAAGGTCTTTTGAATTATACTAATACTAAGAATTCTACAGTTTCTGATACTTTTGAAAATTGGCATTTTTATGAATTCGATTGGAATGAAGATAGAATTGAATGGTTAATTGATGGGGAAGTAGTCCGTACTTTAGAGAAGAAAGATACTTATAATTCAACCAGTAAAAAATATGAATATCCTCAAACTCCTTCTCGTGTTCAATTCTCATTATGGCCGGGTGGTGATTCTAAGAATGCTTTAGGTACCATTGAATGGGCTGGGGGTGAAATTGATTGGGATTCCGATGATATCAAGAAATACGGTTACTATTACTCATACCTTAAGAATGTCACTATTGAACCTTATGATATGCCTGATTTTGTAGCTGAAGTTGATGACCCCGATGCTGACACTGATGAATTCCACGCCTTCCTTTACAATAGTACTGATGGTTACGATACTAATGTTTATTTGACTAACAAGAAAACATGGTTAGGAAGTGGTGATGCTACTGGTCTTGACCCTGATAATGACAGTGATGATGAAGGTGACGTTCATACTGAGACTGTGGTTTCAGGATCGGGATCTAGTAAAACCACCCAAATAAGAACTTCAACTGCTAGTAAGAAAACCGCCAACGTTCCTGATGATGCAGCAGCCACCACTACTACCAGTAATGATTATAACCCAAGTGCCGGTATAGGGGGTTTCATTCAAGATTCTTCACAAACTTCATCAGTAGAATTTGATTCCGGATCCAAATCAGGATCTACTACAACTAATGGGGGAAGCCATGTTGAAGGGTTAGTGGGAGTGATCTCACTTTTGGGATTCGTCGGTTTATCATTATTTGTTTAGTTCATACCGCATAAGAAAAGGTCATATGGTTAAATTTTCTCTCTCTACAACTCTGTACATCTACTATTGGTCAACACTATTTCCAATTGTCATCACTTCCATCAAGTGAAAAAAAAAGGGAAGATCTAACTAGACATCTTATTGACGCGCACACGACTTTTAGCGTGTCCATTTTTTTGAAAAATGAGACCAACGAATCTGCGACGAATCGACAAAAATAAACTTGGGATTCAATTGATTTAATCAACTTCAATTGACTTAAGAATTATCAACTATCACCCTACTAACTTTATAAATTAATAGGAATTTGATAATCTTCTTAAGTATTTTTTTTTGTGAATTTTTATCTCAAATAACCATTACAAGATGAAGATGTTAACTAAGTTCGAGTCCAAATCTTCAAGGGCTAAAGGGGTAGCGTTCCACCCTAAAAGACCTTGGGTTTTGGTATCATTACATTCATCAACCATTCAACTTTGGGATTATAGGATGGGAACATTAATTGATAGATTTGAAGATCATAGTGGTCCTGTTAGATGTGTTGCTTTCCATCCAACTCAACCATTATTCGTTTCTGGTGGTGATGATTATAGTATTAAAGTATGGTCATTAAACACAAGAAAATGTATTTTCACTTTGAATGGACATTTGGATTATTTAAGAGCTGTTTCATTTCATCATGATTTACCATGGATTTTATCATGTTCTGATGATCAAACCATTAGAATTTGGAATTGGCAAAATAGACAAGAAATTGCATGTTTAACTGGTCATAATCATTATGTTGTTTCAGCTCAATTTCATCCAAAAGATGATTTAATAGTATCAGCATCATTTGATCAAACTGTTAGAGTTTGGGATATTTCAGGTTTAAGAAAGAAACATTCAGCTCCAACTTCATCAATGAGATCATTTGAAGATCAATTACAAAGACAACAATTACCTCAACAAGATATCTTTGGTAATGTTAATGCCATAGTGAAATTTGTTTTAGAAGGTCATGATAAAGGTGTTAATTTTGCTGCTTTCCATCCAACTTTACCATTAATTGTTTCAAGTGGTGATGATAGATTAGTTAAATTATGGAGAATGAGTGAAACTAAAGCTTGGGAAGTTGATTCCTGTAGAGGTCATACTGGTAGTGTTTTAAGTGCTATTTTCCATCCAACAGAAGATTTAATTTTATCAGTTTCTGATGATAAAACTATCAGAGTTTGGGATTTGAATAAAAGAACTCCAGTTAAACAATTCAGAAGAGAACATGATAGATTTTGGTTAGTTGGATGTCATCCAAATATTAATTTATTTGCAACTTGTCATGATTCAGGAGTTATGATTTTTAAATTGGAAAGAGAAAGACCAGCTCATACTATCTTTCAAAATAAATTATATTATGTTAATGGTGAAAAACAAGTACAAAGTTATGATTTCATGAAGAAAGAAAATTCTTTACCAATGTTATCATTGAAAAAAATTGGTAAAACTTGGAGTTTTATAAGAACCATGTATTATAATCAATCAGATAATTCAATATTAGTAACTCATGGTACTGGAGATGAAGGTAAATATTCTTTAATCACTTTACCAAAACATGTTACTGGAGCTATTGAACCATCAGATTTAAGACAAGGTGATGGTAATTTTGCTTGTTTCATATCAAGAAATAGATTCGTAGTATTTTTAAAATCTTCTAAAACTTTAGAAGTTAAAGATTTAAATAATAATGTTACTAAATCAATTCAATTGGATTCTTCTGTAGTAGATGTTTTATATGGAGGTCCTGGTAAAGTTTTATTAGTTAAAGCTCATTCAGTTATTAACTATGATGTTCAACAAAGAAAAGAATTGGCAGAAATTAGTGTCAATAATGTTAAATACGTTTCATGGTCAAATTCTGGTCAATATGTTGCTTTATTATCCAAACATACTATTACCATTGCTAATAAAGATTTACAATTGGTAAATTCTTTACATGAAACTATCAGAATTAAGAGTGCTTCATGGGATGATTCCGATGTTTTATTATATTCAACTTTAAATCATATCAAATATACTTTATTGAATGGTGATAATGGTATCATTAAAACCTTGGAAAATACTTTATATATTACCAAAGTTAGTCAAAACAAAGTTTTCTGTCTTAATAGAAAAGGTGAAGTTGAATTAGTTGAAATTGATCCAACTGAATATAGATTCAAGAGAGCTTTAGTTAATAAAAACTTGAAAGAAGTTGTTAGAATGATTAATAATTCTAATTTAGTTGGTCAAAATATCATTGCTTACTTAGAAAAGAAAGGATACCCAGAAGTTGCTTTAGGTTTTGTTACTGACCCTGAAACAAGATTTGATTTAGCTTTAGAATGTGGGAATTTGAAAGTTGCTTTGGAAGAAGCTGAAAAATTGGATGATAATAATATTTGGGAAAGATTAAGTGTTGAAGCTTTACATCAAGGAAATATTGAAGTTGTTGAATTATGTTATCAACAATTAAAATTATTTGATAAATTATCATTCCTTTACCTTTATAAAGGTGATAGTGAAAGATTAGCTAAAATGTCTATTATTGCTGAACACAGAGGTGATTATTCATCATTGATCCAAAATACTTTATACAACAATGATGTAGAGAAAAGATGTAAAGTTTTCATGGAAGGTAAAATGTATCCTTTAGCTTATACGTTAGCAAAATCAAATGGTTTAGATGATTTAGTCGAAGAAATTGTTGCTTTATCCGGTATCGAAGAAAGTGAAATTGAATTACCTGAATTAGGTGAACCTTTAACTATTCCTCAACCCGTTTCTAATCCTATTGGAAATTGGCCATTGAAGCCTTCTGAGTTAAGTTTCTTCGAAGCTGCTGCTTTGAATGGTGGTATTGAAGATTTAACCATTGAAGAGGAATCTACTAATGTTGAAAAAGAAGCAGAAGTAGATTTCATTGATGAAGTTGAAGATGATGAAGAAGAAGAAAGTGGTTGGGGTATGGATGACGAAGATTTAGACATTGGTGAAGATGAAGTTGAAGTCGAAGAAATTGTTGAAGATACTCCAATTCCTGCAGTCGAAGGAGAAGTTGGTTATTGGTTACGTAATGCCAAAACCGCTGCCACTTATATTGCTGCAGGTGCTTTTGAACAAGGGGCTTCGATGTTGAATAAACAATTAGGAGTTAAAGATTTCGAACCTTTAAGATCAAGATTTTTGGAAGTTTACGAAGCTAATAAAGTATTTTTACCAGGTTTGGATGGTTTACCAGCCATGAAGGATTATATAAGATCAGATAATGATGAAGATAATCCTAATAAATTTGGTCCATTCATTCCAGGATTTGATACTTTAGAAGATAAATTGGCTTCAGGTTTCAAATTCTTCAAAGCTAATAATTTACCTGAAGCTATCAAAATTTTCAGAGAAATTATTTATACCATCGCTGTTATCAAAGTTGAAGATGAAGATCAACAAGCTAAATGTGAAGAAATTTTAGCTTTATGCCGAGAATACATCTTGGGTTTAACTATAGAGTTATCAAGACGTGAAATTGAAAGTAGTGATATGAAACGTAATTTGGAATTAGCAGCCTATTTCACTCGTACTAAATTACAAAATGCTCATAAAGTAAATGCTTTACAAGTTGCAATGTCACAATGTTTCAAGAATAAAAATTACTCCAGTGCTTCATATTTTGCTGGAGAATTGATGAATTTAGTTCCAAGTGGTCCAAGAGCTGATCAAGCTTCTAAAATTAAATCTAAATCAGATTCCATCTCCAATGATGCTATAGAACTTGATTTTGATCCTTATGCCGAATTTGATATTTGTTGTGGTTCATTAACTCCTATATACAAAGGATCTCCATCAGTACTGGAAGCTTTAGTTGGAGCTAAGTATAAACCAGAATTCCAAGGTAAGATTTGTAAGATTACCGAAATCACACTAATTGGAGCTCCTGCTTCAGGTTTAAGAATTAGAAATTAAAAGTATTGATTTGTTCCTCATCTCTTATCTTTCACAAGTAACCTATACCCTCTTCACTGTCACCATCTCTTGTTTGAACTCCAATATTGGACTTGATGATTCAATTATCCTCTCGGTCTTACGAAGGTAAAGTTCCTGACTCGGTCGCGATTTTCTGATCAAAGACTGAAAAATGGATGCTAAAGAACAAGCCATCAAATTGAAGGACCAAGGGAATAAGTGTCTCAAAGAGTTGAAGTTTGATGATGCTATTGATTGTTATACCAAAGCCATTGAATTAGATGATCAAAATGCAGTGTTTTATTCCAATAGAGCTCAAGTTCATATAAAGTTGGAGAATTATGGTTTAGCTATTGCTGATTGTGATAACGCTTTAAAAGTTGATCCCAATATGATGAAAGCTTACTATCGTAAAGGGGTTTCATTAATGGCTATTTTGAACTATAAAGAAGCTCAAAAAAACTTTAAAATTATCTTAGCTAAAATACCCAACGATAAATTAACATTAGAAAACTACAAACAAACTGTTAGTTATTTAAAGAAACAAGCTTTTGAAAGAGCTATTGCTGGAGATGCTAAAGAACTTTTAATCAATAGCATAAACTATGAATCTATCTTGATAGAAAAAACTTGGGAAGGACCAGAATTAACTATTCAAAGTAAAAAAACTGATGATGGATTAGATATAAATATTCAAGGATTAGATGAAGAATATTTGAAATACATGATCAAATTATTCAAAGACGGTGGTAGATTACCTAAAAAACACGTTTTTGCCATCATTTCAAAAGTTTATACCCTTTTGAAGAAGGAGAGTACTATGACAGAATTAATCATCCCCCATTCTAAAATTAATCCTCAAGATTATGATAATTATTCAACCGATGCTTTGGTTTTAGGTGAAGCAAAGAAAATTACTGTTGTTGGTGATACCCATGGTCAATTCTATGATGTGTTAAATTTATTCAAAAGATTCGGAAAAGTATCGAAAGATCATATTTATTTATTTAATGGAGATTTTGTTGATAGAGGATCTTGGTCATGTGAAGTGGCATTGTATTTGTACGTTTTGAAGGTATTATATCCACAATCTATCTTCATTAACAGAGGTAATCATGAAACTAACGATATGAATAAAACTTATGGATTCACTGATGAATGTGAACATAAATATAGTAAGAAGATTTTTGATGTATTTGCCGAATCATTTGGTGCTTTACCTTATGCTTCATTAATCAATGGATCTTATTTAATCATGCATGGAGGATTATTCTCTGATGATCATGTTAAATTAAATGATATTAAACAATTGAATAGATTCCCTTCATCAGGATCAACTCAACCTCCAAGGGATGGAATTGCCATGGAATTGTTATGGACTGATCCTCAAAATGTCAATGGTAGAGCTCCTTCTAAAAGAGGTATAGGTATGCAATTTGGTCCTGATATTACCGAAAGATTCTGTTTAAGTAATAAAATCCGTAAAGTTTTAAGATCTCATGAAGTAAGAATGGACGGTGTTGAAGAAGAACATAATGGAAGATTAATCACTGTTTTCAGTGCTCCAAATTATTGTGATGCTACTGGTAATAAAGGAGGTGTAGTTCATATAACTGAAAATACTCAGTATAATCCTGAAAATGATGATGGTGAAGGATTCAGGAACCCCGATGTTAATTGTCCTTGGGATCTTGATATCCAAACTTTTGAAGCAGTACCCCATCCTGATATCAAACCAATGGCTTATTCAAAGAGTGGATTTGGCTTTTAAATCCCCCATAAGAATTTCTTGTATAGTAAATAATTCTCAAAATTTTCCATGTCCTCTCAACCTACTCATGACGATAGAGTCGACCAACCAGATGATGACGAGCCAGATGAATGGGATAAGCGGATCATTAAGACGGGATGTCACGATGAAAACTTAAAGTTACAATTATGCCATGCTGATACTGGGGATTGGAGACAATGTACCAAAGAGATGGAAGCATTCAGGAAATGTTGGAGTGATCATAATAATAATCAAAGAGTGAGGACAGTCGATAATGATATTGATTAATTGGTCTAGTGACGATGAAGTATCACTGTTGAAGTCTCGGGGTGATATCATCAAAATCAAAATTATCAACACCAAAAACCACGCTTTAAGTGGTTCTGTAAATAGAAATATATCTTCGCACTGTTTACATGGAGTATCATCAAAGTATAGATCTGATCTCTTTGGAACATAGTGGTAGTGAGCCTGAAGCTGAGTATCCTCAGTTCAAATCTGATCAGGATTTTCAGGACGAAATACGGAGACTAAAGAAACAAAGCTCAAAGAAATTTAAGAGTAAATGGGAAGAAATACTAGACAAGTACAGTAAGATAGATGATGATATTGAAAGTGATGAAATAGATATACTAACAGGGAAAATTACCATTGATAATGGCCACTTGAAATCCTTAAGGAAAGAGTCCGACCAGGTGTTAAATGGAAATGTATGGGCCATTGATTATGACAAAGAACGAGATGTTAGAAATAATAGAAGACGTGAATTAAGAATTAAGAATAAGAAAACTGTTTTGAAACAAGAACTCAAAGATCACGATAAGTTCATGAAACGACCATCGCCCACCAGAAACACCAGAATAGCTGAAGACAATATATTATTACTTGATCCTTCACCTAAGAAACAAAGAGTATCACCTACGAAAAGTTTGAACCGATATGATCATTTGGAGATATCTCCTACGAATAATTATGATACTGAAAGTGATGATGAGGAAAGTGACGAAGAACCCATTGAATTTGCATCCACACCCACTAAGAAATACTTTGATTTTACTCCGTTTCGTATTACTCCTCAACCTCATACTGAAGGTGAAATCGAAAGTGGTAGTGAAAGTGATAGTGAGATAGACAGTGAAGATGTTTCTAATAGCAAGATAATAATTCAAGAATCAGACTCAGAATCGGAATCCTCAACTTCAATCAAATTCCAAACTCCAAGCGATACTCCTCAACCTAATCCATTTCAAGAACCCCAATCCCCCGTTCAAGAAGAATCTAGTGACTTTGATGACAACTATTCCATAATAACGTCACCTTATTCCAACCTCAAACCTCAATCAAGGTTCCTTAAATGTTATTTCCAAGACTGTTTCTATACAACAGGGAATCATAGCATTTTCAAACGTCATTTATTATCTGATCACCGTGATGAGTTATACATTATTGGATATCCCATCTTTAAAGATGAGACTTCTGGGAAAAATTGCCATGTAACCAGATCTATGGTCCAATCTATAACCAAAGATTTCCCTATCATTCATGAAATACCTCCTCTACCACATTCTAAAGATCATAAAATGTTCAAATGTGGACTCAAATTGAAGCACAAACATTGTACAAGAGAATTTGTTGATGTCAACGAACTAAACTATCATCAAGAGAACTATCCTTTCAAATGTAGTAAAAAGGTACAGGTCTACGTTTGTCCTGTTTTAGGATGTGGATTCATGACTGACGAAGGATACCTTCAATGGAGACACCATTTCATAGATAAAAATCATTGTCAAGGTGAACCTAGAGGGTATATCCATGATGATATCAAAGAAGTTGTCAAACATGAGACAAGAGTCAGTGAACAAAAGGTCAGTGAACAAAGGGCCAGTGAACAAAAGGTCAGTGAACAAAAAGTCAAATCTAAAAAAAATGAACTTGAATTCAAAATCTTACCCCAATATACACCCAAGACCATCGATTTTGGCAAGGTAGATGATGAAATAGAGCGATTGTTCAATAGTGATTAGAATGTAATATATGTATAGTATAATTATGTACAAGTAATTTTCTCTTAAAAGCCATAAATTTAAGCAGTTTGAGCTCCATCAGCTTCAGCTTCAGGATCAGTTTCAGGTTTCTTTGGTCTTGGTTTGAAAGCATCTGAGTTTTTGATGTATTTATCGAAAGCATCATTATTATCAGGGAATGGTCTTTCACCACAAATTCTGATCATATCTTCTCTGGTAAGAACTTCTTTTTTATATAATTCTTTGGCCACAGCATCAACCAATTCAATCTTTTCTTGAAGTAAGTTTTTACATTCAACGTAAGCTTCATCGATAAATCTTTTGATTTCTAAATCAATGGTTCTAGCAGTTTCTTCAGAATACATGTTGTGGACTTTAAACCCATTGGAATCAGAATTATCATAATAGATTTGACCTATTTTAGGTGACATTCCCAATTGTAAAATCATCGATTGAGCCATTTGAGTTACTTTTTTGAAATCATCTGAAGCTCCACTGGTAACAGTATCAAAATGTAATTCTTCACTAACTCTACCACCTAAAGTCATAATCATTCTATGATTATATTGTTCTTGAGTCAATAAGTATTGATCTTTAGGTAAATATTGAGCATAACCCAAAGCTCCTTGACCTCTTGGAATAATAGAAACCTTAACTAATGGATCAGCATATTTCAAGAACCACCCACAGATAGCATGTCCAGCTTCATGATAAGCAACAGTCTTCTTTTCATCTAATGACAAAACACGGCTCTTCTTTTCCAAACCAGCAATGACTTTTTCAATAGCTTGTTCGAAATGATAAGTATCAACAGATGAAGCATCATCTCTTGCAGCTAATAAAGCACCTTCATTACAACAATTGGCAATATCGGCCCCAGCAAAACCTGGTGTAAGAGCACTTAATCTTCCAGCTAAATTTTCCATAGCTTCGGCCTTTAATTTTTGATATTCATTGAAATCGATTTCGGTGTCACTTGGTTTGATATCTTCAACACATTTTAATGTAATTTTAGATAAATGAACTTTGAAGATTTCTTTTCTACCTTCAACATCAGGAACATCAATAGAAATATGTCTATCAAATCTTCCAGGTCTTAATAAAGCCTTATCCAAGATATCTGGTCTATTGGTACCAGCTAAAACAACAACGTGATCAGAACTTTCGAATCCGTCCATTTCAACTAATAATTGATTCAAAGTATTTTCCTTTTCATCATTACCTCCACGTCCATTACCTCTTTCTTTTCCAATAGCATCAATTTCATCGACAAAAATAATAGCAGGGGCCATTTGTCTTGCGGTTTTGAATAAATCTCTAACTCTAGAGGCACCCACACCAACAAACATTTCCACGAATTCGGAACCTGAAACTGACAAGAAAGGAACATTAGCTTCACCTGCAGTGGCTTTGGCTAATAAAGTCTTACCAGTACCGGGAGGACCAGATAAAATAGCACCACGAGGAATCTTAGCTCCCAAAGCTTCATATTTTTTAGGATCTTGTAAGAATTTGACGAATTCCATGATTTCTTCTTTACTTTCATCACATCCAGCAACATCTTTGAACTTAATCTTAACGTCGGTTTCTTGATTAAATAATCTGGCTTTGGATTTCCCAATTTGGAATAAGCCTCCTCCTTGACCTCCAACACCACCACCTCTATTAGGATTTCTTCTGAAAGTTATATAATATAATCCACCAATAAGGAAAACTGTAGGTAACATAGGAATCAAAAAATTCAACCATGAACCTCTTTCCTCGAAAGAAATTGGGATTCTTTCTTCAATTGGGATCCCTAATTTATCTTGAATTTCATTGACTTCCTTCTCAAAAAATTCCACTGAACCAATACTGAACACAACAGCTGATTTGCCACCAAAGTTGATGGTTTGATCAGATGAAGTGCCAGGAACTAAATCAGCTTCGACGATAAATTTATTTATAACGTTGATTTTAGTCACTAAACCTTTGGATAAAAACTTACTCTTGAAATCTTGGAAAGTTAATTCTTGTTTTTTACCATCATCTCCACTTAAAAGGTATCCTATGAGCATGGAACCAAGGAAGACTTGAAGTAAAAAACTATAGAACATTTTTTGATCACCAGAGACCGTCGAGAATAATTGACCAAAAGCTTTAAATGGTGATCCTTCAGGTTTCTTTCCTCTATTGCCCATTGACTTCATGAAATCATCAAACGCTTTATTTATTTCATCCTTTTCCTTTTGTTGTCTTTTCTTAAGCTCTTCTTCGATTTCTTTACGTTCTTTCATTTCTTGGTCTTTATCCGAATCTTCTTGGGATTTCTGGGGTTTCTTTTCTTGATCTTTTTCTGGCTGTTTATTGAATCTTATAGGTGAATAATGAATGAATCTTGGAGTTATATACCCTGAAGTCAACCTAGGTTTAGGTAAAGACCTCAGGACTCGAGATATTTGACACATTAAGAGTCTATTCATTGCCTTCAGTTTTTCGCTCGATTTTCGCATCACTATTTTGAGACAACAGGAAATGTGGTATTCCAGAGCTATAAATCTATAGAGAGCTTTAAATCTATAGAGAGCTATGAATCTATAGAGAGGTCTAGCAACTGAAGAGAGGACATATCTCTATCTTGTATTAATCCTGATTTGAAAATTCATCCCATATCTTTTCACAAATTCTTAAAAATTTCTCTTTATCTTGTTTTTGATCATGATTGAAGATTTTAAAGTTGTAATTAATAGAATTCAGGAAGTTTATTGACCCTACCAATTCTCCTGGATTTTGTGTAGTTTGGTGAGGATTTATTAAAGGTGCTGATAAGGGGCCCGATAAAGGATTTAATCGATATTTGTTGGGTATAGGTAATGATTGTATTGAAGGTAATTTCTTCTTAGTTTCACCTGCTTTATACTTTTCTTCCATTTCTCTGATTTCATCATCAGAAACTGGTGTTCTATCATTGATTTTTTTATTAAAATATTCTCTTTGTGATGATAATGGTTGAGATTGGAAAGGTGCATATTTGAATTTATCATTAACGAAGACGTCTACCACTTTATTCATTTTTGTTGGTTGTGAAACAAATGAAATTGTTTGATTTGGTGTACGTAAATCATTCATAATATCTTGTTCTTCTATATAATCTGAAGGTTTTTCATCATTTAATGGAGTTTGAGGGTATGGTCTTGCAGATTGTGGAGTTGCTTGTAAAAATTTTGGATGTAAATGTTGATTTTGAAGATATTTCCTTTTATAAGGAGATGATTTATGTGGAGTTAAATAAGTTTGGAAAACATTCTGTGTTGCACTTGGTGGACCTGTAATAGGACCTGTCATTGGACCTGCCATAGTTTGAGGAACTTGAGGAAATTGTGCAGTTTTTGGAGTTGGTTTTAATCTAAATCTTGAAACCAAAGGGGCTGAATGAATGATTTTTGGAGCTGGAGCTGTTGAAATATTTAATGGTGAAGGAACATGTTTACGTTTTAAACCTCTAGTGGTATTTTTATTACCCAATTTAATATCTGGTATTTCTTTAGATTCTTCTGATTCAGATACTTCGGAATCTTGACTTTTACCATCCGAAGACTTAATTTCATCTATTGGAGGTTCTTCATCATTTCCAGATTCAGAATTTTTAGACTCATTATCTGAATCTTCAGATTGAACAACTTCATCTTTTTGTTTCAACTTTGATGTTAATATATCTAATTTCTCTTTTTCATGATTAATCTTTTCAGTTAAATCTTCAAAATCAGTTCCATTTCTTGAAGCAATTAGTTTCATTTGTTGTAATTGAATATCTTGACTCACTTTCATAGTTTCAATCATTTCATTACTTAATCCTTTTATTTTCACGTGGAAATCATCATTGAAAGTATCATCATGTTTACTATCTTTCTTATCTTTACCTTTCTTCTTCAAATCCTTCTTCATCTTTAAATCTTTTTTAATGATATTATTAGGTTTAATGACTTGTATCTCCGACATTATATTACAATATTTTACAAATGAACACACCCCAATAAAAAAAAACGATCTATATCCAAATAATCTTTTGATAAAAATAATATGATTTTAATATAGGAAAATTAACTTGGTTTGATAATGAATGAATGAATAAGTTAGTTTAGTGAATTAAAATGATTATGTTCCTAAATATATAAATAAATAATTCGTGTAGAATTTAACTAAAAATGGATAAACGATTAGAATGTAATTGAGAATGCGAGTTTTTCCTCTGTGTCAGAACTTATGTTAGTTTTAGGAAAGGGACCCAATAAGATTAAAAAATCGTTATTATACTGAAAACTTGACCAAATAATTGAAATATTCAAAGTTTTAATATCTAAGAAATGGAATAAATTGTAAAATGAATTTTTTAAAGTGATAAATTTCAAATTAAAATTTCACATTATTTTACATTTTCAAGTGTAACATTAAAGGCGACTCAGGGTCAACAATTGAAATGCGATCTCTGTAACTCTATTGTCTATGCATTTCGGGAAATGTTGACCGTGGAAGTTTCCAAGCGATAGTTTGGTGATTAAATAACCATCCTGGAGGTTTGGTGATGAAGTTTAGATGTTAATTACCAAGAGTCTAGATTGGGGGGTGAGAATTCTATGCATAATTAGGACGTCTTATATGGATTTAAGCAAAATCTTACAGTAAAAATTTTTCTCCGTCTGGGGACCTAAGGTAAGAAGAATAAATGTCAAAGGGAATGGCATGATACAATACAGAATGATGAGAATATGAATAATCTGGGACAATAACCATAAACATTGTTTATGGTGACGAAAATGGATTATCGGAAGTATAAAGTTGTACAAAAAAGGAAACAGCGATTACCTAAAAAAAAAAATGGAGATAAGAGAATACGAAAAAGACAGATACGTCAATTGAATAAAATCTTTTATAATGTCTAACCAGAGAAATTTTCCCATCCTTTCATTCTTGGTAAATTCTTTAAAGTATGGAATTTTTTAGTACATGAATAGTCCTTCCAAGTGAAATCATCTTTTGGATTACATGCACATCTTTTAGCTTTTCTAATTTCTGGGTCAACAGGACAATTATTGAAAGGAACATGGAAATATCCAACATCGTCAAAGAAATGGATTTCATCTTTATTTAAGAATAAAGCAGCAGCAATTGAATGAACTGGTGCATCACCCCATCTTTCATAGAAAAATCCTCCAGCTTTATCTAAATGTTCAAAATATTTAACATAACCTTCAGATCTCCAGAAATTCAAATCAGCAATTTCGAAATTTGACCAGAAATGACATCCATTATAAGTTTCACCGTTATCATTAGAAATCCATTCTAACATATTATCTTTGGCTAAATATTGTTGATTTTCTTTAATGAAACTCTTAGTAGTTTCCCATAAAGTTGGAATAGTTTCTTTATATTCTGGTAAAGTAATGGTGAAAGAATATTTCTTTTTGTTATCTTTCATGAATTTAAAGATATCATAATCGATATCACAATAGATTTTAATATCTGGTTCAACTCTCCAATAATATTCATATTCATCTAATAATGGATGTCTCCAGAAGAATCCTGATTCATATCTACACATATGTCTGTAAGGAACTGAACCACCATAGATAACTTTCTTTTCAACCATCTTTTCTCTAGCTAAAGCGGCTTTTTCTTGGTCAATCCAATCTGGGTATGACCATTGTTCTTTTGGAATTAATCCATAACTAGTTTTACCACTAACAATAGAAGAGGTAACTTCTTTAAATTCTTCAGTGAATTCTTCATCATTCAAGAAAACCCAATCATAATGGTATTTACCATTGAATCTATCTTCAACTTGTCTAATAGATCCTAATAAACTATATAAATCATTATTTCTAGCTAATGAAACGAATGTAGCTTTGATTTTTTCTCCAGCAACAGGTTTCAATTTTTCTGATCCAACAGTACCAGCGTATTCGCCAGAAGCAGCCCCTGAAACAGGTTTAGCAACAGCAGCTTCAGCTTTAAGTGGTTCGGTTTTACCTGCATCAGAAACTTTTGATGATTCTGAAGTACCTTGATTTGGTGGTGGTACTTGATATGATGAACCGGTTGATAAAATATATCCACAAACAATTAAAACCAATGCAAAGATGGCGAATCTGATGATTCTTGCATTAGACCTTGAAGAACTCATATTTAATCAGTCAAGTCAATTGGTGAAATTTTCAAGGATTAAATAACGCCCAACTTAACACGTACGCGAAGAAAAATCTTTTATGCGACTTTTCACCTATTAAGGGTTTTTGGGGCGACATTGGACCAGCACACTAACCTATTGATAAGTTTGCATATTTACGAATAAAGGAGTTGTCAATGGCCGTAATTGGAATTAAGAATAGGTGAATATTATGTTGATTATATTAGTGATAAGAGTTGATAATTAGTACGCGAATCGTCTATTCTTATTGGAAATCTACCCATTCTTTTGGTTTCTCTAATCCCATAACTTGGTAATATTTCTTACCACATGAATATCCTCTAAAAGTGAAATCACTTTCAGGTTTACAATGACATTTGTGATCATATCTATATTGAGCATTTAATGGACATTGAGTATAGACCCCATGATTATATCCAACATCTTCGAAATAATGAATTTCATTCTTATCTAAAAATAGAGCAGCAGCAATTGAATGAATTGGAGCATCTCCCCATCTTTCATAGAAGAAACCTCCAGTTTTATCCAAATAATTGAAATAATCTCTGTATGCCTGAGATCTCCAGAAGTTTAAATCGGCAATTTCAAAATTTGACCAGAAATGACATAAATTATAAGTTTCTCCATTATCATCAGAAATGAAATCTAATAAATTATTTGGATGTAAATATTGTTTGTTCTCATTGATAAAATCTTTAGTATGTTGCCATAAAGTTGGAATAGTTTTAGAAAATTCATGAATACTGATTGTGAAACCATACTTCTTATTATTATCTCTCATGAATTTGAATAAATCATAATCTAAATCACAATGAATTTTAATTTCTGGTTCAACTCTCCAATACCAATCATATTCATCCAATAAAGGATTTTGCCAGAAAAATCCTGATTCAAATCTACACATATGTCTATAACTTTCACTATCTCCATAAATAATTTTAGCAGCTTTCATATCAGCCCTAGCTTTAGCAGCTTTTTCCATGTCAATAAAATCTGGATATGACCAATGTTCTTTAGGGATTTTTCCATATTTGGTCTTACCACTACAGATAGCAGTAGTTAAATCTTTGAATTCTTGAGTGAATTCTTCATCATTTAAGAATACCCAATCATAATTAAATTTTCTATTGAACCTATCTTCAACACTTCTGATACTCTCAATCAATTTAAATAATTCTGAATTTCTTGCAAGAGTTACAAATGTGGCTTTGATATCTTTGTCTTTACCAATGAAATCTTTTGATTTATCGGCGGGAACTTTTAATAACCCATCGTCACCTTTAATAGGATCATTTGATGCAACTTCAGGAATTTTAGGTTGCTGTTGATGAATTTGAGCATTTGCTAATTCTTCTTCTTTACTGTTGTCTTTGATACTATCACCTCCGACCTGAATTGGTGGGATCTGAGCTGGAGGTACTGCCACTTGAGGATTGAAATTTTCAATTATTTTGTTGGAGGTCGAATCAACATATACATATCTGGGTCTACTTAATACTGAAAATCCATATATCAATACAATAGCCCCAATGATTGACGCTATCCTGATTATTGGTAATTTTGCCATGATAACAACTTGATTGCAATTTCAATTTTTCAAGTCAAAGTTTTGAGATTATATTTTTATCGTGTCGCGGAGTATATTTCTAATTTAGTGAATTATCCAATCCCTGTGACAAATATGATGTCATGAGTAAGATTTCGACTAATGGCGTCCAAGCAGAATCATGAAAGTTCAATAATCGCCAACTATCAAATTGTCGGTTTCATTAACGTTTGAAAGACTTGTTAGGCATTCTAACGTAATCTGTATATAGAGGTCGTTCATAGGAGAATCCCAAGGCAGTTCCAAGACTCAAAAAAATATTATGTCTAAACCATAAACCCAAGTTGGGAAGAGATTCCAGCTTCTTTTTATGTAGAATGCCTTATTTTACATTCAAATTGATGAGGTGTAAATCTTAAGTATACGTGTCCAATATGGAACCTATTGTTCCACACTTCGAATAATGCTAGATTGGTGCCTTAGAATCTTGGCTTTCTTGATAAGAAAGATGAGGTTTCCGAAGATGTCAATTTGATTATTTCATTAACGAAAGTCTTAATCTTGTTATTGGGATATTCCATAATACTGGTTGAAAGCTTTTACGAAGTTGTGTCGTCAGTAGGTTCTGCGATTCGAACGCGCGAATTCATTAGCTTTCCACAAGCTTGTCGGACCAGTAATTGATCATTACCTACTTCCGTATAGTCATATGCTTGGGACAACAACTACCAGTCACCTCCCAACGCTATCATTTTGCAAAAAAAAATGTTAAATCTCTTTGTACAATACGCTAACCTTATGCAGGAGCGATGCTAATCTTCTCTGTATTGATAAATTGACAAATGCGCTACTAAAAGTAGGCAACTTTTTGATTTGGAAAATCGTTTTATATCTCAAACTATATCACGTGATAAACTCACGTGACTATTGTTGTGGTGTCCCATATAAGTATTATATCATTTATAACCGAAGTTTACCTTATTCTCTTACCAGTCATCCCGACTAGACATATAACGTAAAAATCTTGGTGACTTCACACTATAGACCAATTGCTTTTAAACTTCAAGGTACTCTCCCCAATCTCATCTCATATCAGCGTGTCTTCACCGCATCACATAAAGAGATGAGAAAAAAAAATTTTAAAATCTATTGAAAGTTAATCCTACCCAATCTCAAGATGCAACTTTCATGGAAGGATATCCCAAGTGTTGCTAATGCCAATGATATGTTGGATATAGTTCTTAACAGAACTCAAAGAAAAACTCCTACAGTCATCAGACCAGGGTTTAAAATCACTAGAATTAGGGCTTTCTATATGAGAAAGGTCAAATTTACTGCTGAAGGTTTCACTGAAAAGTTTAATGATTTATTACAAGGATTTCCTAATATTAATGATGTCCATCCATTCCACAGAGATTTAATGGATACCTTATATGAAAAGAATCATTATAAAATCTCCTTAGCAGCTATTTCTAAAGCCAAAACCTTAATCGAACAAGTTTCAAGAGATTATAACAGATTATTAAAATTTGGTCAATCTTTATACCAATGTAAACAATTAAAAAGAGCCGCTTTAGGTAGAATGGCCACTATTGTCAAGAAATTAAAAGATCCTTTGACTTATTTAGAACAAGTTAGACAACATTTAGGAAGATTACCAAGTATTGATCCAAACACTAGAACTTTATTAATTTGTGGTTATCCTAATGTTGGTAAATCATCATTCTTGAAATGTATTACTAAAGCTGAAGTTGAAGTTCAACCTTATGCTTTCACCACTAAATCATTATATGTTGGACATTTTGATTATAAATATTTAAGATTCCAGGCTATTGATACTCCAGGTATTTTAGACAGACCAACTGAAGAAATGAACAATATCGAAATGCAATCCATTTATGCTATTGCTCATTTAAGATCATGTGTTTTATACTTTATGGATTTGAGTGAACAATGTGGATTTTCAATTGAAGCTCAAGTTAAATTATTCCATTCTATTAAACCTTTATTCGCTAATAAATCTGTTATGATTGTTATGAATAAAAGTGATATCATTAAATATGAAGATTTAGATGAATCTAAACAAGAAAGTTTAAAATCTTTATACGATTTAAAAAATATTGAAATCATGAACACTTCATGTGTTGAAGAAGAAAATGTTATGCAAGTTAGAAATCAAGCTTGTGAAAAATTATTAGCTTCAAGAATTGAACAAAAATTGAAGGGTGCTTCAAGAATTAATAATGTATTGAACAAAATTCATTTTGCTAAACCTCAATCTAGAGATGATGTTGAAAGACCTGCTCATATACCTGAAGGTGTTCAAACCTTAGAAAAATATGACCCATTGGATCCTAATAGAAGAAAATTAGCTAAAGATATCGAACTTGAAAATGGTGGTGCTGGTGTTTATAACATCAATTTGAAAGAAAAATACTTATTGGATGATGATGAATGGAAGAATGATATTATGCCAGAAGTTTTGGATGGTAAGAACATTTATGATTTCTTAGATGCTGATATCGCAGCTAAATTAAAAGCATTGGAAGAAGAAGAAGAAAAATTAGAAAATGAAGGATTCTATGATTCTGATGAAGATTTAGAACCTGAAGATGCTGATGATATTAGAGAAAAAGCTCAATGGATCAGAAATAAACAAAAAGTAATGATTGAAGAAGGTAGAAATAGAAAACATATGCAAAATAGAGCTATTATGCCAAGAGATCAAGTTAAAAGATCATTTGATGATATGGAAGAACATATGTATTCATTAGGTCACGATACTTCTACTTTAAAACAAAAACAACAATTATCTGCTAAACCAGTTAAGAATGCTAAAGGTTTAGATATCTTGAAGAAAACTACTGACATTGATATTGATGAACATATCAAGAAGAGAAAGAGACCAAATAAACAAAGTGATAGACTTAATGATGGTTTAATTGATGAAGATCAACAAGAAAAGACTGATAGATTAACTAAGGTCCAAAGAAGAGATAGAAATAGAGATGCTAAAGTTGGTGAAGGTGATAGACACATCATGACAATGATGCCAAAACATTTATTCTCTGGTAAGCGTGGTATTGGTAAAGCTGATCGTCGTTAAACAAATTGCATTTATGATATTTTTATGATTATTGTTAATATAGATTCTAGTTTCTAAGGGTTCTTTAACTTTCTCCCCCAATTGCTTATCTTTTATATGCAAGAAAAAAAAAAGTGTGAATTTCACATTTCCACAGTTTCTTACATAAAAATTTTAATTGTTAAAGAAAAAATCCCTAACTGTTGTAATGTACAAATCCCCTTATGGTTGAAACACCTGGGTTAATCAACTCTTATCAAGATTAAAAAAGCTTAATTTATAGCCATGGTTAAACCTGTCAAATTATAATTCCTTATCAGTAAATTGATAGAGCCACATCGCGAGTCGTGGAGATGCAAAGGTCTTGTGAGTCAAGATTAGATAAGGGATAATTTCATCCTTAAGATATTTATAATACCCAGAGATTTATTGAAAACGAAGCGATTAGATCAAAGAAAGATACTGAATACATGGATTTATAATGATGAACGTCACATTAGAACCGGTTGATTATTTGAATCATCCAAATTCTTCATTCAAAAAAGATAAGTTAAATTTAAAAGATTTCGATTTGATTAATAACAATTTACCCCCAAATACTGGTCCTCCAGGTACTGTATCAGTGAATGCTAATAATGGAAACAATAATAAGAATTTGAGTCATGTTCCTTGTAAGTTTTTTCGTCAAGGAATTTGTCAAGCAGGAGATTCGTGTCCTTTTAGCCATAATTTAGAAGGGTCTTTAGGTGCTGATAAGTTACCTTGCAAATATTTTCAAAAAGGAAATTGTAAATTTGGATTGAAATGTGCTTTAGCTCATTATTTGCCTGATGGAACCAGGGTGAATTCTAAGTCCTATGGTAGGAAGTATTATAATAATAATGGTTTTAATAATGGTATTAATAATAATAATGGTAATAACAATAGCAGTAATGGTAATGGTAATAACCACTTCAATTATAACGTCCCACCACCCAATTCTCAACCGATAGATATCTCCAGTTCAATGAGATCGAGTATTTCATTAGATACTGCAGGATTGAGTTCTCAAAATTTGAATACTTGGAGTAATGGATCTAATTTCACCTTTAACAATCCCGTGAACTCCAATTCGTTTAATCAAGGTCCAATCTCATTAACCGCTCCTAGTAGTGCTATTTCCAACAATTACAATACCAGTCCTACGGGAGGAATTTTCAGCAATGTCTCCAATAATACTTCCCCAACTACATTTTATAATTCTTCTCCATCATCAAATTTCTTTTCTAACAATCAATTGATGTCACCAAATGGGAATTCTCAGTTCATAAATATTAGTGGAAATTTCCCTCCATCATCATCTTCATTTGGTAAACCAACATTTGGTTCATACTTACAAGAGAGTTTACAAGAATCCCCAGTGATTGAGGAAGACAAAAAAACTGATGATATTTTCGAAGAAGATTACGTTCCTGCTTCTTTAGGGGATATCATCTTAACTCCTCAAGAGTTACAAAGAAGAGATTCAAGATCTCAATCAGGAACTTTGTTTATTAGACCCAATTTGAATAACGAAAAAATTAATGACGATGTTTTTTTAATGGATTAAAAGGTAATGATGGAAATGTTTAGAAAAAAGTGAAAAAGTAAAAAAGTGATAGGTTAAAGGATAAAATTGTCTTTGTGAAAAGTAAGTGTTTAGAATATATACATTATTTACAAGAGGTTATTAACTATTTAATCTTTGTTAGGATTAGATCTGAAAATATCTGCACAACGATCTTGGAATGCATTCATTAATTTCATGCTTTGAGATGTTTCTCCTTGTAAGTTTCTTAAATGATCGGATTCAAAAACTGTTCCTACTAATACTAATTCATCAGTATAAGGGTTTAAGGTATAAACTAAATAGTCATCAACGACTCTTTCAGTTTCTTTATTATTTGTTCCGTCATTGAAGGAAACTTTTTGTTTGGTACGAACTTTCATAACGAATTGGATGAAAGTTGCAATATTATTACCATCAGGTATAACCATGAATGAAACAATTTTTGGACTTTTAACTACTTTAACTAAATCCCATGATAATTTACCTGAAATAGGGAAAGTTTTAGCTCTTTCAATTAATTTTTTTTGAACCAATGATCCAGTATTGTTCTCTAATTGCATTTTGATATAATCTGATCTTTTACTTGCAGGTAAATTACATCCTGAAGCGAATACTTTATTAGCTTTAACAAATTTTTGCATAGCATCTTCTTTCCAATCATAAAATTTTAATTTTAATTTAGTATCTTGTTTATATTTGACCACTGAATAAGTATTTATGACAAATAATCCCATTCTTCTTAAAATTAAATTTGCCCATGATTTAATAGGACTTGAAAAGATTGGAGGAGGAATATAGAAATCAACTATGGCCCCAACACTTTTGATAGGAATTTGACTTAAATCCATTTGTTGATTATCCTTCTTTGATTTTTTGGAATTAAATCTTAATCCTATGACGGATTTTATAACTCTTTGGTTATTAATACTTCTTGAAGTACCATTTAATCCTATAGTTGTTAACCTTAACATTTGAGTTAGAATTTGAAAAATTTTGAGACAAAAACCTCGCGACAATTCTTGGATTCGATGTCGCGCGACTTCCTTAAAATTTTTTGAGATGAGAAAACTTGATCTTAGTGACTTTTTAACTAAATAAATCATGCCTAGTATTAATGAAAAAGGAAAGAAGAAATTAGCACCTGAAAAGGAAAGGTTCATTCAATGTTGTGGAGATGTTTCTTTAGAATTGGTTTCATCTTTGAAATCATCTAAAGATATTAATTTGAATGGATTAATAGGTAGATATGCTAAGAAGTATAAATTAAAGCAACAACCTAGATTAACTGATATTATATCGTCAATTCCTGATCAATACAAGAAATATTTAATTCCAAAATTGAAAGCTAAACCTGTCAGAACTGCTTCAGGTATTGCTGTGGTAGCAGTTATGTGTAAACCTCATAGATGTCCTCATATTGCTTATACTGGGAATATTTGTGTTTATTGTCCTGGAGGACCTGATTCAGATTTTGAATATTCAACTCAATCATATACTGGATATGAACCAACTTCCATGAGAGCCATTAGAGCAAGATATGATCCTTATGAACAAGCAAGAGGAAGAGTCGAACAATTGAGACAATTAGGTCATTCAATTGATAAAGTTGAATATATCATTATGGGAGGGACCTTCATGTCATTACCTGTCGATTATAGAGAAGGATTCATCACTCAATTACATAATGCTTTAACAGGATTTAACGGACACAATTTAGATGAATCAATAGCATTTTCTCAACAATCACAAACTAAATGTGTGGGTATCACCATCGAAACTAGACCTGATTATTGTACATCCAATCATTTGAGTGATATGTTACGTTATGGATGTACCAGATTAGAAATTGGGGTCCAATCATGTTATGAAGATGTTGCCAGAGATACTAATAGAGGTCATACAGTTAAAGCAGTTTGTGAAACTTTTGCTGTTGCTAAAGATGCTGGTTATAAAATTGTTAGTCATATGATGCCTGATTTACCTAATGTTGGTATGGAAAGAGATTTAGAACAATTTAAAGAATATTTCGAAAATCCAGCTTTCAGAACTGATGGTTTAAAGATTTATCCTACCTTAGTTATTAGAGGTACTGGTCTTTATGAATTATGGAAAAAAGGTCTTTATAAATCATATAATCCTAATGCATTAATTGATTTAGTTGCTAGGATTTTAGGATTTGTTGCTCCTTGGACAAGAATTTATAGAGTTCAAAGAGATATTCCCATGCCGTTAGTTAGTTCAGGGGTTGAAAATGGTAATTTAAGAGAATTAGCTTTAGCCAGAATGAAAGATTTCGGTGTTAGTTGTAGAGATGTTAGAACTAGAGAAGTTGGTATTCAAGAAGTTCATAATAAAGTTATACCCGATCAAGTTGAATTGATTAGAAGAGATTATTATGCTAATGGAGGTTGGGAAACCTTTTTAAGTTACGAAGATCCAAAACAAGATATTTTAATTGGTTTACTAAGATTAAGGAAAGCCAGTAAGAAATACACTTATAGAAAAGAATTCACATCTCAACCAACTTCCATAGTTAGAGAATTACATGTTTACGGATCAGTTGTTCCTTTACATTCAAGAGATCCAAGAAAATTCCAACATCAAGGGTTTGGTACTTTATTGATGGAAGAAGCTGAAAGAATTGCTATTGAAGAACATGGTTCAAGAAAGATCAGTGTTATCGCTGGTGTAGGGGTCAGAAATTATTATGCTAGATTAGGTTATGAATTAGATGGTCCTTATATGTCTAAAATGATTGGTGAAGATGATGAAGATTGATTTTATGGTAGGGTTTTGTAATATATTTATTCTTTGATACGCTCTCTATAGGAAAAGAAGTACTCTTGAGAGGAAGATGACTCTATATATACATTAATGACATAAAAGTAATACAAATGACAAAGTGACAAGAATGACACATTAAAGTGGTAAATTACATTATTGCACAAAATTCTTAAAATAGTTCTTTGAGTGGGAAGAACTTAACTCTCTTGACCAACCGGGGATATCTTCACCACATCCCCCTACAGGCCGTTCTAAAACAACATTTTCTAATCCCAATGCATCACTTAACCAAGGATGATTTATCATACCTCCAGCATCAGCTCTTGATTCTGGTTGTAATGATAACATTGGTAATAAGAAATCGGATATTTCAATTGCATCAGAAGGTGAAAATTTATACTTTTCAATGAGAACATCTTTCAAACCCCAAGGCTTTAACTTGGAAATTTTATGTAACTCACCTCTAGAATTGAAAAATTCTCTAGCATACTTACTTTCCTTCAACATTTGACGTGGGAAAGGTCCTAACAACTCAATGATTTGGGCAATATGATCATCATCTTTAGAATAAGCTTTACCTTGTTTGGGATCGAACAAATAATCTCCAGTTAACAATTCGAATATAAGGCATGAAAATGACCATAAATCAGCTGATGAACCCCAATGATATCCCAACAACACTTCAGGTGATCTATATTGTCTAGTTTGAATTTCATCGGTGAAATGATGGTGCGTCCAACAAGCATTACCCAAATCGGCGATTTTCACCGAAATCAATTCATCTTCATTGATGAGGAAAGATTCATTCATTGAATCATTTTGGAAACTTTGATTGACATTTGAAATTGACATTGAAGATAATGATGTGTTTAATTTCTCATCACTATCTTGCCTGGTAATTTCATTGGGATTGGTAATTTCTGACATGGGCACACCACTTGTTTTAGCGTTGGATTCTTCAATTAAAGGATTGGTAACTAAAGAAGATCTTCCAGGAGTGGATACCGCAGATCCATAAAGACTGGTAAAAGATTTATTGAATGTTCTTAAAGGTGAAGGTAAAGGTTGAGAACCTGTGATTAAGGTTTGCCTTCTTGACCTGCTGCCATTTCTACCAATAGAAGGAGAACTGGTTAATGATTTTTGAATAGATGAACTAATATTGGAATTGGAATTGGAATTGGAGTTGTTATTGGAGTTATTGTTGGAATTATTAGTACTTCCAGCAACACTATTGGACCCACTGGTAGGAGAAAGAACTGATTGTTGACGATCAACATTAGGTGTTTGTGGGTTGGATGTGATAGGAGTACTAACAAAGCTATTATTACCTGATCTTGATTTGGTACGTTGTAATTTTTTCTGTAATTTTGCTTGGTACTCTTCTTCCTCTACCATTCTAACGATTTGTTCTACATCACCAATTTCAATCAAAACGTTTTCTGGTTTAACATCAGTATGAATGACTCCACATTTTCTGTGTAAGAAATCCAACGAGGCCAATAATTGTTTGGCAATTTGTTTGACGAATACTATAGGAATACCTCTATGTTTATAACGTCTGATTAAGCCTAGTAAGTTTTCTCCCAAAACTTCAAAAACCATGACAACATGGGTTCCGTTAGGTCCTTTGTGGGTAAAAGTATCTAAAAGTTGAATAACATGCTCATGACCAGGATGATTCATATCGGAAGTGGTAACTTTATCTAACAATTTGATTTCATCTAATGCTGTTTCAGTATAATGTCTAGCTGATCTGACAATTTTCATAGCCACATGACAATTCTTATCGTTATCTTTAGCTAACCAAACAGTGGAAAAATGCCCCCAACCTAATTTTCTGACTAAAGTATACTTCCCATCTTTATAGTTTTCTCCTATATAGCAGGTATGATAGCCTCCTGGAACATAATCGTTTGAATCTTCTTCATTTTCTGGCTGAACTGGGTCATCATCGTCATCGTCTTCTTCGTCGTCCTCTTGTTGTTGTTGATCCAAAGTACTATTTTCGATACCAGTGAAGGAGTTAACGGCCACATCTTGAGAACTAACTTCATATTGATCACCTTCGTAGTAATAATCGTCATGATCTTCATAATCTTCGTATTGTTCGTAATTATCATAATTTTTGGGTTTAACTTTGTCGTCTTTAGGATGACCAAAGTTGAATCTCGATCCCGGAGTGAATTCTTTAATATCATCGGCAAATTTGGTAGTTAAAGGGGATAACTCAGGTTTAAAGTTCTTGGATTTGGACAAAGATGTGGTAACAGTTGGTGAACCATGCTGTACTACAGGTAAATACTGAGAATCGGTTTGCAGATGTTGCCGCTGATGATTACTATAAATACCTTCGTAAATAGTATTGATGCTATGGTTATCTTCTTCTTCGGCCTTTTGTATGGCCAAAGATAACTTTGATTTCATATTCTGTGGCATTGATTGAATGTAATGCTTTTAGGAGATTTTTATATGTTTATTCTTTGGGGATTTCTTACTTTGTTGAATGCTAATTTACAATATGAATACAATGGAAGATGATTATCTCGAGGACTTTAGTCTATGATGGGAATGTCGAAGATCGAGTAATCAAATAAAATAAATAAAGATCAATAATAATCTTCTAGTAAGTTAAAGTGTAGTTCCTTAAATTGATCAGTGAGAAAATTTGACAGAAAATTTTTCAGTCGGTGCAGTGAAGGGAAGCTCGCAAATTGGTGCGAGGGGGCGGGGGAATAGAAATCGGTGGTAGGACAACAGCGAGCGATGGTGGTAAAGTATTAATGAGGGAAGGGTCAAAAGTGAGTTAGGGAGATAATGTTTTGGCGGTGCAGTCATTGATTGTGATAGTAAACGGAAACGGAAGTTTATTGGAAGGGGCATAATGGGCTGCAAAAACTGCAAACAAAACAAACCTCAAGGAAGACATAAATTCATATGGAGACAATATGCTGGGAATGACGACGAGGAATGCAATCAGTGGAAAGGTATGATAGAACGAAACACCAGCGAATCCTTTATATCGTTTTTATTGGCCAAAAGGGGGTAAAGAGCTCGATAGGCACTTGTCAGTCAGATAAAGAGTACCTAAAGTGAAGAAGAGACCGTAAGAAGTGAAGTCTCCTATCACCTTTTTATTACCCTAGAATATTGGGAACTGTACAAACAAATCTACCTATAGCCGGCCTTCCACCTCTGCTCCACCCTGACTCCACCCCTCCTCTTGCTTCATATCTCCGAACTTTATTCTCTCATATCCTTTCAGTATCAAACACTACGCGTATTGCCGGGTAACACCTATGCTCAAAATATCGATCTGGACAAAACAAGACGAGGAAATTTCAACTACTATGTTAAATCATCCTATAGTTAGAAACATACGAAGGAGACCTTTATTGGTGGTTGCTCCGTTAAGTTTGATTGTAATTTTATACTTATTCATCTTCAGTCATAGAGAACCATCCAAGAAAACTCAAAAATATAGTTATAAATCAAAAAACAAGTCATGGTTCAACAAAAATAAAGATTCAGTAATATTAAGAAATTTACCTAAAAATCATTTAAGTCACTATGATTTGAATCAATTAACTGTTTCTAAAACTCCTTTAGAAAACAAGGAAGAAATCTTGGTTTTAACACCAATGTCAAAATTTTTACCTGAATATTGGGATAATTTGAATAAATTATCTTATGATCATAGTTTAATCTCTTTAGGTTTCATATTACCAAGAAATGAAGATGGTAACAAAGCTTTAAAATCATTAGAAAAAGCAGTTAAACAAACTCAACTGGATCCAACTACTAAATTCAAAAAAATTACTATTTTGAGACAAGACACTAATTCATTAGAAAGTCAAGCAGAAAAGGATAGACATGCATTGGCAGTACAAAAGGAAAGAAGAAGTTTAATGGCATTAGCTAGAAACTCTTTAGTTTTCACTACCATTTCACCATCAACTTCATGGATTTTATGGTTAGATGCTGATGTAATTGAAACCCCTCCTGATATTATTCAAGATTTAGCTGCTCATGATAAACCAATATTGTCAGCTAATGTTTATCAAAGATTCTTCAATGAAGAAACCAAAAAACCCGATATCAGACCTTATGATTTTAATAATTGGGTTGAAAGTGAAGAAGGGTTAAAATTAGCTAAAACTTTGGGTGAAGATGAAATCATTGTTGAAGGATATGCTGAAATGGCTACTTATAGAACTTTAATGGCTCATTTATATAATGCTAAAGCCGATCAAAACACCGAAATGGCCTTAGATGGTGTTGGAGGTGGAGCTGTTTTAGTTAAAGCTGATGTTCATAGAGATGGTGCTATGTTCCCTTCATTCCCATTTTATCATTTAATTGAAACTGAAGGTTTCGCTAAAATGGCCAAAAGATTGGGTTACGAAGTCTTCGGTTTACCAAACTATTTGGTCTATCATTATAATGAATAAACTTTAAGTTATCTTTACCTCTTTGTCTCACATTTCTCACACTGCGAATGGCAAACATGATCTTAAGAGTTAGAACTAAAGATGGAATGTTTAGATTGACTGTGAACGATGGGGGGAAGTTCATGGACGTGGTCAATCAATTGTATGAAAAGATAGGTAGTGTTGAAAATTTAACCATTTCAGATAAGCCTGGAGATAAAGGAAAAAGTGTAGTAGAATTTGGTGATTTGGAGGTGAAGGAAATGGGTTTAAAGAATGGGGACATGTTATTTGCATCTTATGAATCTGGTAACAAGCCTGCAAATGATAACGATGTTGACATGAATTCGGGCTCAGTGAGTATTAGTAAACCTTCCATAGCACAAAGTAAAACTGCTGTTAGTGGCAAAGCTTTTGAAGAATTACCTATCGATAAGTACCTTGATTCACAAAATGGTTTGATTAAACGAAACAAATCTAATCTTTGTCGTCACGGTGACAAAGGGATGTGTGAATACTGTGCTCCTTTACCACCCTGGGATAAGGATTATAAAGAATCTCAAGGTATCAAGCATTTATCATTTTATGCCTATTTAAAGCAATTGAATGATTCAAAGAATAACAAGAATAATGCCACAAGCTACATGGCTCCATTGGATGAACCAAATTACGCTGTAGATAAAAAATGTACCGCCGGTCATTTACCATATCCAAAAGGAATTTGTTCTAAATGTCAACCATCAGTTATAAGTCTTCAACAACAAAGCTTTAGAATGGTAGACCATGTAATGTTTAGTGATAGTTCTATTTTGAATAATTTCATTGATAGTTGGAGATCAAGTGGAACTCAAAGATATGGTATTTTATATGGGAGTTACGAAAGTTATGATAAAGTTCCTTTAGGTATTAAAGCCAACGTAGAGTTCATATACGAGCCTCCACAATCAGATGAATTAGATGGTTTAACATTATTGGATTGGTCAAATGAAAAGGATGTTGATGCTTTAGCTGCTCAATTTGGATTATATAAAGTGGGTGTAATTTTCACCGATTTGACTGATAGTGGAATGAAGAACGGTACTGTTTTATGTAAACGTCATAAGGATAGTTACTTTTTGTCTTGCTTGGAAGTCTTAATGGCTGGTAGAAACCAATTGAAATATCCTAATCGAACCAAATATTCCAATTCCAAAGAATTTTCATCCAAATTTGTTACTTGTGTAGTAAGTGGAGGTTTGAATGGAGATATTGAACCAAGATCATACCAAGTATCAGTAAATGCTGAGGCATTAATCAAAGCAGATGTTATCACCAGTTCAACTCAACCATCAATGATGTACATTAATGAATCGAATAATGAACGATATGTTCCTGATGTTTTCTATTCGAAGATCAATGAATATGGATTAGAGGTGAAAACCAACGCCAAGCCTGCGTTCCCAATCGATTATTTATTGGTGACATTATCTGATTCATTCCCGTTAGAGCCCAAACCCTTATTTAATTCACCTCATGGATACATTATTGAAAATAGAGAGTTCTTAGGCGAATCTCAAAACTTATCAACCTTATACAAGCATTTGAATAATGATATTGGAGATGGGAAAGTTTTATTTGATTTCCATCTTTTAATGTATTTATACAGCACAAATATTTTACATAAAGAAGAATGGGAATTGATTGTGAATTTTGTTAAAAGTGGTAATAAAGAGGATTTCATGAAGTTGATTGAAAGTCCAGGATGGATGAGTTTGATAACGATTTTGGAAAATAGTTCGTGAATAAAAAATGATAGAATTAGCTTATAAGGAATATATACTATACATCTCACACTTGTAGACACTCATAGTAAGTAGTATGACATCACAGAGTATGATGGAAGGTATTAGAAAGAATGAGAAGGTACCCAGTTCTCAGCTCTTGTCAAAGTATTAGCTATATTATCGTGTTGGTAGAAGAACCAACTCGGAAAGCAATTAGAGTGAAGCTGTTTCCCCCAATCTACTGTCCTCTAAGTCATAGTACTTCAAAAGTGCCTGGAATTCGCCAAACCGGTAACTCCATGTCTAGTACCATCAATTACCACCGTTAGTACCACGTACCGCCTAGAGCTTTCTAGATTGTTCCATGTCGTGCGCCTGCGAGAAAATTTTTCATACATATTGCACCGGCTTCTCAAAATTTTCATTAAGAATGTCTACTCCATTTGGTGTTGATTTTGGTAATAACAGCACTGTTATTGCATGTGCTAGAAACAGAGGTATTGATATCATTGTCAATGAAGTCTCCAACCGTGCTACTCCATCCTTAGTTGGGTTCGGTATGAAAAACAGATTCATTGGTGAAAGTGGTAAGAATCAACAAGGTTCAAATTTAAAGAACACCGTTGAAAATTTAAAAAGAATTTTAGGTTTAAACTACAATGATCCAGATTTTGAAACTGAATCTAAATATTCAACCGCTCAATTAGTTGAAGGTGAAAATGGTGGTATTAACGCCAAAGTTAGATACATGGGTCAACAACAAGAATTCACTTCAACTCAATTAACTGCCATGTATTTAAACAAAATCAAAGATATCACTGCCAAAGAAACTAAAGGTAATATCCAAGATATCTGTCTTTCAGTTCCTGTTTGGTATACTGAAAAGCAAAGAAGAGCTGCTTCTGATGCTTGTAAAATTGCTGGTTTAAACCCTGTTAGAATTGTTAACGAAGTTACTGCCGCTGCTGTTGGTTACGGTGTTTTCAAAGCTAATGATTTACCAGAAGATGAACCAAGAAAAGTTGCCTTTATTGATATTGGTCACTCTTCATTCCAAGTCACCATCGCCGCTGTTAAAAGAGGTGAATTAAAAGTCTTAGGTTCTGCTTATGATAAACATTTTGGTGGTAGAGATTTTGATTTAGCTATTGCTAAACATTTCGCTGAAGAATTTAAAACCAAATACAAGATTGATGTTTTCGAAAATCCAAAAGCTTTTTACAGAGTTTTATCTTCAGCTGAAAAATTAAAGAAAGTTTTATCAGCCAATTCTTCAGCTCCTTTCAATATTGAATCTTTAATGAATGATGTTGATGTTTCATCTTCTATGACTAGAGAAGAATTAGAAGAATACATTCAACCTTTATTAGAAAGAATCCATGTTCCAATTGAAGTTGCTTTGAAAGATGCCAAATTATCTGCTGCTGATTTAGATTCTATTGAATTAATTGGTGGTTGTACCAGAGTTCCAGCCATTAAAGCTAAATTAGTTGAAATTTTCGGTAAAGAATTATCTTTCACTTTAAATCAAGATGAAGCTATTGCTAGAGGTAATGCTTTCATTTGTGCTATGCACTCACCAACTTTAAGAGTTAGACCTTTCAAATTCGAAGATTTTAACCCTTACTCAGTTTCTTACTTCTGGGATAAAGAAGATGAAGATGATGATCATTTAGAAGTCTTCCCAAGAGGTGGTGTTTTCCCATCAACCAAAATCATTACTTTATTCAGAAAAGGTGATTTTGAAATCGAAGCTAAATATTCTAACAAATCAGAATTACCAGCTGGTACTGAAGAATTAATCTGTAAATGGTCAATTTCCGGTGTTAAATTAGGTGCTGATGCTTCAATTGCCACCAAATTGAAATTAAGAAATGATCCTTCAGGTTTCTACACTATTGAATCAGCTCACACTGTTGAAGAACAATTAGTTAAAGAATTAGTTGAACCAAAAGAAGGTGAAGAAGAACCAGAAGAACCAGAATACCGTGAAGTTAAAAAATTAGTTAAAAAAGATGATTTAATCATTGATTGTAAATCAGCTGCTTTAACTGAAGAAGAAAGAGAAAAAGTCACTGAAAAGGAAAATGCCATGGTTATGGAAGACAAATTAGTCGCTGATACTGAAGATAGAAAGAATGCTTTAGAAGAATATATTTACGAATTAAGAGGTAAATTAGAAGAACAATATAAAGATTTCGCTTCAGATGATGAAAAATCAAGATTAGGTGATTTATTAATGAAAGCTGAAGATTGGTTATATGATGATGGTTATGACTCAACTAAAGCTAAATATATTGCTAAATATGAAGAATTAGCTTCAATTGGTAATATAATCAGAGGTAGATACTTAGCCAAAGAAGAAGAAAAGAAACAAGCTTTAAGAGAAAAACAAGAAGCTAAACAAGCTGCTGCTATGGCTGAAAAATTAGCTGCTCAAAGAGCTGCTGGTGCTCAACAAGAAGAAAAGAAGGAAGAAGCTCCAAAGGAAGAAGAAGATATCGAAATGGGTATGTAGACCATGTATATTATAGAAGGTAGAAGTTAATATAGGGCTCCGGCCGCAATTGATTTAGAATTTTTCTCATTTCTCTTATTAGATCGCTTATAAATCTCTTTCTATTACTTGAATTGTTTTACTTACACGGAAGCAAAGAGACGATAGAGGGAATAGAAGGATGACAAATTAAACAAATTAAATTGACTATTTGAAGACTTTACCATCGGCAATTTCGATCTTTTTACCGTCAACTTCAACTGGTTCGTCCCAAGCTAACATATTGTTAATGAATTTCTTGTTTTCTTCAGTTGGTTCTAATTTGGTGAAAGCATATGATTCCCAATCTGGAGCAACATCGAAAGCTGGTTCGTGTTCTTGACCTCTGACCAAGAAGAAACCGGTAATACCGTTATCGTTGTTAACACCGTAAACAACCATACAACCGAACATATATTTGGTTGAAGCTGATAATCTGTTAAAGAAACCACCAACTAAGTTATTGGACATGAAAGTTAAAGTTAATTCATCATTATATTTGTAATCGACTTTCCATAATGACCATTCTTCTGGGTCATACATGTTTTTCCAGAACCATGGGATAGCGGTTTCTCTAGTTTCTTCATTAGAGTAAACTCTCTTCCATTCATCAATGGCTTGTTTTGGTTTACCTAATAATTCTAAAGGATGTTTAGGTTTTTTTGGTTCTTCAGAAACTGGTTCTTCAGCAGCAGCTTTTGGAGCAGCTTCTTTCTTTGGTTGTTCAGCTTTTGGAGCTGGAGCTTTCTTTTCCTTCTTTGGTGGAACAAATTCTTTCTTCTTTTCGATATATTCGAAATCAGTGAATTCAGATTTTAAGATGTCAGTGTTAATAATAGTGTTGAACCATTTGTAGATGTTTGGGTATTTCTTTCTTTCTTCTTGACCCATAACAAAACAGAAAACTCTCCAGAATGATTGAGCAACAATTAAATCAGCTAAAGTTAATGATTCACCAACTAAGAAAGTGTAATCATATAATCTTTGTTCAACAATATCACAACAAGTGAATAAATCTTGTAAACCTTGGTCACTTGATTTTTTGTTGTATGGAACTTTACCAATGATACCAGCCCAAGTAGCAACAGAGTGTTTCATGATATCACTGTTAGCAAATGAAGCCCATGATAAAATTTGGTCAAATTCGTCATCATTAGCACCTAATAAAGCTGGGTTAGCTTGTCTAGCCACTAAAAATTTGTTAGTATAAAATTTTTCAAATTAAGTAGAAAATTGAATCAGATTCATCAGATTAAGTATCCTCGACATGATTTATTAAGACAGGGATAACTGTTTAAAAAAAAAAATTTCTCATCATTAAATTCCAACATTTCAATTTCCATTATCAAGATTTAATACATACATCTAACGGCAATAGCAATACATTCGGTGATTTTTAAACCATCTTTTTCAACTAAAGCTGGGATTAAACCTAATGGGAATTGTTTTTTGAATTCATCATTAGGAGCTTCAATTTTATAGTCTAATTTGTAGTGTTTAACTAAAGCTTTAACAACTTTACCTCTAGTAAGGTCGGCAGCGTATAAAGTTCCTGACATTGTTAAAAGGATTGAAAAATTTTTCTCATAATTTTCATTGAAGCCAACGGGATGAATTCGCCAGGGACACGACTTCGATGAAGCGTGTGGTGATCGGGACCACATTTCCAGATTCGGCATTACACGATCAAAGAGCTAGTATTGCAAAGACAAAAATAAAAGTCTATTATACATTATATTATACAAGCATCCAATGGAAATAATGGTGCCATAAAATCTTAATATCTTCTGTTACCATAGAAGTTTCGATGATTTTAAAACTCTTTTCTAAAGTACCAAACAGCTCTAAACTATGGCTTAAACTTTTCAATAAATATTGGGAAATTAGAAGTAAAAGTGTTAATTTGTCGTTAGGTAGAACCACATGAATATTTATCATATTAAACTTTGGAATGATGGAGTTGTCAATTGAAAATGTTTTGAAATTTGGAAATCGCTTCATATAATCCAATTTAATGGAATGAACAAGAATCTTCCTTAATTTGAAACTTGTGGATGTGGTGGAATTGATTGAATGATTTATAGGATTGACCTGATTAAATTCGAGATTGTTAAAGTTATTATTAAGATTAACAACTTCAAAATAATTCAATTTTTTTATGATTTGCTTGTCGTTGGTCTCATAATTAATTTCTTCGTTAAGATCTTCTGTCCAGTTAAGAGAGTCAATATTTTCTAAACTGTCATCGATGTTCGTTTGTCTGTGAGGGTCGGAATGTTCTGTAAGGGATTTTGAATCTGTAGTTGTTGATGATTTGTTATCAATGGGGTGAGAAACTTGATCCAAGTCTTGTGTAAGCTCTGGTTGTAATTCAAAGTTTTTGACGATCAAGTATTTCAAGATCATTATGGATTGGACGGAACTTAAAAATATGATTGACTTGAATTTCTTATATTTCAAATTTGATAATTTGAAAAATTTGAAAACCAACTTATTGAATAATTTGATTTGGTTGTTGAAGATATTAATAACCTTTTCGTCAGCAATTTTCAAGATGAATTTATTCAAAATGTTGAACAAGAATAACACTATTGAAACGAGAAGAATTTCAAATATTTTAAAATTTTCAACCGAAACAATTTTGTTTTTAATAGACTCGTAATAATGCAATTGATGGTTAAGAAGGATTTGGAAGTCAGTTCCATCTCTAATATTATCTTTGGAACAATTCAAGAGACAATTGATCAAGAAAGTTCCATTAACCATGTTGTTGTTTTCATTGTCGTCACCTTCATTAATTAAATGAAGACAATAATTGGGGATTAAATTCTTCCAAATATCTAAATCGTTGAACAAGTCCAATAACCAATAATACTTTTCACTGTCAATAAGTTTAATAAATGCTTTGATGTTGAATTGGAAATTGGGATTGTCAAAAATTAATTTGGAATTTTTCAAATTGTTGGGTAACTTGATTTGATATTTTGGTTTCAAAAGAAAATTGGATATACTAAAGTTTTCAACAGGATTGAAATTGAAATTGTTGATATTTTCTTCATTCAAGAAATTGGATGATTCTGTCCAAAATTCATCAAACTTGTCGAAAAAATCATCTTTAGATGAATCATTATCTCTATTAACTCTATTTCCATGAATATCTTCCATACTACTTTGAGGTAGTTCAGAAGAAGTTAAATCATTATGATCCTTCGGTATATCTTCTTTATGAGGTAAATCGAACTTTTCATAATTGCCATTGGAATTGCCATCATAATTGGATGTTATGGTTTCAACCATGGTCTCTCTTATTGCCGCCGTGGCTCTAGTAGCAGCAGCAGCGGAAGTGGTTCCGCTTATACTACCAATTAACTTTTCCCTCTTGTCATCATCAATTTGAAAGTTCCCAGCAATTTCATTATCTCTTTGAAATATCTCATCACTCTTTTCTAAATCTTCTTTGGTATGTAGTTTAAGATACGGTTTATAAAATCTCTTACCGTTATATATTTTGGCAATGGTAATTGATTGATCTAAAATTTCGAAATTTTTGGTTGTATACTGATTTTTTGGATCGTAAAAACTATATTGAATAAAGTTCAATCGAACCCCTCTATAACATTTTCTATGACTTTTAATACAATTTTGACAAATTGGTAATTGTTCATCACATTTCATATGTCGATCCCTACACGTTAGACATCCTGATCTCGTTCTTCTCTTAATTACCTTGGGCATTCCCAAAATAAATTTACGCAATTTTTATCTTTCTGTCTCAACTACTAATGAAAATTCAATTTTCAAAAATCGTTGTTAACGAATTGAAAATAATCGGAATTGCTTGATTAAGATAAATCTTGTTGAATTATAAATTTTTGTCACAGTATCAATTATAATCACTTGGTAAATCAATTGAAAAGTAATTATACTCAATTGTATCAGGGATTAAAACTTCGTATTACTATAAAATAAGATGACAGGTGGAAAGTTAAAAATATAAATCAATTGGTGGAACTAACGCAAATTAATTTATTTAACAAACCAACCTTAAAACTACAAGTAGATTTAGTTTACGATGAAAGGATCTCAACGGTGTTAATATAGGTTAGATTTAGGGCATTTAAGGAATTGAAAAAGGTCCGCAATGGAATTTTTATGTGCGGGTATGCATTATTGTACGCAATTTTTGACAAATATTTCGCAACCATTTTTTTTTATTTAATAAAGGTGCATAACCAGCAAATACTCGGGGGATATCCATTGAGTTGTAATTGGAGATTATGAAGTTTCCCGTACAATCTTTAATTCCAGTAGCATAAACTAGGATCATAATCAAACTATTGGTATCCAAGGGCACAATACAATTTTTTTTTACCAATGTTTATATTTTACCGCATTAGGATAACCAGCCCAGATTGAACTGACAAATTTTACAAATTTGTTAGAGATTCCGGTTATTTTGGCAGGGGTTTCTGCTTTCGGATCGATTTGAAGAAATCTCCTAAAAAAAACCGTTGAAACTTGCAGAATGATTCCCAAAAGGTTTAAAAGGCAAAACCACCTATTGTTATTTTATGCACCTATGGCTTTTTAGCACTTTTCATAATAGGGGGAATTGGCGTTTCATATATTACTTACCTACTTGAGATTTGTCAATTCTGCATATGATGACAAAATTCATGTTGTTTTGTCAATGCCATTCTCTAAATGGTTCGAATACTCTGTTCATCCCCCCAAAAATAATCCCATGTTTTCCATTTGCAAAACTTAAATTTTTGAAAGACCCATCCAGACCAATGGACTTATTTAGGATTGGCACACTGGAAAATATTTTCTATTTCTTCGAAAGAAAGGTCCTTTGTTTCTGGTAAAAAATATGAAAATAATATCAGGCAAACAATCGATAATTCAAATAATGAAATTAAGGAGAACCTGCCTGTGAAACCTTCAATGGTTATGAAATTATTCGAAAATGTAATTAACAAGAAATTGACTAGGAAATTGGTCATAATTGACACCTCCAAAATAAGTAAGTTCATATTGGATATTTCGTTCATAAGAATATTACTTGAAGGACCCCAAGTCGATGAAAAGATCAATACTATGATGAATACCAAATAGAATTGGGGCGTAATGTTATAAACAAAATAACAAAAATACAATGCAAAAGATCCAAAAATAAGAATATTTTTCCTGTCAGTCAATTGAATGATTTTCAAAATAATTACACTGCCAATTAGATTCAAGATGGGCATGATAATAATCAACTTTTCATTATGGATTAGGTAATGACTGTAATAGAAGAAAATGTTTATCCCCGTCAATGGTTGAAATATCATCAATGTCACACAGAGTATTAATTTCTTCCAACGGAAGGCACCAAATTTATTATCACCTATAATGGAATCGACGAAAGTTTTTATTTCTTCTTCATTCAATTGACGTTCATTATCAACACCATTATCATTATCAAGGCTCATGGGTTGGAAAAAAATCTTCAACTTTGTAAGATTGGTTTCTTCATTGATTATAGACGGAAGAAAGATAAACGATAGGATGGCTATAATTATCAACACCACATTTATCAAGTATTGGAGGTATATGACATTAAGAACATAGCTTAGAATATTTCCGAACAAAATCCCAACACAAATGTTAAACTGAATTAAAGATAAGTTTAATCCTCGTTTGTTCTTATCTATTGATAACTTTGTTATGTAAATTGGAGAAATCAAGAGAAATATCCCATTGGTAATTCCAAGTATTACCCGGTATAATATCAATAAAGCGGTAAATTGGAACTGATTGACGAAATTTATTATTGCACCAATAATATAAATCACGTATCCTAATTTTATGACATGATCATACTTTGTCCAAATTATAATAGCTCCTATTAAGCATCCAATTATACTACCTAAATTAAAACATGATATTATGAACCCTAACAATGGCTGCAGTAAATCGACATATTGTTGATTAAATTCCTCAGACTTAAAATAATGATTAGCCGTGCCTATTTCAAATCCCATAACCAATCCCGTTAAAGAAATCAATCCCGATAAGATCGTGATTCTACGATTATTAATTTTCAAAGTATTTCCAAATTGGAATTTCTCCCCATTATCAATTTCTATCATGGATACTATCAATTTTTCTGAAAATTCCTTGTTACCCACTCAAATCAGTCCCCCTTTTATTTATTGTGGTTTTAGTCCAATCTGCGACAAATTTTTGCAACCACAATGGAATCGCATTTATCTTTCCGAATTTACGATTTTTTACACAAAATCGCTTATCAGTAAAATTCTCAAAATTTTCTTTAAGGAGTTATCTCTTTACTACGTTGAATTTTTCGCTTTAAATTGATAATTTATTGATATTTGAGTTTGTAGAAATTCCAGAAATAAGAGAATTTGAATATTATCCTTAATAAGTGGTGTTTCATTCAGTTTTCAATCCATTAATTGTGAATTTGATTTTACTTTTGTGATTATTTCTTTTTTCCCCTTTTAGGAGCGAGACAGATCAATAAAGTTAAGTTTCAGATTTCACCATGGAATCGAAGAAATCAAAAGATAGACTGATTTATAATAAAGATGCTACACCTTTTATTCCTTCGAGGAAACTTAGTTTACCTACATACTTAGAAACGAATGATTCTGATTCGTCGTCTAATAATAGTCCCATTCCCAAGATTTCGTCCTTGAACAATAATATGGCTCATTCAATAGAAGGTTCCATGTCCCCTGGGGGGTTTGGCTTTAATAATTATTTACCTTATCAACAGTATCCTGTTCCACAAACTACGTTTTTGGTTACGATTAATAATTTACCTTGTGAAATTGATAGTGTTGAATTGAGTAATTTTATTAAAGAAGTTGACGAGGAATTCACATTTAAAATCGTTAATTTACAAAAATCTGCTTATCAGGAACTCGAAGATGTGATCGAAATTGCTAGTGCTTTGATCGAGGTTTACGAATATAATCAAATGTCAAGCTTAATTGAAAATTTGGATGGTTATGAATGGATGGAAAGAATTTTAGAGGTTAAGTTTTTGCCATATTTTGTTCCATATTTTGTTCCTTACCCTCCTATGGGTGGTGCTCTCAATCCGATGATGAAGGATGAAACAATATACCCTTACTCACATCCACTTTCTCGAAATTCTTCCATTAGTTCATCAAATTCGAATCCTTCAACACCTTATTCAACGAGCATGAATTCGGATTCCAATTTCAATTCAACTTCTAACTTGAATTCTTCGAATTCTTCCACTGGAGTCCCTCAATTTTTGATGAATTTTGTCTCTTCTAATAAGGAGGATTCTGACTTTATAGTCACTAAAAACGACCAAGGTCAAAATATTAAAGTTAACCCTTGCAGACTTTTTGTTGGAAATATCCCTTTTTCATCTACATGGTCAAACTTGAAGAAATTCTTGATTGAAAAATGTAACGAATTTGAACCAAATAATGATATTGAAATCTTAAGAGTGGAAATTCCTATGAATAATAATTTAAATGTAAAGAAATATCAAATTTTAACATCTTTCATCAGGGATCAAACTTCAACTCCCGATGACTTACATTTAAATGATGAAGAGTATGTGATTGAAAAAAACATGTCTAGAGGTTTTGCTATCGTTACAACAGGAAACAAAACATCATCAGAAAAAATCATAAAATATTTTGATGGTGTTGAGTTCGAAGGTAGAGAATTGACTGTCAGATTTGACAAATTCCCTGACTTCAACAACTATATGTTACAGCAATTGTATCCACATCAGAAAGAGAAAACATTGGCAAATTTAGCTTTTGAAAGGAATTCATTCCAACAAAAATTCTACTACGGAAACTATATTAATCAAAATTTTAATCACAATATGCACACTGGTTCAAATTCTTATTCTTACTATAAGCAGCCACAATATCATAATAGATCACAGTCAGTTTCATATCATCGTCACCAATCTCCCAGATTGCCAGTGCTTCAACCAAACTTTACCCCACAAATTCATCCTTCTGCTCACTATACGAATAATAATATGCCTAGATCCACCAAGAAGAAGTCTAAAGAAAGCGTAATGGATATTGTAGACGAAGATGAAAGAGCAAGAGAGTTGGTAAATTCATTCGAATCTTTAGGTATTTCTTCTTGAAATTTTATATATTTATTTAGGCAAATTGTAATTTATCATCTATTGGAAAGCTCTTGCTAAACCAACTTCATAAACGTAATTACCTAAGGTAACAATGTCCCAGACAGGTAAACCAGTAGCTTTTCTGATACAATTTCTGAAAGGTGGCATATTAGCACATTCTAAAACAAAACCTCCAATATCACTATGTTGAGCTAATAAATCTTCAGCACATTTGATTAAATCTTTACAATGTTCTTCATAATCATAAGGCTCACAGTCTCTAATTAATCTGTTGAAAGATGAACCATGAGGTACACCAATAATTGGAGTTGATGGATCAGCACCAACAGCATTTAAATGTTTTACACTTAAGAATTCAGAATCAAAAGTGATAACACCAATTCTTTTACCTGGTTCGATTAAACGTTCAGCAATTGGAATTTGTAAAAGGGATGAAGTCCCAATTGGAGTTTTTGGAAATTTCTTTTGTAAAACATGATGAAGAGTAGCTAAAAATCCACATGAGGTAACAATAGCAACAGCTCCATCATTGATAGCTTCTTCAGCAACATCAACCCATCCTTGAATGAACTCTTCACTATAATTGTTAGAAGTATTAACAACTTCAAATACGGAAGACTTTTCCATGACATAAACCTTAACAGGAATATTCCAACTATCTAAACTTGCAACATCTCCCGCAGGTCTATCAAAATGGGAATTGACTTTTAAAACTCCTAAAAATGGTTCGTTTTTTGACATTTAGTATTGAATGATTCTTTGCTTAAGATAAAATGACTCTTGAATATATCAGATCATACGATAAATCATTCATTTATATAGGTCTATTCTGCGGAATCTTATCTATTACTAAACGCGGTAATCGCAGCCAATTTTCCACTATCTTATCACTTGCCTAAAACAGAAACCCCGAATCATATAAAGCTATCGAGGCCTGTCGTTTGGCGATGGCCACAAATAAAAATCGACATGACAGATTATACCATTTTAGGGTATGTTAATTATTAACGAATGTTTTTTCACCACTTACTAACATTTTCAGGTCAGGGGTTATTGGTCTTTATACTGCTTACTTGTTACTTGAAAGAGGTATTGACAGTAAAAAAATTAAAATCATAGCTAAGCATACTCCAGGTGATTTATCCCATCACTTTGCTAGTCCCTTTGCTGGTGCCACCGTACCTTGTGTTAAAAATGATGATGAAGATATCCAATTTTTTTGTAAATTCACCTTTGAAAATTTAGGTAAGATCAGACAACAATTGGGAGGTAATTGTGGTATTGAAACCATTTGGAATAATGAATTCTGGTACAAGAAACCATCTGAAAAGACATTAAAGAAATTCTATTCTTATATCTTCGAATATAAAGAAATCCCTAAAGCTCAAATTCCTAAAGGTCAAGCCTATGGATTAAGATATAAGACTTGGGCTTTCAATGCCCCATTGTTTATTCAACGTTTGAGTGACTACATCAAAGCAAAGGGTGTCAAAGTTGATGTCAGAGAAATTTCCGATCTTAAGGAAGTCAAGACTAAAGGGGATACGATTATTTTCAATTGTACTGGATTTGGATCTAGATTCATCAAAGGTATTGAAGATCTTGATGTTATTCCTATCAGAGCCCAAGTTGTTGTTGTGGAAGCTCCAAGTGTTGTAGAAACTCATTTAAGTTGGGGAAATAATGTCGAAACTTATGCTATCAAAAGACCAAAATCTAATGAATTGGTGTTAGGAGGATTTTATCAACATGATAATTGGAATAAAGATGTTTTGGGTAAAGAGACTCAAGACATCTTACAAAGAGTTAGTAAGGAATTCCCTCAAATAATCCCATCAGGAAAGACAATCTATGACTTCCCTATCAAGAGGGAAATCTCGGCTTTTAGACCAAGTAGAAAATCTGGGGTAAGAATTGAGAAAGAACTCATCGATGGTAGATTAGTTATCCATAACTATGGTGCAGGTGGTACTGGTTATGCCCAAGGTTTAGGAATGGCCGAACAAGCCGTTAGATTAATTCCCTCTTCAAAATTATAGACAATATATTCTTCCTACATTATCTTAACCCTCATCAACCTTGCGCGAGATCAATGAATAATGGAACTTACAACAGTTCCAGTCATATCCACCAAGAAACGAAGAAAGTTAAAACCACAGGATCGTAAGAAGACGTTGTTTAGCTGTGATCATTGTAAGCTCAAGAAGGTTGCTTGTCGTAAAAAGAATCCCACTGATGACAAATGTATAAAATGCACCACAGCAGGAATCAGCTGTGAAACAACAATTCAAAGAAAAAGGAGGTCTCATGGTCCGTTGGAAAATATAGGGTTACATTATAAGTGTCTATATCTGCTCGTTAAGAAACTTTGCCCCAACATTGATATCAATGATATTGATTCATTAATCGAATATGGGGTATCAATGAATATAACTATGCCTTCTCCCTATGGGGAATCTGCTAAAGATCATGATGAAAGTATGGATCTAGCATTCAGAATCACTAGTCAAAAGAGGAGATATAAACCTACAACAGAAAAGGATTCCGAATCTCCACAAAATGAAGATATTGAGACGTCTGATGTGTCACAATTTATACCTAAAATGACCAATCCCGATGTCTTGCCTCTAGAACACATGATAGATCCTTTTTCCATTATTAATTTTTCTGATTTTCCCGTCAACACTCCTGATGTTCTACCTAAACATAAATTTCGCCAACCGGATTGTATTGTTATCGATAAAGGAGGTAATATTCATTATGTGGGGAGATTTGGTGGAGCTGGTTGTTTGGAGACTTGTATTAATATTATGATTAACCAATCATCTAATTTCAATCTATGGTCTGATTATAGTCATGTTTATAATAGTGAAATTGTGATGAATTCCCAAATCGAGAATATCAATTTTAAGTCAATTGACTTTCAAAAATTCCCGTTGATCAACAAGATTCCAAAACTGGAGATGGACTTCTACTTGGACCGTTTCTTTGCCCGAATTCACCCAAGAAATTATTGTTTCAACGAATCTAAGCTCCGGTCTAATTATCAGACTCTTTGGAATATATACGAAACAGGTGAGGGAGATCTTGGTAAAGAACAAGTATGTTGCATATATATGATAACAATACTAGGTTGGCTTCACCAATCGAAAGATGATGACCTGGAAGACAAAAATCATAAATTGACAGAGCTGATAGTCAATGAATATATTCAAATCATTAGACTATGTTTGAATGATATGATTTTACGTCCGTCATTAGATGGCATTAGATGTTTGTTGCTATTGTCATGTTACATGGACAGTACCAAACTACGGGAAAGTGGGTACTGTTTAATACAGTTGGCTTCTAGGCAAGCCATTTGTATGGGGTTAAATCGCCCATCAGTTCATAACAGTTTACCTGACGAAACATTTGTTGAAGAATTAAGGTTGACCTGGTTATTGATACTCAAACATGAAATCAGTATCAGTATTCAGGTTGGGAGATCTTCATGTTTATTCTTTGAAGATATCAATGTGGATAACCCCAAACAAAACTTTACTGATCCTGAGTTTTATGATTACTTGGTAGAATTTTATAAACTATGTAAGATATCAATGGAAGGTTTGAAATACATGAGAAGCTTGAAGAGTAGTATATTGGACGAATCCAATATCAAACAATCAGAAGAAGTGTTGGAAAAATTCGATAGTTGGTACAAATCCACACCAATAAGCCTAAAGATTCAACAGAGCTCAGATAGCCAACGTTACGTACCTCAAAGTGAAATCAAAGACTTCAAATTGGACATATTATTCAAGTATCATTATTTTGTTATTTCTTTCACTTTGCCTTATCTTTTATATTACTTGAATGAGCCCAACTACCCCATTGAAAGGATTCAAGTTCTTGTTGAAAAGTGTATCTCATCTTCGATTGATATTTCAAAATTGATCTTGATTAGCTATCAGCATAAATTATTCAACGGTACATTATTTCAAGATTACTTCTATACCTATTACGCGTCCATGGGTTTAGTAATGGGACATATCATTGCTCATAGATCTGAGATCACCATATCCAAAGAAGATATAATGAGATCAATCAGTATCATCAAATCAATCAACAACAAAGTTTTCGGTAAATTGAGTGGTACCTTAGTAAAGATAAGTAGATTTATTTCCGTATTGTTTAGTGGATTGAACATTTTATCTTTTGTTACAAACAATGTTTATAACCATTCCAATCACCCCATTATTCATATGGCTAATGTGGAGCAAGCTGATTTCGAGTATAAACCCACTGATGATGATCAATTCTTAAGAGAGATTCTTGATGGGTCATTCTTAAACTCCATAAGTTAGTTCGAACACATTCCATGCTCATTCCATCCATATACATCACCACTCTAAATATACACTGGTCAAGCCGATGCGCATCAGATTTCTATTTGTTGATAATGAATAGACTAAAACCTTTTAAGAACCACATCAGGTTCAAGGCCAATTTATGGTTGGCTGGTACGAATAGACTTTTCAGTACTCCACCAACCATAATACAGGAGAATAAAACCGTTAGTCAATATTTAGCTGATTATAAACAATGGTTCCCCAAAGACAATCTTACCAATTCCTTAATAGATTCTTACGAAAGATTGAAATTGTATCCCCAAGAAACAATCAAGATCGGGGTAATTTATCATGACGAACAAATAAAAAGTAATTGTAGAATGATGGAAACTATCTTGGCTGATCCTTTAGCTAGTAATAATGAAGAATGGTTTTATAAGATAGTCAACAGGAATAAACAGGACAATTTAACCTTTGAATATGGGACGAGTCCTGATATCCATGATTCCATTTACAAGATTCCATCACCAATTTTATCATCGTTGACGAGACCTTCATATATGACCCCCAAAACAAATATAACACCTAATGATGTGATTCTTTATGAAATTAATGATTTATCATCATTTGATAGATTCAATCATTGTCATTTCTTCATTTATATTACCGATAATATAACCACCATAAAAAAGTTACCTAGTTCGATCAATGATCGAATATTATTGACAATAATTGATAATAGTGATTTCACTCCAACTTCAAGCGAATCAACACCCATACCAATCAAAAACGATTCTACAGAACGAATTGTTAAAGTCAATACAGAAATAAGTTACAAAGGAATAGTGGAATTTTTAAAGTATGATACAAAAGCTCTGAATAATTATCTTGAATCATTGGTGGAAAGTAACAATTTTCAAATCTTGAAAATCATAGGCTATAATTTACCTGTGGAAACTTTACTCAATTGGAACTTGAAGAAGATTGTAGGTAACATTAAACAACAAGAAATCAATTTCAAAGAATTGGAAGACTTATATGAGTTTTTAAAGACAAATGTCATCAATGAATTCTCATCTGCCATGCACTATGAATTGCAAAGAAAATTCATTCCTATAACGACTAACTTTTTCAACAAGAAGTTAAGATGGTACAAATTATACTGGAAGAATGATGATGTTGAATATGTTGTTAAAGATTTTTTCAATTTGAATTTCATGCCTGAAAGTATAGAAAATTATAATGTCACAAGAGGTAAAATCATTAATTATTTACAAAATCACCAATTCGTGAATTATAGTGAAATAAAACCTCAGTCCAATACCAATCCTTTATTAAGATTGAAAAACGACATCATATCTCGGAGAATAAAACAAGAAATTCAACCAATAGTATCCAAAAGTATTCTTTTGGCGTTGATATATTATCAATTACCTGTTACTATAATCAGTGGACTAGCATATCAATATTTTGATTTTACTTTGAATGGTTCCATGGCCATATTCAGTTTAGGAATGGTGGTGGGATTCAATTACCTCTCAAAGAAATGGGAAAGTTTTACTATCAATTGGCTAAAGAATCTTTTTGACGAAGTTAGAATAGTTATCGACAAAGATTGTATTGAAGATGGACTTATAAAAGAATTAGCTGATAGATATGACGAAGAAAGAAAAATAATCGATATCAAAAATGACATAATAAAGGGAATAAATATATTAAATAAATAACCATATTTTAAATAAATAAATCATTATCATTAAACCTATAAAGAAGGTGGGGCAGCTTCAGCTTGTCTTTTTGCTTTTAATTGTTGTTCTAATCTATCGAATTCTCTTAAAGCTATTTCTTCTTCAGGATCTAAGATTTGTTCGATACTATCAACTTCTTCAATATAATGTTTGAGCATGGCTTCAATACCATGCTTTAAAGTATCTTCACTCGATGCACAACTTTTACAGGCACCTTGTAATTTTAAAAATACTTTACCAGTTTCTTCATCGAATCCTTTATATTCAATATCACCACCATCATCTTGAATGGCAGGTCTTATTCTAGTTTCAATCAACTCTTTGATCATAGAAACAATTTCAGAATCATTTTCATCATTTTCTTGCCTTAAGGTTTCATCCAATAATTCCTTAGTAATAACAGGTTTCTCTTTAGTAGTTAAAAATTTATCCATTAATTCTGTTACTTCAGGTCTTAAATTAGCCCAATTGATATGATCTTGTTTATTAACAGTTAAGAAATCTGGTCCTAACATGACACTTTTGACACCTGGTAATTTGAATAATTGATATGCTAAAGGTGAATGAATACTTTGTAATGATGATGTGAATTCAAATGTTTTGTTGGGGATAGGGACTATTTCAGCTTCATTACTAATGAATTTTAGAGCATCAGGATTTGGGGTGGGTAAGGTTTGGAAATTCAAGAACCTTCTTGCAATAATGGTATTAACACCATGGATATTCCTCATGGAGTTGGAAATTCTACTCATAGTGATCTTTGGTAAAGTTCTCACAGTCATCCTTGTTTTATTAGTAAGTCGCACTAATTTTCGATTTCGGATCCTGAACTTTTCTGAGCCGCACTACTAACAATTTGAAATAAATTTCACCTTATTGGCTGGTGGATGGCTCAATCATTGGAGATTTTTTCTTCATCACGTGAACAAATATAGATGTTACAGATTTAAACTTTAATTCTAAGATGAAACGAAAGGGGAACTTACAGATTGAAAAGTTTAAGTTAAGGTACGGTTAAGTAAGTTTAAAAAGGATAACTTATCATAGAGAAATTTTTGGGGAGGCTATATATTACAGTCATAAATCGTTACATAATAGTACAATCATCCTTTCTCTTACGGGATGTTCTAGTGGAGATTTTGGTCAAATCAGTCTTCAAGTTAGCTGAACTTAATCTTCTCATGCTTTTAGCAGCACTTGGAGATAACATGATTGAGGCTCTTGAACCTATTCTATTCAATTTTTTATCTCCTTTGAGTTTTTTCTTATTTTTATCATCACTTTCTTGATTGAAAGAATTCAAATAATCAAATGTAGAATCTTCAGAATCATCAGATTCATAAGTTACAGAAGTATTGTTAGTAGTTGTTGTAAAAGCTTGTTCAAGGTCTTCTAAATCATCGATATTTATATGATTATCTTTAGTGGATAATGTATTAGAATCTAAATCGATTTCATCAGTTTCAATTTGATCGACCTCTTCACTTTCATTAGAAATCAAGGAACTATTATCCTTGAAATACCCTCTACTCAATGGGCTTTGAGTTGTAAATACTGAAGTATTATCGTTGTTTAATGATAAATTCGATACGTTGGAGTTACTCAAGCTTAACCTTGGATTTTCTTCGATAATAGGATCAACAGTTAAAGCATCAATATTTTCATTGAATTTTTTTAAGAACTTTATCAACACATATTCATTATCACCAACATTTTTTAACTTCAAAATAGTTGTCAAAAGTAATTGACAAAACACTGTTATGTTCAAATTATAAATTCTATTATTAATTTTGGCAAATTTAGTGAATATTTCATAATAATTAGATGGATAATCTAAATTAATCACGATAATGGTTAATAATTGGATTAACTGATCAAACTGATAATCTATTAAATCAATATCCTTATGAATTTGAAGTTTCGATTCTTTCGACAACTTATAATCATCTTCTATAATATATTGATTATTCAATAATGCCAGTTTAAAATCATTTATAACGGTGAATTTGAATCTTATATCATTGATCCTGACATTAACCCCCGTTTTATTGTAAAAATTAAGGGATTCCCAAATTTTTTGTAGTACAAACGTCTCAGTACTATTAAATTCCATATGCATAATACCTTTATAATCCAAAATATAATACAAAAATCAACCTCCCTTATAGAACTTCACTCTATTCAAACTTAAAACCTATTTCGATGTTATAAAATCAATTTTTAAGCCTTGTATAATGCCAAATTTGATTTTTATAATATCAATTGTTGGGAAATTAATGGTTAAATACGAAGAGAATCTCGCATTGTGTGTTTGGATCTAATTTTCCTATTTTAAGTAATAATGTCGCGATGGTGCGGTTGTTGAAAAATCCCTTTTTTCCCTCCACCATCAATTTGTTTTCCGTTTTGGGAACTGTTGGTGGATGAATTGACAACTTTTATTGTAAATTTTGTTTTCATACGCCAAAAATGAAGAGATTTTGTTACAAAATTAGATCCTCGACATTTCAATGGACTTTAGCTTCAAAAGGCGATGTTTTAATCAATGCAATTTTACCCTTATCTGTCGTAGAGACATTCCATCAATGATGGGTTTCAAATTCATGTTTTATTGTTTGAAGTTAATTTTATACAATTGATTTCTTTTCAAGGTTAAAAATGTCCATTTCCGTGCTTTAGGCTTTTGTTGCTAAGGATTTCTAGAAATTATTTTTTACAGTAATCATATTAGCTTTTTGAATCCAAAGTCAAGTTTCGGCTTTATATGCCTCGTTTCACCTAAAAAATTTTAGCCTAAAGTCTATCCCTTCGGTAACAAATTTCTTGGTCCGGCTAAATATTCTAGTCTTGATTTTTTTTGTCCATGAGGCACTGAGCTTATTGACACAACTTGACAATAAGATTCGGAACTACTCAAGATTCAATCTCTCCAAAGCCGTTATTTTGAGAGTTGAACTTTTTCCCACAACCTAGTTTTTTTCTATTCTATGAGAGGTTTTCGATGAAGAGATTTTAGTTGAGAGCCTTTGGTGATATTCTGCGTCTGTTACAAATTCAGAAGAAAGGATTAATACTCACATAAAACATCTATATATAATCATATGACTACGACAATTTTTTAAACATTAGCCCATGAACTACCACAAACGCAAGTTCTTTGGAAAACCATGGTCCATAATCCTATATTACCTTCGCCGAAAATTAATGGATCGTTAACTAACGACACTGACCTACACCTGGTACATTTTCTAAGTCCCTGACTATTTGAACAAATGATTATCTTTCTTAGAGCATCAATATATCCGTCATTGATTCTTTGACGGGGAACTGTTTTACAGTTTTTCGAAGTGAAAATTGGTTCATCTCTGACTAATTCCAATTCATCTTTGAAATCATTACTAATGTTAATCCAATTGACATCATAGTAAAACATTTCAGCTACTTTCAAATCTCTCACAATAAAGGATGAATATTTTTCTATTATCCAACGTCCTACTTGAAATAAACCCGGTCCTATTTTACCATGACAGAACATTTGTTGTTCTAATTTCAATGCTTGAGTTTTGGACGTTTTGGTTGTAATATCGTTCATTTCTTTCAAGATGTATCCATCACATTCCTTGATAAACGTTTCAAATAAAGGTAGATTTAATGGAGAATTTGAACATGAAGTGAAGTATCGATTTAAAGCATCTTTCATTGGAGTGAATAACTTATTGGACTCTTCCAAATCTTTATGTAATCTTTTCAAAACTTCTTGAGTTTTACTAATAGATGACAATGCATACATCAAAAATAATCTTGGTACTTTACTTATTAAGATAGGTAAAACAATGGAATTTTCAAAACTAATTTTTGATGGTCTTTTATGTTTGTTACTCATATATAATTCCAATAATTCTTGATTTAGGTAAATGATTAGCTCAACTAACCATCTCACATTCCCTGTTAAAGATATAATCGATTCGGCTCGGGTAACAGAATCTTGGTAAGTATCCTCAGTTGGTTTCTTTTTCGAAAGCTGTCTATAAATACTTGACAACAGGAACATTATACCAAAACTACAGCTTCTCAAATTTAATACAATCCATGCAATATTTTGACTTATATTATTGATTCTTCCTTCTAACCCACCCAAGATCAATTGTAATGATAAAAGTTTTTGTAAAGGAGGATTACTCAATAATTTATCCACAGTTTCTTTGTTGAAAACGTCCAATTGGAAATTTATAGCTTTATGACTTTCACAGATTATAGACTCTATGAAACTATCCAAAGCATCGGGGATTTTCTCCATATCCAAAAAATCACCGATCTTCTTACTAACCCTGTCAATTTCTAATTGGATTATTATTAATAAATCGTCACTGTTCAGATTGAAGTAACATGATTGGGAATGATATAGAGCAAACCCTACTGAAGTTTTATATAATTCTTCAGGTGATAACTCCAAGCATTGTAATTTCTCCAAAAAAACGATTTTGATATCCAAATCTGTTTGATTAAGCTCAAAATAAGCTAAATTATAAAATGGAGAGAATCCAAAAGCTATCTGTGACTTCATCTCTAACGTTGGCAATACAAATCCAATTTCAGCCAAACTCGAGATCTTTTCAGGCATCTTCTCGCATCTATTACTCTCATTCACATGTATTATGGTGTTATTTTTACGAGCAAAGGTCCTTGAAGTACCATCACCACAAACAATCACCATAGCACATGTAGTTCCCAGTATACCAATGATTTGGCTGGGGACATTAGTTTGATCATACAACTGGAGGTAATATTCCTTGGTCGATTCCTCATCTTTAGTCATTCCAATTTCACTAAATGCATTTATTATAGGATTATTACTCTCTGCCAATCTGTATCGATACATTGACGTTGAAATTTTGAAATTCTCGTCATAGTTGTAATAATTCACAAAAATATCCATTGAATCTTCGTCGTCAAGGTGAGGTGACACTATATGGAAGGATGCTAATTTCCCAATTCTTAGTTTTGGTTTGTAAATTCCATCGGCGGTGGAAGTGAAATTATCGATGTCCATATCATCTTCTTTCTTCACAGGTTGGGGATCGTTCTCGTCATCTTCGTAAATCACACCATTAAATTCATGTTGTGATAAAGGTGCCATCTGATATACAGTTTCGATTCGTAATTTAGGTGAAGTTTGTGATTCTTTGGGGGTATTATAGTGAGGGTCCATCTTTTGTTTAGCAGCTGCTTCAGTTAAGAAGCCCCAATCTATGAAGATCTTATACGTTATTATTTTATTGGAAAATTCGTCATAGGCGATTAAAATTATATGTTTTTCATTAGGGAATCCGAATTCTGCTTGGGTTATGTTTAAATTCTTATTAATTCCTTCATTTAACTTCCCCGAAAGTTTATGATATTCTACTTTATGTTCACCTTGATAGAATATCACGATTTCTCCATTGGCTCTTAAACCTATACAAGCTTGTTTGGTGGATATTGGGTGACATAAATTATTGGGTTGATGTTGAGATAAACCATAAGAATAAGCAAACTTCTTATCTTCGGCATTGGGTAAATGAACTAATTTTGCTTCCTTACCAATCAATTGACTTTTCTCAATAGGTAGCCATTTAAAGGCCACAACCTTTAATGAGTGATTGGGTTTTGAATTAATGTTGGGTACGATTATATCTTTGAAAATCACTTCCAAATGATTATATGAGGTCAACTCATAACTTGGACTAGGACTATTGATACTATTTACACTGCCATTACTATTCATTCCTTCTTTCTCGTCAATTAATCCAACACCGGATAATAATATATAAAAATTCCCATAAACATCTGAAATAGCCAAATCAGTATTCAAATAACTCCATTCAAGTAAGGATAATTCAGGAATTTGGCCCTCATTAGGTTTCACTATAATCTTCTGAGGGGTGGATAATTTCCAGGTTTTACCATTGACATTTTCAAGATATGTTAGAAGAAGATTTTCTTTATTGTTGGGGATTGAATAAGCTATCAATCCATTCCTAGACCAAGAAAGTAACTTCTTATTCTCCCACTGAAGATATTCCAAATCAATCAGTTCTGTCATGATTGAAATAATTTTCCACCGCGAACTAAGAGATTAAGAGAACAGCTTGAGATCGATATTTTTTTATTATTAAGAGGGGGGGATAATTGGAATCTATAAATCACCTGGAACTGGATATTTACCAACCCATTGAGCAACTTCATCGGCTAATTGTTTAACATCAGCACTTTCATCGGCTAATTGTTTGAAGTTGTTTAATAATTCTTTAGGAGAATCACCTACTTCTTGAGATTTTAAAGCAATGGAAAGTTCAACAGCTCTTTGGAAATATTGGGAAACTTTTTCGAATTCTTCTTCACCAAAACCTCTGGTAGTCATAGCTGGAGTTCCGACTCTTAAACCTGATGGGAATAAAGCGGATTTATCACCTGGAACAGTATTTTTATTAGCAGCAATATTGATTCTTTCTAATACAGCTTCAACTCTAGCACCATCGATTTTCTTGGATCTTAAATCAATTAAAATTAAATGAGTATCAGTACCATCACTAACTAAATCAAAACCTTTAGCTTTTAATTGATCAGCAAATTTAGCAGCATTTTCAACAACTTCTTTTTGATATTGTTTGTATTCTGGTTCTTGAGTTTGTTTTAAAGCAACAGCTAAAGCTGAAATAGTATGATTATGTGGACCACCTTGATGAGCTGGGAAAACTGAAAAATTGATTTTTCTTTCTAAATCATACATAATTTCTTTACCTTTTTTAGTAACTTTTCTAACACCTTTTCTGAAGAAGATCATAGCACCTCTTGGTCCTCTTAAAGATTTATGAGTGGTGGTAGTAACAATATCACTATAAGGGAAAGGACTTTCAGTAACACCAGCTGAAACTAAACCGGAAATATGAGCCATATCACTTAATAAGTAAGCACCAACTTTATCAGCAATTGATCTCATTCTCTTATAATCAATAATTCTGGAATAAGCTGAAGCTCCAGCAATGATAACTTTAGGTCTGAATAAGATAGCATTAGCTTCTAAAGTATCATAATCAATCAAACCAGTAGATTCGTTTAATCTATAAGGCATGGTTTGGAAATATTTAGAAATATATGAAATTTTGGTAGTTGGAGTTTGATAACCATGAGATAAATGACCACCATGAGGTAAATCTAAACCCATAATTCTATCACCAGCTTCTAATATAGCACTGTAAGCATACAAGTTAGCTGGGGCTCCAGATAATGGTTGAACATTGACTCCCCATTCATCTTCATTCAAATTGAAAGCTTTTAAAGCTCTCTTTTGACATAAACTTTCAGCCATATCAATAATTTGATTACCACCGTAATATCTTTCACCAGGGTAACCTTCACTATATTTGTTTTGCATTTCAGAACCTAATAAGTCCATGACAGCTTTTGAAGTAAAATTTTCTGATGGAATTAAAGTAATACTATTTCTTTGTCTGTCTTTTTCTAAACTTAAGATTTCTGCCATTTCAGGATCAACTTCTTGAACTGGCTTTGAAATCAAAGCTTTAGCTTGGGCTGATAATGCATAGGTTCTTATAAACCTAGGTTTAATTGAATAACGTAAGGATGATAACATAAAGTTTTTTTTGCAATTAGGCTGAAAAATTATGATTCATAAATTTCTTCGAGATGTACGAAAAAAAGGTCGTGCCGGGATGGATTCTTGTTATTTATTGACTAATAACAACTAATAGTGAATTATTTGATAGTAATTGACTATTTGATCACTTTAAATCTTATTTTATAAATTTCTATATAATTAGGGTCTATATATGGTATAAATAGGATTTGTGGAGATATCTAGGTTCAAGAGTCAAAAATCTGAGTCATTTGACTCGAAATTGAAGACTGAGTCGCAAGTTCATCGGCTCGATCATTATACAACCGATATTGAGATTCTTTACTTGAATAGTCTACTATGGTCATATCCACAAGGAATCCCCAATTTGCAGCTATGTAGTTGGTCAATCCATTCGTTTTCTATAAGTTTATCAATATTCCATCTTTTATCATCGGTGGTAATCATATTTTGCAAGCATGTCTTCACTCCGGAAGGAACCCCATTTAAATCTAGTCCATGATCTAAAAAGTCTTTATATCCATGATTATCTAATTGAGCGAGTTTCCAAGGATATTTTTTGAAATGAATATAATAGAGCATTATTCCTAAAGACCAAATATCCAGTATTAGTCCATTATACTTGATTTTACTAAAGACCTCAGGTGCAACAAATCGGTCAGTTCCAACGATACCATAACTTTCAGGTTTAGTTGAACTATCAAAGAAATCAATAAGTTTTATGTACCCTTCCTCATTCATAAGCACATTATCGAACTTCAAATCTCTATGACATACATTATTATCATGTAAATAATGAACTCCGTTAATGATCTGTTTATACATGCAAAGAATTTCTGAAGTTTCAGTTTTTTTCAACATCTCTGTAACAGTTGAGCCACCATACTCCATATAAAGACTGACCTTGGAATTGAATTTGGAACTTGTGAATTTATAAACTTTAATGACGTTGAAATGATCCAATTTGTTCAATACCTCATACTCATGAGAAACTCTTTGCTTGTATTCTTCCGAAGACTCATATTTTTCTTTACAATCATAAGCTTTTACAGCATACAATGACTTCCCCTTGAATAAGTCGACTTTCCCGGTAACTCCAGCACCAAGAAATCGAACTTTCTTATCAAAAACTGATGTTTTCAATTCATTACCCATTAGAAACTTTTGGTTGCGAAAATGAAGAAACACTTGAAATATATTATCACTATTTAGATTTGTTAACTACATATTCTAATAAATCAACAACTCTGTTGGAATAACCAAACTCGTTATCATACCAAGCAACCAATTTGATGAAAGTTGGAGATAATTGAATACCTGCCTTTTCATCAAAAATTGATGAGTATGGAGAACTCATGAAATCCGTTGAAACTACGTCATCAGAAGTATAACCAACAATTCCTTTGAACTCACCTTCACTAGCTTTCTTCATAGCTTGACAGATTTCCTTATATGTTGTTGGGGTCTTTAATCTAACAGTTAAATCAACAATTGAAACATTGGTGGTAGGAACTCTGAACGACATTCCAGTCAACTTCCCATTTAATTCAGGAATAACCTTACCAACGGCTTTTGCAGCACCAGTAGTAGATGGAATGATATTAGCTGAAGCTGTTCTTCCACCTCTCCAATCCTTATTGGATGGACCGTCAACAGTTTTTTGAGTAGCTGTGGTTGAATGAACTGTAGTCATCAACCCTTCTTCAATTCCGAATTTATCGTTAACAATCTTAGCAATTGTAGATAAACAATTAGTAGTACAAGAAGCATTTGAAAGTATATCGATATCTGGTGTATAAGTATCTTCATTAACACCCATATTGAACATTGGAGCATCAGCTGAAGGACCAGTGATAATAACTTTCTTAGCACCTGCATCAATATGTTTTTTAGCAGCATCGGATTTGGTGAAAACTCCTGTAGACTCGATTACATATTCAACACCAACTTTCCCCCATGGGATATTAGCGGGATCTCTTTCTTGAAATACTTGAATTTTCTTCCCCTTGATAACTAAATAGTTATCTTCGGATGTGACTTCATCTTTATAAGATCTATGAGTAGAATCGTATTTAAACATATAAGCCGCATAATCAGGTGCAATAAAAGGATCATTTATTGCAACCACATTAATATCCTCTCTTTCCAAGGCAATTCTTAACACCAATCTACCGATTCTTCCAAAACCATTAATTCCTACGTTAATAGACATTTTTATATTGAAGTTTAAAAAAGAGTTCTCCACTAGTTTATATAGTAATTTAAGGGCAAGAGGACATGACAAATGGAAATTCGACGTCCGACCATATCTTACGTAAGAAAACTTCGGACTTAGATCTGATCATACTAATTACCCAACCTGCACCCTAGATATGTCACTCGGGTATCAAACGTCCTTTGAGGTATTAAAATCTTAGGCTCATTAGTAATATGATAATCATACATGCAATGGACGGGAGGAATTAAAATGACTCATGTGTCTTTAAGTGATGTAATTAGATGGAAGTCATATATCCGAAAACCTTGCTAGTATTCCATATAACCCCATTCCGTATAACATCAGCTTTCGCTCCACCTCCTACTATTGGAATCTTAACAGAACCACTTTTGCCTCAGGCACATACGGATAGGAGAAAAAAACCAGTCAGGTTCTCACGTGATATATCCCGTGACTGTATCGTGATGATAAGAAACTTTCTACCTACCTTACAACATGATAAGGATATGCTTAAAAGATAAGAAATAGTCATAAATAACAATAATAAGTGTAAAAGAGTTGAATTGTAACCTCCCCCACCTATAAAAACTCATATCAGCTCTCCTATAACCATAAACATAAAAAGGTAGTGAGATTATCAAATGATCATTCATACGGCCTTAAAAGGGAGAGGACCTAAAGCTGAGAATTTTAAGGGGACTCGAAAGTTGCTGGTTAACCATTTTATATAAATAACTTAAACTTCTGGTTTTCTTTAATTATCAATTATAGAATGAAATTCACTACTTTAATCGCTATTGCAGGTGGTTTAAGCCAAATCAATGGTTTAAATTTACCAAATGTTTTCAATTTACAAAAACCCTTAAATTTACAAGATGAGAAGTATGTTTCATGGAGTTCCAATGATAAACAACAAGATTCTATTTGGAATATTGGTAGCTTAATCAAATCTGGTAATGATGGAGTTTTCGAAAAGATCGGTGAATTCTTAGGTGAACCTTTAGATAAATTGACTAAAGAAACTAAGGATTTATGGTCAGAAATGTTTTCAAAATATCCAACTGCTTTATCATCATTAATTAATAAAATTCCTGGTAAAGCTTCAATTGATCAAAAATTTGATTTCTCTGTTGAAGATGCTAAATTCAAAAATCATAAATTAAGAGGTAAAACTGCTCCAAAATCCTTAAACATCGATGATGTTAAACAATATACTGGTTATTTAGACATTGAAGATGAAGACAAACATTTCTTCTATTGGTTCTTTGAATCAAGAAACGATCCAAAAAATGACCCAATCATTTTATGGTTAAATGGTGGTCCAGGTTGTTCATCAATGACTGGTTTATTCTTTGAATTAGGTCCAAGTTCAATCGGTCCAGATTTAAAACCAATCAGAAATCCTTACTCATGGAACAACAATGCTTCAGTTATTTTCTTAGATCAACCAGTTAATGTTGGTTATAGTTATAGTTCAGAAAGTGTTTCTGATACTAAAGCTGCTGCTATTGATGTTTTAGCTTTCTTAGAATTATTCTTCAAAAAATTCCCTGAATACAGTGAATTGAAATTCCACATTGCAGGTGAATCCTATGCAGGTCATTATATTCCAATGATGGCTAAAACTATTCTTGATGCCCCAGACAAAAACTTTGAATTATCATCAGTCTTGATTGGTAACGGTTTAACCGATGTTTTGGTCCAATATAATTATTATCAACCAATGGCCTGTGGTGAAGGTGGTTATGAATCTGTTTTAGAACCTGAAGAATGTCAAGCTATGGCTGATTCCATTCCAAGATGTGAATCTTTAATCCAAGCTTGTTATGATTCTGGTTCTGCTTGGGCTTGTGTTCCTGCTACTATCTATTGTAACAATGCTCAAATGGGTCCTTATCAAAAAACTGGTAGAAATGTTTACGATATCAGAACTATGTGTAAAGGAAGTAACTTATGTTATGAACAATTAGAATACATTGATCAATACTTAAACTTACCAGAAGTTAAAAACGCTGTTGGTGCTGAAGTTGAAACCTTCGAATCATGTAACTTCGATATCAACAGAAACTTCTTGTTTACTGGTGATTGGATGAAACCAGATTTCAAAAATGCTATCATTGAAGTCTTAGAATCAGAATTACCTGTCTTGATTTATGCTGGTGATAAAGATTTTATCTGTAACTGGTTAGGTAATCAAGCTTGGACCAATGAATTAGAATGGTCAGGTTCTGTTGGATTCTCAAGCGCTTCTGTCAATAAATGGAAAAACGGTAAAACTCATGCTGGTGATGTTAAAAACTTCAAGAATTTCACTTTCTTAAGAGTCTTTGGTGGTGGTCATATGGTTCCATATGATCAACCTGAAAATTCTTTAGATATGGTCAACAGATGGATCTCTGGTGACTTTTCTTTCGGTTATTAAACCTATTTTATACCTGCGTTTTAGTATATCTTAACAACTGTAATTTACTAGTTGAATAAAGAAATCGTTTTCTGTTTTAATCGTCAATTTTCTATCGTCTCTGTTGCACGTCAATTCTTACCTCAGGTTGAAAAAATCTGCTAATCAGTTTTTTTCCCTACCGCACCCACCACCAATCTACTGCCACGAACTCTCCCTAAATTTCGTTCCAGCCTCATTTAAGTCCGCCCAATTTCACTTCCCATTTCGTTTGGAATTTGGCTGCGAAATTTCCCCTTTGGACTAGAAAGTAAACATTCTTTATCATAAATATTTACTATGGGCTAAATTCTTTCACCTTGATACATTGTTTTGAATATCCAATTATTGGATAGAAGGGGAAATTGCTGCATATTTTCTGATCCCATCACTTTCATTAATTTTGACTTCTCTTTGCATCAACGTCGTCAAAGTTTTTTTCCCACCTACATACTACCAATCATGAATCGACCGGGATTCATCCTAATTGGTGTCAATGTCGTTATACTCTTGATGAGTATAGCAACTGGATCCTTGAGTGTGGTTGATTTAATAAAGCATTTCAACATCATTTACATTTTATCAACAGTGTCAAGTTTTCTCCTATGTTTATGGATACTCATACAATTTATACCCTTCAGTCAATTGATAAAGATCATAATGGACTTCATATTGAAAACATTCTACCTCGTTATTGGGATATATAACATCATTGCATTTGTCAAACAATCACATACTTCAAACTTCAAAGTACATTTACTGATATTATACATTATTCAAATATTATTGATTTCAGTATCATTAGTGTTGGAGTTATTTGTGGTCACAGAAACTGTTGAACAAGATGAAGAATCAATACTATCGAATCCACACACTGACTCCACCAAGTTCGAACTGAAACCTTCTTCTATCGATAATGACAATTGGATGAATACCAATGTGGTGAGATTTCAGAGTTATAAATCTGATAATACTGTGATAAATCATAATGAAGTATTCAAACCAGAAATCCAAACTAGAAAAGAGGTACATAGTCATTCTAAGAGTGTACCCAATTTTCAATTCACTCATTCCAAGAGTCACGAGACTTTGATCCCTAATTTATCAGACAACTCAATCCATTCACATATCAGGGATTTATCTGTTCTTGAAAAAGCAGTGGATGAAGACATACAACTCGAAGATGTGGTGAGAAGATCTAAATCAACAGGTCAATTGCATAGCAACCAAAGCCATCGAAAACGATGGAAATCCATTAATGACGAAAAAGTGTTCTTGAAAAACATCAATGAAAGCTTATTACCTGCGGTATTGAAAACCGGAGAAAGTCCAATATTGATGTTGAAGAGACAACAGTCCCAAATCTCACAGACTGTCGAAGAAATACCTCCAATTGTTATACCATCAACTACCGAACATGGTGATCTCCCTACCCCTAAAAAAACAAAGAAGAAATACGACTTGAGTTTTGAAGAAGGTGATGATAATTCCATGAACCTCCCTTACATTTCAGAATTTGATGAACCTGTTGATCAATCCCAATTTAAGAATTTTGATTCAAATTTTAATGTTGAAATTGATGAAACCAAATATAAAGACAGTTTGAATGGTTTGGAGAGTATTCCCCAACCGGTGACTGACAATTGGTTGTCTAAAGCAAAATCATTGAACTATATCAGTCTTAATCAATGGAACGAACACCAAACCGAGTACAAGAACGTGAGAGTTAGATCAGGTTTAACACTTAATGTAGCCATGACTAATTTAGTCGATGATAAAAATTTGAGTAGTGCAACCTTAATTAATGATGAATATCTTTTACCTCCGACAGATCAACGAGCTGACAATATCGATGATTTGAGTGACATTGTTAGTTCCACTAGTGAAAAAAAACCAATGTTCACCCAACTGAATAGATCATTTAGTGCTCCATCATTACACACATTCAGAAATGTTTCAAACGGTTCTCAAGAAAGTTCCAACTATGATCAACAATCAATTGTTGAATCGGTGGTAAGATACCAGACACCACCACCAATTGAAATTCAATCAGAAGAACCACCAATCTCACCCATCAAGAAACTTCTCAATCAGAGTCCAAAGAGATTATTCAGAAAATCAGTCGACTTCAAAGAACAATCAATGCATAAGCATTCAGGCTCAATCATTTCAAGTACATTTTCATTACATTCGAATTCATCGAAATCAACATCTCCTAAAAGATCAGGTTCAAGATCTTCGTCACCAAAACGTTCTTTTAAAAATTTACTTCCCAAGAAATCAGCTACATTACAAAACTTACAACCTAATCCAAGAATTCTTATTTCGCCAACAAATTTACTAAAGCAGGCTATAGTAAAACCCAAAATTTATGATGAAGAACCTCAATGGGATTTAGAAACTTCTAAATCTTCGAATAATTCCAGAATTAGTTCGTTGCCTAGTGCAATTATCGGTGAATATGATAGAGAAAAGTGGAATACCTTGAAAACTCTACAAGTTCAACATACCCCTTAATGTATATATGTAAATTTCTTTACCTACTCTTTAAAATTGAAAAATTTCGCAGCAGAAGACCATCTCAAAAAAAAAGAAGTTTTATCAAGAATGGATGATCTTTTTGATGTTTTTGATGAACAACCTTCTAATGTTCCACAGATAGTGGAAAAGAAGGAAGTTCCAGATAAAGGGACTGGGATTACCAAGGAAACATCGGAGAATGGTGACGGTGATAAAGAAAATAAGAAAAGACACAGAGATGAGAAACCTCATCAAGACAAAACGAAGAAACAAGATACAAAAAAACTTGAAATCAAACCTGTTGTTTCAGATGCTTTAGAGATAGAAGCTTCTAGAGAAGTTGCTGCATCTGATGGTTTACTTGCATCTACAGATAAGGCTGAAGGACAATTGAAGTTGAAACATCAAGTTAGACATCAAGTTGCAATTCCTCCTCAATATCCATATATCCCAATCAGTGAACATAAAAGACAGAACGATGCTAGAACATATCCTTTCACATTGGATCCTTTCCAAGATACTTCCATTTCATGTATCGATAGAAATGAATCAGTATTAGTATCTGCTCATACTTCAGCTGGTAAAACCGTAGTAGCAGAATATGCTATTGCTCAATCTTTAAGAGACAAACAAAGAGTTATCTATACTTCACCAATTAAAGCTTTAAGTAATCAAAAGTATCGTGAGTTGTCAGCAGAATTCGGTGATGTAGGTTTAATGACTGGTGATGTAACTATAAATCCAGATGCTGGTTGTATTGTTATGACCACAGAAATTTTAAGAAGCATGTTATACAGAGGTTCAGAAATGATGAGAGAAGTTGCTTGGGTGATTTTTGATGAAGTTCATTATATGAGAGATAAATCTAGAGGGGTGGTTTGGGAAGAAACTATCATTTTATTACCTGATAAGGTCCATTACGTTTTCCTTTCTGCTACTATTCCAAATGCTATGGAATTTGCTGAATGGATTGTTAAGATCCATGCCCAACCTTGTCATGTGGTTTATACTGATTTCCGTCCAACTCCTTTACAACATTATCTTTTCCCAGCTGCTGGTGATGGTATTCATTTAGTTGTTGATGAAAAGGGAACTTTCAGAGAAGAAAATTTTCAAAAAGCCATGGCTCAGATTAGTGACAATATGGGTGATGATCCAAATTCAACTGAGAAATCAAGAGGTAAAAAAGGACAAACTTATAAAGGTGGTAACAGTGATGGTAAATCTGATATCTATAAAATTGTTAAGATGATTTATATGAAAAGATATAATCCAGTTATTGTTTTCTCTTTCTCCAAAAGAGATTGTGAATCTTTAGCTTTGAAAATGTCAAAATTAGATTTCAATTCTGATGAAGAAAGGGAGGCTTTAACAACAATTTTCAACAATGCTATTTCCATTTTACCAGAAACTGATAGAGAATTACCTCAAATCAAAAACATTCTTCCTTTGTTAAGAAGAGGTATCGGTATCCATCATTCAGGTTTATTACCAATTTTAAAAGAAATTATCGAAATTTTATTCCAAGAAGGTTTATTGAAAGTTTTATTTGCAACCGAAACATTCTCTATTGGTCTTAATATGCCTGCTAAAACTGTTGTTTTCACCTCCGTTAGAAAATGGGATGGTGTTGGTTTTAGATGGGTGAGTGGAGGTGAATATATTCAAATGTCTGGTAGAGCCGGTCGTAGAGGTTTGGATGATCGTGGTATTGTTATTATGATGATTGATGAGAAGATGGAACCTCAAGTTGCTAAAGGAATGGTTAAAGGTCAAGCTGATAGATTGGATTCCGCTTTCCATTTAGGTTATAATATGATTTTAAATTTAATGAGAGTGGAAGGTATTTCTCCTGAATTCATGTTGGAAAGTTCATTCTTTCAATTTCAAAATGCTTCTTCTGTTCCTAAAATGGAAAGTCAATTAATTGAATTATCTAATCAATTATCTACAATTATCATAGATGATGAAAACATCGTTAAAGAGTATTATAATTTCAAACAACAATTGATTGGATATCAAGAAGATTGCAGAAAAGTCATCACTCATCCTGGTCATATCTTACCATTCTTACAACCTGGTAGAGTCATTAAGGTAAAAGTTGGTGACATGGATTATGGTTGGGGTATGGTTGCATCATTCAATAAAAGAATCAACAAAAAACATTCATCACATTCATTTAGTGACCATGACTCTTACATTGTTCAAGTTTTCATTTATTCAATGTTCATAGATGCACCTGTCAATTTAATCAAACCATTCAATCCTGAATTACCTGAAGGAATTAGACCTTCTGCTTCAGGAGAAAAATCAAGAGCTGAATACATTCCTATCACTTTATCGTCAATTGAAAAGATTAGCAGTGTGAGATTAAAGATGCCTGAAGATTTCAAATCTTCTAGTGCAAAGAGAAATTTACTCAAAACATTGAAAGATTTACCAAAGAAATTACCTGATGGAATTCCTTTAATGGACCCTGTTAAAAGTATGAAGATAGAAGATCAAAATTTCAAAGGAATTTTAAGAAAAATTGATGTTTTGGAATCTAAAATTTTAAGTAACCCATTGACTGGTTCAGTAAGATTGAATGATTTATATGAGAAATATGATAATAAAGTCAAAATTGAAAAAGAGATCAAGTCTTTAAAAGAAAAAGTTCTCGAAACTCAAGCAGTGATCCAATTAGATGATTTGAAACATAGAAGAAGAGTCTTAAGAAGATTAGGATTTACTACACAAAATGATATTATCGAATTGAAAGGAAGAGTCGCTTGTGAAATTAGTACAGGTGATGAATTACTTTTAACTGAATTAATTTTCAATGGTACTTTCAATGATTTGACTCCAGAACAATGTGCTGCATTATTGTCATGTTTTGTCTTCCAAGAAAAAGCTAAAGAGACCCCTAGGTTGAAACCTGAATTAGCTGAACCTTTGAAACAAGTTCAAGATATGGCCAGTAAAATTGCTAAGATTTCAAGAGAATGTAAGATTGAATTGATCGAAAAAGATTATGTTGAAAGTTTCAGACCTGAATTAATGGAAGTTACATATGCTTGGTGTAAGAATGCTACTTTCACCCAAATTTGTAAGATGACCGATGTTTATGAAGGTTCAATTATTAGAAGTTTCAAAAGATTGGAAGAAATGATAAGACAATTGGTTCAAGCCGCTAAAACTATTGGAAATTCAGAATTAGGAGAAAAAATGGAAAAGGCTTTGGATTTGGTCCATAGAGATATTGTTTCTGCGGGTTCATTGTATCTTTAGTTAATTTTATAGTTTACTTTATAGTCATGTAATATAGAAAGAAATTGCAGCCATTTTTCGCAGATTTTACTCATCCTCCTGAAATAAATAAAGACCTCAATGACCAACCTCATTCATGAAGGTTATGGCCAACATTATGACCTCCCAATTTGAAGATTAAATGAAATGACCAGTTACCACGTTTAGTATGGAAAAGTGTCATCTCTTTTGCAAAGCCTAAAACAGTATCTAAATGTCACTTATTTTTCGCAATTTAATCATTGAAATTTATAGTCTAAGGGACACAGATTCAATGGCTCCTAAACCAAGAAAGAAGTCGATATTATCTGATCAAGTGGAATTAGTATATGCTAAATCCAAATGTTACCTTCATCCAACTTCATCTAAAATTGATAATGTTGCAGGGTATTTAACAATTTCAAGGGGTCCCAATGCAACCAATAATGATTTATTGGTATCTTTCACAATTGAGAGTACTTTAAAACCAGAGGAATTAAAAATCTACCAGCAGGCTGACTTAGATGACATTAAACCGGATGCTTCGAAAAACACCCCAGAAAATCAAAGAGTTGTCTCCAAACCTCATACTTCAGTATTGTTAGGATCTAATTTTAGTATCCCGATATCATTTATTTACTCAATTCAAGTAAGAAGTCCTTCAATGGGTATGTGGTATGGTTCTATTGTTGTAAACACTCAAGATGGTGAAAAATTACCTATCGTATTCTTCCATGACGACGAATCTCCTTCTACTAGAGCCAGACAAAAAGTCAGAAATCAGAATTTCGAAACATTCAGTGAATCAGGTGAATTATTCTGGGGTGGTGTAGAATTTATGCAAGTATTAGGTGATTATTGCCATTTAGTCAAATCGACCATTGAACCTTCTGTGTACCTTGTAAACCCCGTTACTGACGATTTAAGAAATTTTGCTCCATTCAAAGAAAAGGCTAAAACGCCTAAGCCAAAAGCGTCTCCTCCATTCCAATTACCTGATGTCAATAAATTTATTGCTACAGCTAAATGGAAAGTTTTAGAAACTGTAGCCACTTTTTCCGCCAAAACTAAAAATCAAGTAATTGATCTTGTTGAAGAACATGCACCTTTACCTATTAGACAACTAGTTAACAAACCTGAGGTGCAAAAAATTGGTAATGAATTTGAAGGTGCCAGAGTTTATTTAGCTAAATGGGCAGCTCAAGTCAAAGAAGAAGCTGAAGAAAGTCAAAAAAGATTTCAGGTTAATGATGAAATGTATAGTATCATTAACAAAGAATTAGGAGGTGAAATTTTAACCGACCAAGAAATTAGTAAAACTGGTAGAAGAGAAGAAATTTCCAAATCTGAATGGGAGAGTTTCTTTGATTTTTCAGGACGTTTAAGAATCACTGCGAGTGAAGTAAAAGACAGAATATTTCATGGTGGTGTTAGTCCCAACATCAGAGGTACAGTATGGTTATTTTTATTGGGAGTTTATCCTTGGGATTCTTCATCTGAAGATCGGGAAGTTATTAGAAGAAGTTTATCAACCCAATATGATGAACTTAAGTTGAAATGGGTTAATGATGAGGAAAAGAGAGCTAGTGAATTCTGGAAAGATCAAAAGCATAGAATAGAAAAGGATATCAATAGAACCGATAGAAATCTTCCACTTTTCAAGAATAAGAAAAGAAATGTATCTATCAGTGCTATTGGTTCAAATGTACCACCTGTTGTTAGAGAAAGTTCGCCAGAAACTCCAGACGAAGATGAGAATGACGATGAATTCGATGTTTCAAACATCACTAACCCTCATTTATACAAGATGAGAGAAATATTATTAACGTTTAATGAATATAATGAAAATTTGGGTTACGTCCAAGGGATGACAGATTTATTATCACCATTGTATGTGATCTTACAAGATGAATCTTTAGCTTTCTGGAGTTTTACTAAGTTTATGGATAGAATGGAGAGAAATTTTGTTAGAGACCAATCAGGGATGAAGAAACAAATGTTAACATTGAATCAATTGGTTTTGTTCATGTTACCTAATTTATTCAAACATTTGGAAAAGTGTGAATCAACAGATTTGTTCTTCTTCTTCAGAATGTTATTGGTATGGTTCAAAAGAGAATTTGAATGGGATGATGTTTTAAGATTATGGGAAGTTTTATTTACTGATTATTATTCAAGTCAACACCACTTATTCTTCGCTTTGAGTGTGTTGAGTGATAATGAAAGAATTATTACACAAAATTTGAGAAGGTTCGATGAGGTCTTAAAATACATGAATGACTTGTCAATGAGAATGAATCTTAACAAGTTATTGGTAAGATCAGAATTATTATTCTTAAGGTTCAGAAGGATGATTGATATCATCGATAGAGAAAACAACTCTAAATCTGATAAGAATGAAATTAGTCCTGATTTGAGACAATTGTTATCAAGAGAATTGGTCATTCAAAAAGAGGTAGAAAGACCTGAAGGTGTTGGAGGTGGTTAAATACTACCAAGGTGTTGTTTTAGAGCTTGAAATTTACGAACCTTTTTGTGTGGGTGTACCGATGTTTACTCTCGTCTAGATGCGCATCCTCTATAAAACGTTTATTGGGGTATAACGTGGGTACAAAGCTTTTCAATACCATTGAAGATGACAGAATCCACCCCTTTACTTAAGAGGGCAAGAGATGAAGAAGAGAATTTGGAGTATGAAGAGTATGAAGATTTTGAAATGAGTCCTAGGGTAAAATATTCTTTGTTGACTTTAGGTATTTTAAGTTCTCTTGCAGTGTTATACTTTTTTACAGTTTTTTTACCTGGATATTTCATTCCTGAGTCAACTGACTTGGTGGATATAATCAAGGTAAGTGACAGTAATGTTCAGTTGATTCCATTGAAACCAATCAAGAAAACAGGATTCGAATTATTTGCATATGAAGATAATCAACTTAAAGGAGAAGAGATGGAGTTAAGTTTTCCTGAAGATTTCAGCTACGAATACAATTCCAATAACAAGGAACACAAGAGGAAAGTTGAGAGGCTCATCTTAATTGGTGACATTCATGGCCACTACATTCAATTCAGGCATTTATTAAGAAAACTCAATTACAATGCCAAAAAAGACCATATCATAGTATTAGGGGACTTTGTTAGTAAAGGACCAGATTCTATCAAAGTTTTAGACTACTTAATGAAAAACAAAATCGACTGTATATTGGGAAACCATGAATATTACGTGTTACAAAACTATGCATCTTTCCATGGGAAACAATTTCCTGATTTTGTCAACGGCAGCGCCCATAGTGATGGTCTTAGCATAGAAGGATTCAACGATGATCCTGAGTTTTTGTTGGCGAAAAAATTACAAGCTGATCATATAAAATATATCAATAGTTGTCCTATTATCAAGAAAATAGGTGAAGTTCCTATTTATCGGAAGAAGGACTCGAATGATATATTAAATGGAGGAGTTTCCACTAAGAGTACGAGAAAAGGAGTAGTGGTCCATGGTGGCTTAAGATGGGATTTATCGTTATATGAACAACAACCTGTAGATAATTTAGAAATGAGATCTTTAATTGGTCCCTATTTCAATCAATCAACTGATGATCCCCACGAACCTAATGCCGTGTCTTGGTCCAAGATTTGGAATAAACAGCAAAAGCTTTTGAAATCTGACGAAAGTTTGGTAGTTTATTATGGACACGATGCCAGAAGAGGACTCAACTTAAAGAATTATGCTAGAGGTTTAGATACTGGGTGTGATAGAGGAGACTTATTACTGGCCATGGTATTATGGAATGAATTACAAGACGGAGTCGTCATCCACAAAGAGAAGGCTGTTCAAGTTCATTGTTAAATAAAACCGTTGCTCTCAATGTCTCTACAAATATATATACTTAATTTGATCCCTGATTTTTTTTCTCACACTTCAATACACTTAAATGTATGATACATTTGATGAAAAATACCATGCTCTACAAAATAGATCTCCTGACGCTGAGAATCACTTTGTGTATGTTGTGCTATCTACAAAGATAGTATGTCGTCCTACCTGTTCAGCAAGGTTAGCGTTACGTAAAAATATTGACTTTTATGATTGTGTGCAAAGTGCTATTAAAGATGGATTTAGACCGTGTAAGAGATGTAAACCAGAAACCGTTAAAGATTGGAATCCACAAAGAGTTCTAGTATTGAAAATTATGGAACAAATAACCAACATGGTGTTCCAAGGCAAAAGTGAAAAAGATTTGAATCTTGGGAAACTAGCAAAACAATTCACAGTATCAAAATGGCATATGTTAAGAGTGTTCAAACGATATACGGGGAAAACTCCCTTACAGTATTTCATGCATGTAAGAGACCATGGAAGTTTTGTTGATATACCTATGATTGAAACAAAGAAGAGTTATATCAATAAACAACTAGAGAGTCTTCTAGGAGATACCGGTAATGGTGAGCTTGTTGGAGAATGGAAATTGGGAAGTAATGGAGACCTAGAGTTTCTTTTACCTTCGAACGTAAGTTCTATTTAATTAAAGGGTCAATTGTTTTGTAAAGCATCATGAATTGGGGGTTTTATTCGTCATGTATAGTAATTGGGTTCAGTTGTGGTTAATATAAAAAGGGGTTTATTGAATTTTCCTTAATGGTCTGTTTCTGGACTACTCTCTGTTTAAGACTCTACTGCTTTTTTGATGTCTCTTCAAGTTTCAATATCCGATTTGGAGGCTCCTGTAGTGACTGCAAAAAACACCAAGATGCAACATCGAGCAGTGCTCTAAACCGTCATTACCAATGTCAAACTAATAAACCTGGTTTGCTTAGAGCTTCGAACCTTGAAAGCTTGTTGAATGAATTTCTATTTAAATCCCCCTTGTAAACATACCTACTCCAATAAACTCCATCCCCAAAGAATTACCATGGAGTAAAAAAATGTCACGTGAGTTCTCATAATCAAAGATTTCAAATTTTATGATATGATTTAGATAAATAATCCGAAACCCCATCGTAACTCCATCAAAACTCCAACTACAACTGTAAAGTTAAGTTCATACCTCCGTCACATCAATACATCCATAGATTCAAACCTCATATCATACAATATTATAGAGCACAACTGAAATGACTGAAAGACTAATGATGATCCATAATCATATTAGAGATAAAGAAGATTCAGAATTTATAGAACTGTTCCCATTCATGAATAGGAAAGAAAGAGTTAAATATGAAAAATCAAATTTTCAAAGTGGCTATAAGTTCCCATTAACAGAAGGTAATATCACTATACATGTATCACCTAAAGTTTACAGTAAACCCGAAGATATCGAAAGTATAATATTGAATAATTTTGTTGAAGAAGGACAGAGTAATCTCATATTGAATCTTCAAGATGATTGGGATACTGAATTGTTAGAACATGAGTATGATCATATCATAATCACTGCAAGGAAATGGCAAGAAACCATTGATGAAACTATAGAATTAATTAAAAGACTTCATCCAAACACCAAGGTATCGCTTTGTTACAAAGAAATCACCATACTAGATTCTAATGCAGATATAGTGGTAGTACCTTTCAAAGAGAACAAAATCATCAGCATAACTTCAGACATCAAACCTCCAAAAGAATTTGTCGAATTTGAAGATAATAAATTCGAAGTACTGAATTTTTATAGATCATTGGATGAAAGTAAAAATCATTACAAAATTTGAAACATTCACTAAACTATATACAAAACAAACACAACAATGTGTGGATAATCAATTTTCTTTCATGAAACATAGGAATATATGGGAATATAAGCATAAGATCAATTCTTTTCATTAGCTTTTTCAGCCAATTTCTTCTCAATAGCTCTCTTATATTTTTCTTCATCAAATCCGTCATTAGCAATTTGTTGTAATTCGGCTTTCGAATCGGCTAATCTTTTCTTACGAGCTTGGATCTCTTCATCTCTTCTTTCTAACTCTTCAATCCATAATTTCTCTCTTGCTTTGGCTTTTTCTCTTAATAAATCTTCTTTTGTCTTTTTGGCTTGAGCAGTTTCGTTTTGATAATAAAGACCTCCACCTACTAAAGCTACTAAAGTTGCTAATTGAAAACCTACACGGTAACGGAAATACATTTGAGTTTTTGCTCTTTCACCTCTTTTAATTGATCTGGTTGCTAAAACAATAGCTCCGGTAGTTAATAATGTTCCAATAGGGACAAATGGTTGTTGCTTTGATTTATAAATCATTCTGTCCAAAACATCCATTTCACTTTCACTTATCAAAGTTAGTAACTATGTTTCATCATATTAGAACATCCAGTTATATGTTACATACTCTTGGTCCTTCAAATCGAAGGATGATGGTAATCTCATTGACATCTTGTGATTCGATTTTGAGTAAGTTTGAGAAAGATTCTAACCATTGAACCCAAAAATTATAGTCAAAACGAATTTTCTATCGACTTTCTTCAATCCTTTGGACTCATAATGGGAGCTTTTCAGATGTCAAATTGTTATACCAGATTTCATATATAGGTTTAAGAGTTGGAAGAGGGTTTAGACGTATTACCTAATTCGGAAACAGAATCTCATTTTTCATCTCAATGCCAACCTTCACTTTTAACACTGCTTTGAAAGATTACAAGGAGAAACAGTTATCCACAGATTTGAAAATCGTCGGGTCTATCTTCATTGCCACATTAATAGTATTATTCCATTATGCTTATATTATGAAACAGTTACTTGATAATCCAAGTATGGAATATTCCCAATTATTCATTCAATTTAGTTTATTCCTAATAACTAGTTCTGCCGTACTTTATATATTGATTACAAAAGTCCTTCCTGCTGTTTCACCTAATTCTACCACTGAAAATATCGAAAAGGCAAAGAAAAACCGTTAAATAATGAATTTACGATCATGTCCTATTTACCCTATTCAATCATATTGAAAATATTTGTTAAACATAATTGTTTATCAAATTTCATAAAATCTTCAAATTTCTCATTGTTTTTATCATAGTTGATTAACCATGAAATATCACTTTGTAAACCCAAACTTAATTTATTGAATTCTCTTAATTTCTTTAAATTTGAAGTTCTTTCGTAATTTTTTGCTGCTAATTCAGCATTTTCAATAATCTCATTAGAAATTCCACACATTGAAGCTACGTTCATACCAAAAGATCCTGAAGCTACACCATTTTCCAATTTATATAAGAACGTAATATTTCTTGATGTTGAATCAACTAAAATTCCCATCCTTAAAGGTTTTATTTGGGGATGTTTTTCAAATGATAAACATAATGAATTGAAATGTGTAGCGAAAAATCCTAAAGGATTGATATGAGTTGATAATTGATATAAAACAGCTTCTGCAATGGCATATCCATCACTGGATGAACCCCCTCTTCCTAATTCATCCAAAATAACTAAAGATTTTGGTGTAGCATTATTTAAAATCTTTTTAGTTTCGGATAATTCAACAAAAAATGTTGATTTACCTTGTAAAATATTATCATTAGCACCTAACCTAGTCATGATTCTATCAATAGGAGTCAAAGTTGCTTCTGTTGCTGGTACGTAACAACCAATCTGTGATAAAATAACAGCCAACGCAGTTGTTCTCATAATTGTTGATTTACCTGCAGCATTGGCTCCTGTTAATAATCCAAATCTTGCTTGTTCTCCTCCCAATTGAATATCATTAGGGATAAATTCTTTTTGACCTGAATAAATTGGATTTCTTAATTCTTTGAAATCAATGAATCCATTAGATGATTCAACAAATTTTGGTCTACATGATGGGAATCCAACAGTTTCAGAAGTTCTGGTTAATGCTAATAAACAATCAATCTTACTTAAAATTTCAATGGTTCTAACCCAAATTGAATAGTTATCATCAAATTTCTTGAAAAATTTCAATTTCAAATTTTCACAAATATCTTTATGTAATTCTCTTTGTTCTAATAATTTTCTGACAATGATCTTAACTTCAGGAGACCAATATCTTTTAACTTTTGATGTGGCTCCCATAGTTTGCCAGTCTTTTGGTATACTCTTGATTTTAGCTGGTACTTCTATTAAGTAAATTTCTTTCCCTGAATCTTTGTAACAAATATCTCTTGATTTGAATTGTTGTTGATATTGACTCAAATGTTCATTTAATTCTTCTTCGTAGCTGTTCATTAATTTCATCGATGCGTCAAATTCCAGATCAAATCCTTTAGTTGGAGATATGATATCCTTTAATGCTTGTTCTCTATCAAATGAATTTTCCCATTCATTGATTTCACTTTCAAAATCAGGGAACTTGTTGATAAACTTGAAAAGTGAACCAGTTTTACCATCAATGAAATTTTTCAATTCATTGACCAACCCATGAATATTTTCGAAACTTTCAATTACTTTTAAGAAATCTTTGAATTTTAAATTTCCACTATGGATTCTTGATAATAATCTTTCCAAGTCTGGCAATCCAGTTAATTTTGTTTCAATGATTGATCTTACTTCCAACCCTTCATTCATCAAGTAATCAACGGAATCAAATCTTTCATTGATTAAGTCAGAATTCAATAAGGGATGTAACACCCAACTTTTCAATGTTCTCTTACCCATAGGTGTAATGGCTCTGTTTATTAATTTCAATAACGTTCCTTTATCACTTCCGTCATAATTGTTGTTTAAAATTTCAAGATTATGTAAGGTAATACCATCTAAAATCAAATGTTTGGATTGATTTTTATTGATTTCATAATGTTTGAATTTTTGTAAAGTTAAAATACTTTGATCTAACTTCAAAGTTTTCAAATAAAATAATAAACCTCCAAAAGCATTGAATGCCACCTTATTATCTCTCTCCATTGTCTTCAAGACTTCGGGGATTTCTTCAAGATAATTGCATGAATTCAAATATTTCAAAGTTGTGTCATTATCCCAAAATTCTTTTTCACTATTCAAGTTGTTCCAAATTTGATTGGAATTGTTGAACTTTAAGATCTTGGTTGCAATGGGACATAAATTGTTTTTCTCTACCAATATTTCTTTGGGTTTGACTTGAGTTATCAAAGTGTCTAACTTTGAACATTCATTGTCATCGGTGAACTCGATATATTGTAATTCAGAAGTTGAGGTATCAACAAATACTACCCCGAAAGTCTTGGAATCTTCGTTTAATTGGAATTCTTTGATACTTAAACAATATACTGCCATGTCATCACTGATCATGTTCAAATCAGTTAATGTTCCACCGGTCAAAACACAAGTCAATTCTCTCTTAATAACTTTTTCTTCCTTGGAGTTAATTTGTCCGTTTTTACCTCTTATTTCTTTGGCTAACAAACTTTCCTTTTGATCTACTTTGGCAACTTTATAACCACTATTGATGAATTCTCTTGCCCAATAGTCAAATGACATTTCTGGTATACCAGCTAATTTCATATTCGCTCTACCACCTCCAGCTATCTTTAAATCGAACTTGGTATTTGCTATAATGGCATCATTTTCATACAACTCGTAAAATTTTCCTTTCTTAAAGAAAACCACTGTATCCCACATCAAGGATTTGATTTCCCAATATTGTTTTTCAAAAGGGGTGAACTTAGCCCATGCCAGTTGTGGTACATACAAAGTTCTAGGATCATACTCTGGATCGTCAATTGTTCTTTGTTCGCCGTCTTTGATATTAACTAACCATTGATACCTTTCCTCGTTTTCTTTAGTAAAACTAGAAGGTTTTTTGGTGATAAGTGGAGAAACAGAAGGTTTACTTGGTGCTTTAGTTGGGGTGAATGAAGAATTAGCTGTGAATTTGGATGCAAAATCTGATTTAACTGATGGTTTTGCTACTGGGGCTTTAGATTTTGGTTGAGGACTAGCTTTAGATTTTTTACTTTTAGGCTTGATAACTACATCGTCATCTTCTTCTTCAACCTCAACTTCACTGGCAGACTTTTCATCTTCATCATCAACGATAAAGTCACTCATGTCATCTTCGTCGTCATCATCGGCAGCATCAGGTTTGAAATCATCTTCATCTTCGTCATCACTTTCTATGATTCTTCTTCTTTTCTTGGGAATAATATCATCTTCCTCATCGTCGTCTTCAGTATAACTGATACTTTTGACTTTACGACCAGAATTGGTTTCCTTCTTTTCTTCTTTCGGAACAGGTGAAGAACTATGTTGCTTCCTTCTTTCAACCTTTTTGGAGATTGGTGATGATTGAGGAGCTAATTCTTGATGATCGAATTCTGATGTCATAGGAGTATCCGTTAAGCTTGTATCCATCATACTACTATCATTCTCCTTATCACTTTCATCGTGCAGGTTATCTTTGATATTAACATTGGATTTTTCTGACACCAAACCATGTACTGGTGATGAATCAATTGGGGTTGGGGGAGGGATCTTTTTCACTGGCTTAAAGAATGACATCAAGGACAGTTGTTTCATTTTCCCGTTGTCATTCTTCAGATTAGGTGTCATAGGCTTCTTTACTTTCTGTGACATCTTTATTATTGAATTGAAATTTATCGAGAAAAGGTTCAATCTGGTTTATGATATATATAACACGCGAATTTCAAATTCGCGTTGGGGTCGCATTTGTAACGCATCTGTGTTTTGCAATCAGAGATGTGGCATTTGTTTTTTGCAGCCATTTTAATTTTTCACTTTACTGTGGAATGTGCAACCATTTTACCATGGTTTAAACAAGAACAGTTTCTTTTGAAGATAAATAGCGGTAATTATGATGAGCATTTGATTTATCAAAAGTTGCAACAAGCCTATGAAAATATGTACGCATTACCTAATAATCACCATGCAAAGTTATATTTGGGAGATATAGATAAGTTCAAACAATGCATAGTAGGGACAGAAATTAGGTATTACATCAAATCATTTGAGATGGTACAAAAAGAATCTGAAGCTTCTGAATGCAGAATAAACGTTAATCCTGAGTATGAAGTAATCATTACTCCTAGCGAAAACAGTGAAGTGATTCTCCATGAAACCAGTGATATCATATCCAAACATTTAGAAAACAGAATAATAGAGAAGTTTAATCTCTTACAAATCCCGGTATTTTCAGCAATAGAATTCTACGATTTTGATAATTTGAATTACGATCTACAATGTTCACTTGATTATCAGGATATAGGACAAATTAAGTTGGTGGAGAATGATTTGAGGATGACTTTGCATGAAATTTTTGACATACCGGAAAATTGTGGGTTTCAAAGAATTGACAAAGAATTCACCGGAGAATTCAAGCAAATAATCGTAGTTGACATTCCTGTTAATGGAACCTTTGTTTGTCATAGAGGGTCTTCCAGGACATGCAAAAAATCACTTGCGGAATTCAGTAACCCAAAATATAAACTATTCAGAGATACGTAAATCATACATTTAATATATCACTTTTTTTATTTCTTTTTCACATAACGATTTCATATTTCGTATCGAATTTCAATTCCTTGTGTGGTAATACAATGGAATTGAATACGAATATATCCTGCAAGACTGAGATGTTTTCACATAATACAACAATATTGTTGATTAACCTGATATTACCATCAGAATTGGTGTGTATCACGTCTCTGCAAATGGTAGCATTGGTGATGGTTCCTTCAATTCTACCCCATTTGCCAATTTTCACATTATTGGAGATGATTGCATTATTGATAAAAGAGTTATCTCCAATGACAACATTATCGCCGATGATAGCATTTTTTATTCTGGTCCCTTTTCCAATAATAACATTCTTCCCAATGGAAACATTGGGCCCAATGTTTTCATTGTCATAAACAGCGTTTTGTTGTTTCAAAAAGAAACCATTAGCTAATAATGCTGATAAGGGGGTTTTCAAATTATACCAAAATACGTTATCTTTGAAGACGTTGAACTTTAAATCAGAATCAGGCAAATTCCTAAGAATATCCCATTCCAAAGAAATCTCTTCCCTCCTTCCCTTCAACACTTCAAAAATCTTTTTATCAAGGATATATATTCCACCATTGATCAAAATATCAAACTTGGTGTTGAATTGGATTGTGAAATCCTTCGATGGCTTTTCCACATAATGTTCAACATTAACAGAACTTTTGGGTGAAACAATAGTTCCAAATTTATTGTTTATATTGTCACCTACCAATTGATCAGAATCATCAGCTTTCACACTCAAATACTTCTTGAAATTTTCAACTATGGTAAGAGGGTTGATACCTAAAATTGTGACATTAGATGTGTGCTTTTCATGGAAGTCCACAAGCTTTTTAAATGGATAATCACAGATGATATCCCCATGAATGAAAACGATCCCTTTACCTTGAAATAACTTATCTTGGAAGTAATATAATCCTCCTGCTGTGCCTTTCGAATTAGCCTCTGATAAGTACTCAAAACCAATGTGTGGGAGTTTATTTTCCATATCTTTAGTGAATTGTACAAACTTGCTAGAATCTTTATAGAATCCTAATAAAAACACATTGTCTATCTCTTTAACCTGGCTGATTAATGAGTCTATGATATGTTCAATTAAGGGTCTACCAGCGATTGCAAATAGTAATTTGGGTGAATTGATCGAGAGTGGTCTGAATCTGGTACCTGTGGTTTCACCACCAACCAAAATAACAACATTGTATCCCATTCTTGGCTAAAAAAACTTTCTTATAGGGGAAAAGTCTCCTGCTTCTTGTAAATGTGGAGTTGAAACTATAGATCGCAAATAGATCTCCTGATTTCGTGCAGGACTTAATTTGCCGAATATAACTTTAAAATTGTAAAAAAGGACTTTATCTACCGAAATTGAAGTCATTATTCATTACTATTTACTAAGAATTGAAGTTTGATCTTTTTTGATGAAGTATTTTACAATATCAATAGCACCTAACGCATCTTCTCCACTATCATGTTGGCCGGTTTGGATTTTTTTACCGAGATAATTGAATACCAACATCTTTAAAGAATATCTGAATGTAGGTGACGTTTTATGAGGAGGATAAAGTATAGCTGTGTCGACAATTCTGTTGTGAATGAGCCTCATTGAATTTAAATCATTTTCTAGACCATGACCAATGAGAACTGTTTCTGAATCCATTATATCATTTAAAAGTTTGATCAGCTCATTGAACTCTAATGCTTCATCTTTAATAGATTCTATACCAGACCAACGAGAATTCAAATCAATTACCTCTCCAATGGGCTTCACTAAAACATCTAAAACTTCCTCTCCTGTGAAAAAATCCACGGCTGTGATCCTCAACAACTCAAATCCTTTGGTGGTAAATCCCATCTCACAATCTATCCCAATAGCTTTTAATGCATTCTCATTCCTTGTAAATACATCACTTGTGATTTTGAACGGAAGGAAGCTTTGCATTTCACCAGGATTATCCCAGTAGAAGACATGATAGTTATATGATGTACATGGTTCTGATTCATTATCTCCTAATACATCTCCACAACATTCGTAAACTCTCTTCCTGTCCCTCTTTATAGCTTTACCTGCGTGAAATTGGCAATGTATGGGTAACAATTGATCGGACAACTTGAATTCTTTACCACATCTTCTACATTTCCGTTCCTCACTGGGAGTTATTGGAGTAGGAACATCCATTATGTAGCCATACTTAACCAATTTATCTTTGGGTATAACCAATTTCAACAACTCATTATAATAATCATCATTAGTGAGTTCTTTGGTTTTGATCTTATATTTCTCTGGATTTTTGAGTTCATGAATCTTTCTTTTTATGTTTGGCATATACGTGAATTTGGAAGTGGTGGTAGCTATCTTGTACTCTTCATTTATGGCTTTCAACTTGGGAGTTTTCAAGTTTGGCTCAGTCAATTTAATCAATTCATATATGTTCTCGATATTGGATTTCCTCACTTGTAAAGTTGCAGGTGATGAGATGTTCAATTGCTTTGGTGTTATAAACTGAGGATCAGATTCTATGTTCAAATATACAGACATATTGGAATAATATTCTTTTAACGAGTTTGACTTTATAGCAAGTTCGAATTCTTTCTGCTGGGATGAAGTGTTATCGAGCTTATGGATACTTTCTATGCTCTTGATATTCTTCAACCTATCATTCAGCGGGATTTTAACATGATGAACTGGTTTAAACCCTTCATTATGTACTTTCTTGGGTTCTGGTAAATCGTTTTCAATCTTTCTTTTCACATTAGATGAAGGTTCTGAGGAGCTCTTCAAAGTGTCTGGCACTGTATCCCTTTCAGGATGTTTGAATATGCAATTTATTAATTGACAATTGTTCTTGGGACAATTGATTCTACTGAAATAATCATCATGTTTAAACATTTAGTACCCAAATCTTTGCAACCTCGCAGTTACCCTGACGCGAATCAAGACTTTTAGTTACCCGGACACTTTCAAAGTTACCCGCTCCTTTTAAGTGGTTACCCTGTCAAATTTTGGGGTTACCCTGCTCATTTTCACACGACCTCATCTCATCGCAAAAACTATAAATAAAGGTCAAATCTCCTCCTCTTAGTTTTTTCTCTGTCGACGTACTTCATAGGATCATTTCTATAGGTCACGTCTCTCTTTGACTCTTCAAAAGAGCCACTGAATCCAACTTGGTTGATGAGTGAGATACCCTTATACCCTCAAAGTGAGATAATTTAGCTTGGTCCGTGATCCCTTGTGGTCTGGTCATCTATTGTTTTTGCCTTTATGATTCTTTGAATCGTTTTAAAGGAGCGATGATCTTTACCCTTTGATTCATACTTCTTCGGAAGGTTTATCCTTGGGTGGGTATAAGTGGCTGTCTGACAAGTTACAAAACAACTTGATACTTGGAAACCTTATGTTGTGGTCGACCAACTGATTATGGATTACAATCATATTGTATTCTGTATGTTGAACTGAGTGAATCATTCAATTCAATTTATAGAGTGTATTGTGTTTTCTTCCTTTTTGTCTTATTCACCTTTCTTCCTTCTAATTGATTGACGTAGAGATGTGATGCGATGTGTGATGAGATGATTTGTAAAATTCTATTTAAATCTATACAGTTTCAACCCTTGTAGGGAATTCATATAATGTATAATAATCTACAATTTCGCCATTCAAATTGTTCTCTCCGTTTATGGGTAAGTAAAAGATGTTTCTCAATTCGATATCACCCAAGAACCAAAAATCTTTCAAGTTTTGGATAAATCCATAATCACTAGGAATCACCAAAGAGTCGTAGTTATCTTGATTGTTTTGGATTTTCAAGAATTCATAAATGGATAATTTGACTGTCATGAAAAACTGATCAATACCCAAGACTTTGAAACAGAAATTGGAAGTTAGTGGATTGGTAACAGCTTGTTGTCTAGTTGATCTCATCAAATTGGAGAACTCAAAGGTAGTCAAACCTTTACAGATTTGAACAGTCTGAGTTAATGATAATAAGGTCACCCAGGTCAATTGGAACCAACACCAAATGATCAAATTGAAGCCAAAGTTGGCATTAGTAAAACCAGAGCATAATTCATCTGATAAAATACATTCGTAGTCAGATTCGTAACCATCCAAATCTTCTAGTTTATCGAAATACTTCAAACATAAAATGGAATAAATCACAATAGCCAAATTTAACGAATAAACGAACATCATAAAGATCTTATGATTTCTTACTCCAATATTATTGTAAACCCATGGACAATAGTGATCAAATCTTGCTATGAGTTTATTCTCTTGTCTACTATAACGAGATCTAATTGGTTTCCTAACGAATGACTCTACACAGAAACTCTCATCATCGAATTTGTTTTCACTTATTAATTCTTCAATTTGTTTATAGATTTTATGATTATCAGTTGGAACTGGCACAAATCCAGGGTTTAAAGTCATGGATTTGTAAAACGTATAGACGATTACACCCATCAACAGTATAAGTATTAAATTCAAAAGGAAATATCTGGTGAATATCATCATCGGAAACACATTCAAGAAATAATAAGTTGTAACCAAAAACAAGGTACCTGAAAAGATACCTGAAGCAACATTCGATTTCATCACTGCTTTATCAGGTACATATTCACTAACAATGAGTTCCCTCAAACCATAAGCTAAAACGAAGATGACACCAATGGAGAATAAAAATTTAGGAATGGCAAAACCAGTATTCCAGGTATTGAATTTCAAGAAAGTGAACACCATCAACCAGGGCATTTGAAAACTAGCAATTTCATATTTTCTTTTGGAGTCCTCTGACTTATTCAAAGGCTCCCAGTTATTCGCTTCAAATCTTCCACATTCATTTAAACTTTGAATCCATAATTTGTAACAATCCATATCTTTACTAACTCCGAAAGTATCTTTTCCCATATTGTTTTTATGGAACAAATCAGTGTTTTCATTTATAAGATACTTGAGAATTGGTTTATAAGCTCTAGTGAAAGCCCAATGAATGGGTAAAAAGCTCGACTCGTCGGATTTATTAACATTTGCTCCGAATTTGATTAACAATTTAACCGACAAAACATCTCCTTGATAACAAGCCCAGTGTAAAGATGTTCTCTTCCAATTATCTTCTTCATCGACATAAAATTCATAACCAGTTTCGTTTCCAGGACAATATTTATACAATAGGAAAACAATCAATAATATATTTGAACTGAGAACTGACAACTGAAGAGCATTATAATGCTGATTATCGAAAAGTGTGGGGTTAGCACCTTTCTCTAATAATAAATGAACAATGTCAAGAAGACCGTTTCTACATGACCAATGAAGTGCAGTTGAATCCAAATCTCCACCTTTTTTATCGACCTCAATACCATTTTCAATTAAGTATTTGACCACTTCTCTTTGATTGTTGATACTTGCCCAATGTAAACCTGTAATACCATCACTGAAAGTGTCGTTGATATTTATTTTCTTTGATTCAAGTAATTCTTTGATTGTTATTAAGTTTCCTTGTCTACAACTAATCATGAATGAATTCAAATCTGGATTGAGATCTTCTTCATTGATGGATTCTGGGGGTTTAACCGAATTTAGATTATCAGTAGTAACCTCCGATACTGCTTGAGTGGAATCTAATGACACATTAGATTCAACAGATTGAATATCTTTGTCCACGGACTGGAGATCTACTGATTGAAGTTCAACTGATTCACTCATAGTTTTTCGCATCAGCCTTCTAAATTTCGTATATTGATAATTTTGAGTGATGGTAATTCAATCTACATAAAGTGGCATGGGCTGACCAATAAAGATGGCCCGTACTGGACTTTTGGAATTGTTGGAACTGTTCATGAACCTTAGAATCTTGAGTAAGAGATTTGAAAGGTCACTAAGGTTATCTTATCTTGATAGATAAATCGTCTTTTCTCCAATTGAAGAAATTGTTGAACCAATTACTTCTTAAATCTTTCAAAAGAATTTCATTACTATTATAGGCACTTACGTTATCCAAATACTTTTTCAAAATAGCATAGTTTCTGGTGTTACTCTTATAAGATATAGTGATCAAATCACCAACAATTGGAATTAACCCTAATAAAAGGTCCACTATAATGTTGAAGATGAAAAATATAATAAGGTCAGGTGGGAGTCCATTGGTCAATCTTCTAGTCATGTAGACTAATTGTAAAGATTGATAAGTGGTTAAAATTATCCCCACAAATGGTAATAATTGAACAATTGCAGAAGTTCCAAAGGGAACTCCAATGAAATTAAATGCCATATCATATCGATAAGCTTTTCTCTTAAAGTCAGATAAAATAGTCAAGTCATTCACTGATAAATTGTCTGGAACTTTCTTAGATATCTTTTTGAATTTAGTTTTCTTATTATTGACTGGAATTTTGTCATAATAAGGATCTTCCATTGTGATATTTAAATCATAATTGAAGTATCTTTTGAAAACCTTCTTTAATAAGTAATTAAGCATTTTTATAAACTAACTGAAAGTAATTGAAATTGGTTTTTTTATCTAAACAATTTTGGCTGTTAAAAATATCTAAGTTGCTGCGAAAATTCACATGGAGCCCTGTCATGTTAAGTAGGATATTTGGAATCAATCAAATTGATAGTAAAGATCATGATATAAATGATGATGGGACAATAGAAGATGAATTTAACAAGCAGTTAAGAGATAAGATTCATAATAATCTAATGAGAAGAAGATTTAGCTCCGAAAGTGAATACTTTTCCATTGATGACCAAACCTCAATGTTATCAGGTAGACCGTCATCATCAGGAAATATGTCAACTAAATCAATGATTAGTGAAAGGAATGAAAGAATAAACAAGTACCTTGAAGATCAAAACACTAAATTCAATAAATTAATTGAAAAAAATCTAAATTATGTTAGTCATACTAATTTGAAAGATATCTATAAATTTGATAACTTGAATGATGAAAAGATTGATGAATTTTTATCCAAGATCGATAATGAAAGTAAATATAAAATTTATAGCAAATTAGAGAAGGAGTATAAGACCAACAATTTCGAAAATTTGACAGTATTATCAAAAATCGAAATATTAATAATTTTGATTATCAAAATTGATTTCTTGATATTAAAATATTCATTACCCATACTGAAGGTGTTTTATAGAAAATTCATTTCCAATCAAATGATTCTAGTCAATAACAATAATTTTAATAAGTTATTAACCATAATGATAAATTTCATCAATAATTTTGAAAACTTCGATTTTAAAGAAGATGAAAAATTCGAAGATATTAATGATAATAATGAAAAGAAATGGGTTAAACCATCAATTTGGAATATAGTGCAAAATTACTATAGTTTGAATTCAGTACTTAATGCAGCTGAAGAATTTGTAAATCAAATTCAATAAAAATGCAAAGGCGTAACATTATAGAAAGGTGAACAATTAAAGTCGGAAATGTTCAATAGGTTAAATATAAGTTTTCAAAGGTGAAATCAAGAATGAAAAGGACTAGGTCTCTCTAATTTAAATAAAGGCTTGCCTTGATGTCGTCATACTCTTAATAAGGTAAAAATTTGACGGGTCGATGCGGTATTGATAAAAAAAATACCTTGCCTGGTTCTGAGATTCGTTCATGTCCCCTGAACCCTATCGCGTCATATCACTAACAAACGACAGCATTGCCTAATCTATAATTAGCAAAATAGACCATTTTTCCAATCTTCTGTTAGGAAAAACTTTGAACATTCTTAATATTCAAGAAATATTCGAAATCTTATTCCCATGAGTATTACATAATATGTTCAACTCATTTTACTAGCATTTACAGGAAAAATAAAATCGGGTTTCCTAATTGATCGTAATTAGCAGTATAGACGATACCGACATATGAGGACATACGTAACAATAAATTCTAATTTATAACTAATTGTTTAAATTGGTTTATAAACTAATCCCCTATTTGAAGACATCTAAGAGGTTAATAAAATAAATCACGATCTGGGACATGTTTTTAGCCCAGGCAAATCAGGAATTTAAGATTTGCAAGACATTTTCTTTTCAAAGGGTTTTCAGGAGTTACATTAATTTGCAGTATATAAGTAATAGTAATTCAAGAAGTTTATAAGCCCTTACTTACTTAATAGGTGATATTCATAGGATATTTATAGAATATTAATGAAAAAGAATTTTTTTTAGGATCATGAATCGGAAGATGTGAACTATAGTTAATGTGAGAAACCTCTATAAAAACTAACTCTTACCATTCCCCTACTATACTGATAATGTCAATCGTAAGTAGTTAAAATCTAATTGTCTTAGAAATAAGACATTTAATCTAATAATGGGGGACTCTCCTATTTTCTGTTAAAAGTAAAATATTCACACGACATAAAAATCTAGAATTTAATTTTAATCTACACGATTTAGGCCTTTCCAACCTGATTTTATAAAAACTTTCAAAATCCTTTATCAATTTCAAATCATTTTATTTCAAATTTGAATTACTTTAAGTAAACTTCAAATAATCCAACTTCCAAATCATCATTTAAATAATTTCATCACTTAACATAGTTTTGCAGGTACATATTAAAGAAATCCAAATCATTAGAATCATCAGAATCATTTTACAGATATTTCATTTTACAGATATTTCATTCACAGATATTTCATTCACACATAATTTATAAATTCTTTTAAATCAAATCGACATATATCATTTCTACATAACTTGAACTATAAACAAATTGTACTAAAATTGTACTGGTATGCATAATGGATCAATTTGAATTAAATAATGAATTTAACTATAATGGGAATCTAAATTTAAAGACTTATCATCAACCTCAGTTATCAATTAATTCAATTAATTCCATAAACTCAAGTAATTCTATCATTGAACCAGTTACTCCTCCTAATCATTATAATTATGAAAGAGAAAGATTTGATAATAGTATTGCTAGAAATAATATAGCATGTGGTGGTAACTCCGGCTCCACCACCGCCACCGCGGCCATGGGGATGGCAGTAAATAGTACCCCCAGTGCCGGGAATACCGTTACCTCAAAACATTTTGAAGATATTGATAAAGAATATCTTTCAACCATTAATAAAGTCCCTTTGAATCAACTTAAAAATGAAATTTTAAAATTATCTAAAGATCAATATGGTTGTAGATTTTTACAGAAAAAAATCGATGAAAATTTAATTCCAAATTATTCCATTAGATTTTCAAATTTCGAAATAATCTTTGGTGAAATCAATAATAACTTATATGAGTTAATAATTGATCCTTTTGGTAATTATTTGATTCAAAAATTAATCAAATATTGTTCTAATGAAGACTTGAATTTGATCTTGGAAAATTTATCATCAAATTTGTTCCAAATTTCAATCAATCAACATGGAACTAGAGCTTTACAGAAGATTATCGAGAATTTGAATTTGAATAATAATCATCAATTGAATCTTTTGATTTCTGGTTTAAAACCTTTCATTATTGAATTAATTAAAGATTTAAATGGTAATCATGTAATTCAAAAGATCTTAAATAAGTTCAAACCTTTACAATGTCAATTCATTTATGATTCTATTTTAAATAACTTATATGTAATTGCTACTCATAAACATGGTTGTTGTGTTTTACAAAAATGTCTTAACCATGTTACAAAATTTCAATTAAATCAATTTGTTAATGAAATTTTGGCAGATCATAATTTCAATAAATTGATTAATGATCAATTTGGTAATTATGTTTTACAATATTTAATCTCCATCAATTCTTATAAGATTCACATGAGTTTCTTCAATAAGTTAATCAAATTCAACTTGGTTAATTATTGTAATTTGAAGTTTTCTTCCAATGTGATTGAAAAATTCCTTAAAAATTGTTATAATAATGAATCTTCAAGTGTTGATTCTATTCATTTTGTTAATTTAAAATTTGATTTAATAGGTAAAATCTTAATCAATAATCAACTTTTAAATAAATTGATCAATGATCCTTATGGAAATTATGTTATTCAAACTTTAATTGATCATTTGGTTAATCCTCAAGTTAATTATTTCAATATTCAACCCACTAAATTATTAGCATTGGTTGATCCATTGCCTGCCAATAATGAATTGATCAAATATGCCATCATTGAAAGATATTTCAATAATTGTAGAATCATCAGTTCTTTTGGTAAGAGAATTCAACTGAAAATTAATGTGATTTCGAATAATTCTAATAACTTGATCAATAATCAAAATTATCATAACTTTGATGATTCAAGCTTTTCAAATCAAAATCAAAATCAAACTCAAAACCAAAATCAAAATCAAAATTATAATTATAATCAATCAAAGAATTGTCATACCCCAACTAATTCAATAACATCTTTTGAATCAACAAATTTTAATTCTTTTGAACCATCAAATTTTTCAAATAGATCAAATTCTTATCCTAAAATTCATTCAAGATCAAATTCCTTACAATATAATTACTACATGGATAATTCATTATCCTCAAATATGAATAATTTGAATTTAAATTATTCCTATACTCCATTATCAACACCCATTTCAACTCCTATTTCAACTCCAAATCCTAATAATTATTATAATCAACCTCCCAATTTAAACAATCAAAATTTATCAATTCCTTTACAAAATAATATTCAAGGTTTGGGTGTCAATGGGATTAATCAGAATTCACTCCCATCAAAAGATCAATTGAATCCAAATTATCAATCATATTTGAAAACTCCCCAAATTTTTGCTAATGCCCCTAATGATTATGATACTAATCAAATTTATTATCGATAATTTCAACGATAATTTTATGAAAATCCTTTTTATAGTTTGTCTTTAATTGTTGTATTGTTATGTGCTATATTTCATTACTATAAATACATATTTACTTTATTTTCTTCTCTTAACTTTATCCCAGACACTTCCATTTTTCCTTTTTCTACTAGTACTTTCATTAATGTTCCTATTATTATTGAAAATTGAAAAATCTTCTCCAGCAAAAGTATTTTGTAATTCTCTTTTCTTTTGATATTTATCTTTCTTAGTTTGAACTGTTGGTAATCTAGTAAAATTCTCTTCTTCATATGTTTGGATTTCTTTTTCTTTTTCTCTATCCCTTGATGTTTTGACCCCACCTCTACCGTGATTAACAATATTAACACCAATAGATTTTTCTTCCATTGGTAAATCACTGTTTTCTTTAAGATATTCTTCCATACTTTGTAATTTTTTAGTGGACTTACCATCACTTGAATTATTGGTTGGTGGTGCCATGGCGGATATTTTTGGAGGTTTATAACTGTCATTAGAAGAGCTCATTGGTTTCTTCATTAATGATGATGCATCTGGTTTATAAGATAATTCATCTTCACTTTCACTTTCACTTTCACTATCGTCATTATTTTCTTCGTCGTCACTATTCTTGGCGGCATTCACTTGTTGTTTTTGTTCAGAATTGTTGAAGTCTGTTTCCATCTTGTTATAACTTCTAATCATCTTCTCTAATTGATAGTTCAATTTCTTCTCCAATGGCTTGATACCTTTTTCTAACGTAATTCTTTGAATGATACTATTCTCGATAGCTTTTTCTCTTACATCATCAACTTGTTCATCGCCTTCGATTCTTTGTATTTGGCTTAATATGATAAGTGTTAAATTATTAATATATGATAAAATTGAGTTATTCTTTAAATCTAATAATGAAACATTTTCTAACTTATTCTCCGAATTATTTAATAAGTCTTGTATGAATTTAGAAGTATCTTCATCTTTATTGTTTATAAGCTTTTCGATAGATTCATTACTACTATCTAATGACTGTATCATGCCCTTCAAAATTGAGTTCAAATCCATCTTGATTCAAATGTCTCACTAAATGCGATGAGGGTTGAAATATTTCTATCCCATCTCAAAAAAATTTTAATCTCATCGTTAAGGTTCAATACTCATCATGCCTCAAAACGAATATATTGAACAACATATCAAGAAACATGGAAGAAGATTAGATTATGAAGAAAGAAAGAGAAAGAAGGAAGCAAGAGAAGGTCATAGAATCGCTAAAGAAGCCCAAACCTTGAAGGGTTGGAAAGCTAAACAATTCGCTAAGAAACGTTATAGTGAAAAGGTTGCCATGAAGAAGAAGATCAAAGCTCATCAAGAATCTAAAGTTAAAGGTCCTTCCACTCCTGCTGAAGAATCTGGTGAAGCTTTACCAACTTATTTATTGGATAGACAAAATGATAATGTTGCCAAAGCTATTAGTTCTTCAATTAAACAAAAGAGATTAGAAAAAGCTGATAAATTCTCCGTTCCTTTACCTAAAGTTAAAGGTATTTCAGAAGAAGAAATGTTCAAGGTTATCAAGACTGGTAAAAAGAATAATAAAGCATGGAAGAGAATGATCACTAAACATACTTTTGTCGGTGAAGGATTCACTAGAAGACCAGTTAAAATGGAAAGAATTATCAGACCTTCAGCTTTAAGACAAAAGAAAGCTAATGTTACTCATCCTGAATTAAAAGTCACTGTGTTCTTACCAATTTTAGGGGTTAAAAAGAATCCTCAATCTCCTATGTATACTCAATTAGGTGTTTTAACCAAAGGTACCATCATTGAAGTCAATGTTAGTGAATTAGGTTTAGTTACCGCAGGTGGTAAAGTTGTCTGGGGTAAATATGCTCAAATCACTAATGAACCTGATAGAGATGGTTGTGTTAATGCAGTTTTATTAGTTTAATTTAAAAGGTTTTATGGGGTTAATGAATTTTGGCATTTATATTATAATATACAATTAAAAGTACAGTTTTCTTCATCTCCTCTTTAATCCTTCAATTCAACATCAAATAAATCATGACAGATTACTTCTTTCTTTCCGATCGACCTTAAACCACAATGAATTATTAATTTCCCATTTTCACGAACTAAGAACCATTGATTATTATATAATTTTGCTCCCACTAAAAAGCACAACCCTGAAATGTTTTGTTTATTGGATATTTTAGGTAAGATTTCACAGTATTTGACCAAGATTTCATGAGGCGACACTTCACTATTGGGGTTATATAAGTTTTCAATCGAATGACTATGATGCAAATTATGCCTCTTTAAATTGAACAAAAATTCTTGTTTGATCCTACTCAAATATTCATAACCTGTTTCAACACTTGACTCGATGAGTTCCAAATAATTCAATTCTTCAATATTCTGGATGTCATTATATCTCAGACTTTCAATCCCTGAAGTCAAATAACAATAACTCCATAATGTCTCCATAGCTATACTGATACCAAAGATGGCGTCAAAGTAATCTTTATCGGGTGACCATTCTTCATTTTCAACTTTATTTAAAGGTGAATTATCTGCTAATAAAGTTTCCCATAAGAATATATAACAATGAACTATACTTTTCAAATTCACTATATCATTAATATTACTTGATTGATGAGGTTTGAGCCAGAGACTCAGAAGTTTTCTTTCTACTATCAATCTATCCTTGGCATTGATCTTAACATTTTGATTTGCTGGGGATCCACAGTAAATAGATCCATCATAAGTATTCAAATCAGGCATACCTACTATTTGAGTTATATGATAGATTGGGAATTTACATGTCGAGACTGAACAATCAATGAATTTGGTTGAATCCTTATTTAATGCTATTTGGGTGCAATTCTCTTTGATGTTCCTTCCAAAATTTTCTATGCCTGTTGTTAATAGTTCTTTCCAAACTTGAAAATTCCCTTTGGAATTAGGTATTGATATCAACGAGGAAGTGTTTTGCAATTCAAACTGTTGCATCTCATACATAACTGAAATCAAACCCCCGTAGAGAATTTTCTTCACGAAAGGTGATAAGTGATAAGAAAAGTTTGCGTTATTGTTCAACAACTTCTTTAAAATAGTTAAGAATCTTTCGTTGGACAAATTATTATCATGAACATTTGTAGATTGAAATTTCTTTTGCTTTTTCAAAATTTTTATGAATGAATTATTCACATCACTTGCTTCCCACAATTCATCATTACATGGTAATTTCATGATTTGTAACTGATGGAACAAAATTACAGGATTATGACGAAATTTGACATAATCTGCGATATCAAGGTAGAATGTCATGAAAGTGATTCTCTTCATTGACTCCGACTCAACCCATTTTTTGAATAATTCCATATCATTTTTCATGGATTTTTTCTTCTCTTTATCAATCTCACTACTATCCACATCTAAGTCTTCATTATCATTCTCATCATTAACAATATGAGTTCCAGATGTGCCATTACCTGAACTTTTGTCTCCCGGGTTACCACCAAATACTGGTGATCTCCTCATTAATTGAACAGTCGAAGCATGATGTACATGTGCTCTTTCATGCATCTTTCTTGACAAGAAATTCTTCTCACTCCATTCTAAAAGATTCAAACTTTGTAATATCCATAACTTAACAGGAGATTTGAAATCTTCATGCTCAAAGATGGCGTATCTCAAAGGAACAGCTATGTTCAATGCTAATTTGTATTCCAGTGACTTAAATCTTGGAGACAGAACAGTATTGAGGTTTGCTGGATTTGTACAGTAGTTACAACCAACCAATATCATTGAAAACAACAACAAAGGCTCTGCTGTCGATGTTTTGAACGACGGTTTGTGAAGGAAATTGAATTGTGGATGGAATACCAACCAGTATATCGACAAATAATATGAAAATCGATCTTCTACTAATATCTTGTCATTGAAGTAGAGTTCTACCTGACTCTTAGATAAACTGGGGAGCGCTTCGAACACCTTACTAAGTATTATTTTGTCGATATGTATGTGATCATTTTTGGCTATATTATATTTGATACCATATTCATGCAACCTCTTTTGCTGATTATTGATATTTGGACTGAATAAATCATTTATCAGTTTAGGAGTAGGATTCGATTCATTAGTATTTGTTGGAGAATTCATTGATATGGAAGAAGATGGAACACTGTAGTTAAATGGAGTCAATTCATTTAAAGGAGAAAAATGACTTCCAAACACTGACCGGGAACCAGCCTCCGTTGTAACTTCGTTCTCATTCTTCACTGGCTGCATTTTGTTACTTGATTGGTTATAGTTCCTTAACATTACTTCGTCCAATGGATTCATCTCGTACTGGAAAATGTTGTTATCATGCAATTCATATATGGAATTCATTTGATTATCAGCGTTAGGACTATTGACTATGGAAGGCACCTGCATAACCGAACCATCAATCCTAGTGTAGCCATTATTAATTGGTGGCAGATCAGTGAAAAGCCATGATAGTATATCAGTCTGACTTTGAAAGAAGTCGTTCGAAGTTTCAGGACCAAGGTTATAATTCACATTCAGCGGGACGCTGTTTGGCATATTACTCGTTGGGAGACTTTTCTTATTCATCTGAGTGTTATAATCTCCATTACTGATATGCTCAACCATTGGCTTCAAACCTGGAGGTAAATCTGCCAACAGGATTGATGAATTCTTACTATCAGCAGATGAAGGCATGAAATTTGATTTACTATCAATTGATGCTCTGCTGAAAATGGCTTTGTTCTCGATTCCAGGAGAATTAAAATTGGAACTCTTATTCATTAATGATCTATCGAAGATAGGTAAATTTGACTCGTTATTATTGATTAGATTCGATATTTGTAAAGGAGATTCTCCACCGATGGATGCAGGTTTATGAGGTATATTTATGGGAGTATCTGCTATTGAATTTGTTCTAGGAAATGTTTTGGCTGATTCTGGGGAATCTTTCATCTCAGTGGATGTGTCAGAAGGTAAACTTGACCAGTTTACTCTGACATTGGGGCTACTTGACAAATGACGTTTCAAATGCCTATCTTTTAAATCTCTTCTTACAAATCTTTTACCACATTTTCTTTTTCCTCCGCCGATTGTTTCAACAGGAAATTCACATTCGAACACTTCCTTAGGTTTATGATTTAAATAGTGTCTCGATAAATGATCAGTTCTTGTAAAGATTTTCCCACAATCTGGACAGGGGAAATTCCCAAGGTTCCGTTTCTTAGACTTCCTTTTCATGTCCTCGATGTCTGACTCCAGATTCTCTGTCAGGTTCTCTATCGCTGACATCTCTAACCCCTACCTTCTTCAAAATTATAGTATTCCACTACTAATACTTTTTGTGCGCAAATTCCCCACCAAATCTTTTTGGGTTGAGGTTTCGTATTTTTCATCTCGTTTTTTTCCGATCTATCAAGAGATATATAAGGTTTGTAACCGTAACACAAAAGGTTTGTGTATCTATATTAATCTATAATTTAGGATTTCTATTGGTCGTCAATTTTCGTCATCGGAACTCAACCTCTGAGAAGGCGAATCGATCGTAACTTGAACTGGGTCAAACACATTGAAGAGTCGAACATTAATTTCTTCATTGAATTTGATCAATTTGGGAGACTTTCTACCAAACACTTTTTGTTGGGAAAAATCTGCCATAATGTTTGCTAATTCTTCCTCTTCAGAATCGAGATAAAAATCATTAAACAAGTACTTTTCCAGTCTACCTGGTTGTAACAAGATAAGATAATCATAAAACTTATTCAAATTCATGAGAAATGCTACTAATCCTGGGTCTGAATAAATCTTGAACTTATAATCACTTTCCGATAGCGTTATGAAATGTTCTTCCCCCACCTTCAAATCATCATAAACATCATATTTCCATAATGCCATGAATTGATCAAACCATCGAGGATTCTCTGTATTCAGATGAGTAGCTGAATTTAAATTTACGGCTGTAGAAATCTCGTCATAAAGAACATCAAATCCATCTAAAACATACTTTTCTACGAAACTAGTCTTGATTAATTTTTGAAAATCTCTCTTCTCTCGTTGTTTCATGCCTTCATTATTCAACTTTGAAAACTTTTCGAAATGTACATTGATAAGAAATTGCTCCAAGCCCTTATCTTCATCTTTAATATCAATAATTTCATGTATGAACGTTTTAAAATCATTCAATTTTCTGAGATAGTGTTCAGGATGATTATTGTTACTCATCTTCAAAACTGGCTTCAAACTAAACAATTCGAGACCTGAGTTGGAACTCAAAGCTGAAACGTTGCTCATGATATCGTCGACATCCTCTTCTTCAGAAACAGCATTGTTCTCCTTGTATATGTGTTGGAAATATGTATCGACGAGTCGTTGCCCAAAGAGATATGATGACATTGGATCAGTAGATTTCCCATAAGTTTGAGCTATTTGTGTAAGTTCCATCTTTGTTTCATTCAAAGACTTATCCGTTTGGTGTTCATGATGATTGACAATCACTTGAGCTTTTTCGAAAAATTCCTTGTAGTCTTCTAACTGTTTGATAGTTTCCCTTTGCATAAAAATTTCAAAATTATTGGAAGAAACCTTATAGGATCCATAATGCTTTACTGATTGCCTCAAAGAATCTATAATGCTTCTCTTACTTTGTCTTAACAATTCCAGATCATTCTCACACAAGGGGAACCGAGATGAGATGGGTTTTCGATTCATAGTGAATATTAGGTCGAAATCAGTTTACTATGATATGATCTGTTTCGAGTGTACTTGACAGGTATTTATTTCCGTAATAAGTAAGAAATGAATTGTATCATTCAATAAATTTGTAGAAAATAACAGGGAGTCAGGTTAGGGCGGCCCCCGCGTACTTTTGCGATGGCATTTTTTCGTCCTGTTAAAAACGAATAAGAACAAGGTGGTTATTTCATAAATCTACATAAATCATTCTTCCAGTTGAGGTCTGGTATATGGGTGGAGTCTTGAATTACTTCTTCTACTTGGACTTCTAGTCTGACTAGGAAGATGTGCAAACATGACTCTTCGAGCATTTCTAAATGGTCTAGCATCTTCATTTTCAGAACTACTACTACTTCCACTGCTGTTACTACTAGCAACACTAACTACTTCATCTCTCTCATCAATACTCATATTTGGGGCACGGTTTTCGTTGGTATTTGTGTTTTCAGGTTGTTCTGGACTGGTGCTTTCATTGAGTGCTTCGTCATTATTAGTCTCAGGTGGTTGTGGATTACCTTCATTTTCAAAAGTATTTGGTCTCCTTCTGACTCTTCTGTGGTCTATATTGGAATTAAAAACTCTGGCTATAGTAATAGGTGGTGGTGTCAAGTCTGAAATAGGAAATCTACCTGGTAAAACTAAATTGGGTTCTCTCACATTGACCGTTGGTACAGTACCACCAGGTAACGTAAAAGTACTATTAGCATAATTTTGGCTCATATAAGTGTCAGTCAATGGTGTAATTAATGGATTGAACGATCTTCTGAAAGGGTTGAATACATCAGTAGAATGATCTATTAAATGATCCAACATTTCATTTCTGTTGTTGTGGTGGCTGGTTATTGTATTTTTCAATCTTTCTAGTTTGATTTGTTTAGGATCCTTTGGCTTTGATTCTTCTACCTCCTTTCTGCATAGAGGACAACTAACATTGCTTTTCAACCACTCTACTATACAAGTCTTACCGAATATATGATCACAGTCAGGCATCTTCACTGGTATATGACCGTCATTCTTGAGCTTTTCGTTTGTATCATCTTGATTGTATTTCAGCTTGGACTTTGAAACTTCTTCGTACCCAGGTAAAATATCTTCTTTGGTAGGGGTTTGTAAAGTATGTAAGCTTCTTTGTGGAAATCTGGAATATGCCAGTGCTGCTTGATCTACTGGGAAAAATAGTGATGGATCATTAAATTGCCTGGACTGGTTGTTCTTGATTAGATTGGTGTTATATTTATTATTAATTTCGTCAATGAGCTCGTCATTGTGACCTTGTCTCATAAATTTAGGAGCTGATGAATCCTCCTTAGCGTCTTCACCTGGTATCTTGTCAGTTACAACATCATATGGGTCGTAACAAATGGGGCATTCTTTATTCTCCAATGAATTCAAATCACAAGTTTGCAAAGAAGCAATAGCCTTCTCGGATGCTGGCTTCGATCTACCAGAACCTGCATTCAAAGCTCTATCTAGAACATCTGTAATCCATCCGGGGAAATTGGGTGGACCGTTAATACCATCTAGATCAAGATCTATATCTATTAAAGAAGTTCCCAACGATGTGTCCATTTGGGTGATTCAATTAGTCGCAAATTTGGATGCGAAATTTACGTCACAAAGAAGTACAACCTCAAGTAGCGTAATTTAGAGATATTCCCTTGGAGAGTGCCTTGTCGTGGGGGGTCATTATATTACAATTATCTATATATCACAAATATTGAGCTCTTAAGTTATTCACCATTTGTTGTTTTTCTGGTTCCAAGGAAGGAATTTGTTCTGGAGGAATAGTCAAAACTTGAGCTATCAAATCTGCTTGATTAGCTGGTAATTGTGACAATTTTTGCTGAGTTTGAGGTGGCAAATGTGGCCACTGTGATTGTGTTTGAGGATATTGTTGATTCGAGTACTGATTTTGATTTTGGTTTTGATTCTGATTCGAATATTGTTGATTGGAGTATTGTTGGTTTTGGTACTGTTGGTTCGAGTATTGCTGGTTTGGGTATTGTTGATTTTGATATTGCTGATTCGAGTATTGGTTTTGTTCTTGTATTTGGGGAGCAGCGTTGGTAGCATTGGAGGATTCGTTAATAACTTCATCATCGATTAATCCCATCAATAATAATACTTGAGCTGTGGCGGTTGCAAGAACTGGATTACCTTGGAAAATAGCAGTAGCTCCTTGCTCCTCTGGAGTGTTGACAGTATTTTTCAATTGTCCAAGCAATTCAATCAATACTGGTGGTGCAATTTGACTCAAATTTTGATTGATTTTATCAGGTGCTATGAAGGGCAAAATTGGAGGTTGTGGAAGATTTCTTGAAGTCACTTGTGCCTGCCCTGGTTGAGAAATGGACTGTTGGACTTGAGGTTGATTGTATCCATGTATCTGTTGATTGGTCTGTTGGAATTGTCCCACAGGTGATTGTCCCATCGGTGATTGATTAAATTGATTAGCTTGATTATAATTCCCATTTCCATTTCCTGGTACATTCCTATACATTTCATCTGGAATTTGAACATTTGGTGGAAGAAAATCTCGGGTCAAAGTCATGAGCTGTTTAACAGAAGCATTATTCGCCCTTAAACCTTCCTTAGACTCTTCAATTCTGAGATTCTTAACTTTGTTACCATTTCCAATTTTGACTTGGCTCAACAACAGCCTACCATAAGCTGCATCCTCGGGTGTTTGATATTCAACAAAGCAAAATCCCTTGTTTTTTCCTACATGGTCAAAGCCTAGTCTGACATCAACAACTTTCCCAGACCCGCAAACGACAGAACGCATGTTATTTTCATCCCAATCAAATGGAACCAGACCAACGAAGAGAATTGACGACGCACTAGATGCTTGGTTAGATCTACCATATGGCTGCCTACCGGACAGACTGTATTGTTTTCTTGGGGGCGCTGGAGGCATATTTAGCGTGAATGTTGACTCTCAAACTGGTAATTTTTCAAAACCTAATATTGTCGCGCACTAAGTACAAAAAAAATTTTTACTTAATATTTGAATTGTCTCACTCATACGCTTAACTATTGTCATTAAACGAAAAAATTATGAGATTAAAAAAATATTCCGATACCGGGAGTCGAACCCGGGTTTGCTGCGTGAAAGGCAACCGTGCTAGCCGTTACACTATATCGGACTGTTGTGTTAGTTTTTGGTCACTTTCTTTCATCAGGCTCGAATTAGATAAAATCGATTTTTTTCTAAGGTTTCGATCTTCAACTCGAAATGTCATGACCAGATGAATGGTTTTCAAAGATATGTTCGCCTCTTGTTTTTTTAAGTAAATTTATCTGTTTCGAAGTCTCATATCACCAGAAACTATGACTCCATCAAGAGATACGCATCGCAAGTGTGAAGATTTTTCATGAAAAAAAACCTTTCAATTAAAGAGCTGCGTCCATAGGAACTGACACTTAACAATTCCAAGCTCATTAGTATACTCTGTTCTTAAACATTTATCTCTATTACTTGTCACCACGTTTGAAAAACTATTGATGTCCCACTTGTATATAATTGCTTGGAATTCCTTCAAAAATGTAACAAAAGATCAGGATCAGGAGAGCAAGATACGTGGGAAAAAAATCATCCCAACCTTTGTGAAAAAAACCTTGTTAGCACATGAGAAGTTATATGAACTTTTGAAAATTTGGGATAAGTGATTCTGCTGATCAAATATTATCTCTCGATGTACTGTTCAAGAGTGCGTGCAACTATTTTTTTTTTTTTGCAGCCACTGAAACATACATTAAAAATCAAAGTGCACTTGATCTGTTGCTATCGACATTTATCTTCTTTCTGCATTGCTAGCTCATGTATAGACATTGATGCTTAATCTGATGCTTTTGCTAGGGAGTAATACACCAATTTTTGTAGATAGAAATTAGCGAAGGTAAGGAATTTCAATCAACATCTGAAAGTCATTTAAAAATCGTAAACTGTCAAGGGTATTTGGCGGCTACTTTCAACTCAAATTTCTTATAATTTTGGCATGATGACTCTTTCATACTTTACTGGAATATTTCAAAGTCAAATTCCTCAGAATTTTTTCCTTTTAACATTCATCGAAAAGTTCCAAAATCAAATTTCCATACTTTTTCGAATGAGACAGTGGTTTCACATAATTTTCAACTCTGGCAAATAATACACAAAAAGACATGTTCATGACAGTATGTGATGAGATCTCTTACATGTTAGATCCAGAATTTAGACCATGAATCTGCCCTTTCCTACAGGTAGATAAAATGAGAGTAATCGAAAAAAATATTCCGATACCGGGAGTCGAACCCGGGTTTGCTGCGTGAAAGGCAACCGTGCTAGCCGTTACACTATATCGGACTGTTATGTTTGTTTTTGAGTGTCATTATTTATAATTATATATTTTCTTACTTTCGAGTTTTCGATGGTATTATGCTTATCAAGAGGTGTGAAATTTGCTTAAAAATTGTAGAAATGATTTTGAGTTGTTAAGCTTTTATTCCTAGTTCTTGGAAGAGGAAATTCAAGAGATGACAAATTTTTTGCAACCAACTAAAATTGTGCATTAAAGACGAGCTTTTGTGAAATTGTTGGACTGTTCTGTCTTGCCCTGATTGAATATCTCTAGTTTCGTGGAAAGGATTTTGCTTCTTGGTTCGGAGCGATTCGGGTAAAAGTTCTTGTTCATGATGGCATTTTTACCGACTTCTCTGATTAATTCTTGCAAAATAGTCAAAACCTTGTCTGGCTGCTCTCCATTAAGTAAGTGTCCTACATTGGGAATAGAAGTAAATCCTACTAACTGTTTGACATTGTCACGGATGAACTGATTAACTTTATCGGTACAGTAAGGAGATCTAGCTCCCAGAATATAAAAGACCTTATTCTTCAACATGGGTAATAATGCGTGAGTATCCTTGATGGTTAGTCTCGTGTAGCCATACACTGCCATCTGACTTATCTTGCTAGACTTACATCTAAAGGTTTTATCCTTATCATTTGAATACACTTCATTTTTCATAATATCTTGGAGTATTTCCCTATTAAAATTTCTAATGAAAGACCTCTGGATGAAAAAATCCGTAGCATCTTTTTCACTAACGAATTTATCCTCGACAAGGTTTCCAAGTTTGAAAAAATTGGATGTGAAACGTTTTTGGAATTGTTCATCAGAATAGATTATTGGATCTATCAAGACAATGGTATCGAAAAGATTTTCATTAAGGTAGGAAGCAAATACCAGTTGCTGTGCTCCTAAACTATGGCCTATAAGTATAGTTCTGTTTGTTTCATTATTCAAGAAGTCACCAATCTTCTGTTCGTTTTCTAAGATTTTTATCACGTCTCTTCCACCATCAATTGCAGCATAAATCCAGCCCAATTTTCCTTGATTGACAACGGCAGAGTCACCATGACTCACACAATCAAATGCAATACACGAACCTATATAATAGTCAGAATCATTCGTGAAAATTCTTCTTACATAGTAAGTCCATAAATCCTTGTTCATTCCTGTTCCATGTGAAAAAATTAAATTGATCCGGATCTTGTTTTCAGGTTTGGAATCGAAGTTGAATTTCGAATACACCAATTGAAGTCTATCCTCAATGTAAATCGTTGAACCTGGAGTTCTAGGAAAACTGGCATCGATAGTCTTTTTTTCTACTTTGAACATCATACTCCAGATTTCTCACTAAAAAATTATGGGGTAATTGTTCCCTAACAGATTTCTTATGAAACCAGTTATTTTGTTAAAAATACCAAAAAGCTTCATTCCATATATGGCAGCTTTGGGAGAAGGAGTCTTCACTTTCTATGTATTTTTTTTTTTTCTAATTCTTTTTGTGATTTTTACAGATTTATTTATACTGTGCAAAACAAAAAATAATTTACAATAAATTGGAAAATAAATTCATAAAAAAAATTGGAGATTGAAAATCTTCATCATTTGCCTTTAATCACTGTAGCATTGGCATTGAAAGTCTAGAATTGTGAAATTGGATCCAAAAAAAGTTAGTGACTGAAATCATACAAAATTCTCAATCAAATATCGCAGACTACAATGAGCTTATCTTATGATCCAGATTCGCTTGACAAGAAGACCTACTTTATAGGTGGTATGAATGTAAACGTTTACAATGTGGATGCACTTAATGAATACGTGAAATCGTTTGACCTCAAGGAAAGTAGAGGAACAAAGATTCCAGTTCATATTCTATACTTGGTCCATGGTAGGACAAGAAGTGCAAGAGCTTCAGAAGCTTACGGATATAATGTCTTCAAAAGATATATGGAAGTGACAAACAACAATGTACCGTTGGTATTTGTAACATTCGATGTTAGTAATCACGGGGCAAGAATTGTAGATAGACTGAAAAATCTCACTTGGGATGAAGGTAACGAAACGCATGGAATCGATCAGTTATCAATTATTGACCAAACGCTTGGTAATTTGAGGACGATCATTGAATATCTTCCAGGTTATTTGAATTTAGATATCCAATTTGCTGAAAATGATGAATACAAACTCGAATTTGTTAATATTTTAAGTGGTGTTTCATTAGGGGGTCATGTTGTATTGAGAATGGCCAGTAAATTTCCACAATACGTTGATATATTGAACCCAGTGATATCTTGCAGTAACTTGTCGTCTATGCTGCTCGACAGACTCTTGAAAATACCCCCAACTAAGGATACAAGGAGATATTTGATGGAATACAAAGAATTGAATTTGGACCTCCAACAGAGGAAAATGTACCCCAAATCTTTCCATGAGCTCTTGAAATACACTGACATTGAATTGCTCAATAATTTTCCTTACGAAATACCCATGTTTGCTGCTTATGGGGTTGAAGATAAATTGGTACCTTACGTGTACTCAGAAGACTTTTTGATCAAGTACGGACAGAAGAACCCACTATTGGAGGTTTTTCAACAAGAAGACAAAGGTCACGAAGTCAGTATCGAAATGTGCCATAAATTCGCCGAATGGTTAGCAGAGATTCTTGCAGCTTACACTAAAAGTATTTAGCTCAAAACATCACAATTTGCATTTCTCTTACTCCCTATCTTACTGGTAAACATCTAAATTGTGAGAATTGCTATGTACTTAGGAACTAGAGTGTATCTTGATAGTTCAATTTATGTAAAGAGTCATTTACCTGTGGACTGGAAAAATTCGCTATCAGTAGGAAGGAGGAGTTTATCATGATTTTATTGATTTTCGCAGTATCAAAACGACACGAATAGGAGATGATGAAGAATTCGATAACAACAGGAATCCATCCTGTAATGTACGGAAATTATGGCAATAGTATGAGAGGGGACGATGAATCTTCAATTGCAAGTTCCAGTAAATACAGCCAAATTCATAAAAATTATAGCGATCAAGTCAATTATATTACATTTAATCAGGATTGTTCTTGTGTAGCCATAGGTTTAAACTCAGGATACAAGATCTTCAATTGCAATTCAAATTTTGACAAATGTTATCAGTATGTCAAGAATGAATCAATAGGATTGATCGAGATGTTGTACACCACAAGCCTAATTGTTCTAATTGGTCTAGGTGAAGATTATGGTAGTTCACCCAGGAAATTAAAAGTCGTCAATTCCAAACAAAATTCGACCATTTGTGATCTAGTGTTTCCATCCACTATACTAAATATCAAGTTGTCCAAAAAAAAGTTGATTATCTTGTTGGAAACTCAAATTTACATTTACGATATATCCACAATGAAATTATTGCATACTATCGAAACTAGTCCTAATTTGAATGGCTTATGTGCTTTGGCGAATACAGATATGACAGATAGTAACCACACGTTTCTAGCTTACCCATCACCTCCAAAGACAATACTTCATGATTCTTTGTTGGTAAATGGGGTAAATACGAATGGTGGTAACAATTCAATTCAAAATAACATTCAATCTGTCAGTAACTCACCAAACAGGGTTGGTGACGTTATAATCTTCAACACGACTACCTTGCAACCATTGTCGGTGATTGAAGCCCACAAATCAGTTTTAGCAGCTTTAACTCTATCAAATGATGGAACTTTGTTAGCCACTGCTTCTGATAAAGGAACTATTATAAGAATATTTGATGTTCTCACAGGTGTGAAATTGTTTCAATTCAGAAGAGGTACATACCCAACCAAGATCTTCTCCTTGAAGTTTAGCAATGACAATAGCTATATCATTGCAACAAGTTCGAGTGGCACGATTCACATCTTCAGATTGGGAGAAGATGAAGCCCTCGAAAACAAGCACAAAAGAAAAAGACAAACAAAGAAAAGGGCCATCAATGAGGAAACCATCCAGGAAGAAAGTGAACTCAGTGATAAAACTAAGGGATCATCTGATATCGATGAACAGGCAGATGTTGATGGAGAAGAAGAAGAGATTAGGGATGATGGGGATGATAGTGATGCAGATGAAGATGAAGAGGAAAACGAAGAAGAAGAAAACATCGTTAATAAACAACGAAAATTATCACAAGGATCTACTGGATCATTCACTAGTATAAATAGCGGATTATCTAATGAAGAATTACCGTCAATGCATAACGGGACTAATAAATCTGAACCCATAATTGATCAAACCAGATTGTCCGTAGCAAGAATAATCCGTCGATCCTCACAGACATTGGGAAGGAAGGCTGCCCAAAGAATGGGAGATTTTCTTCCTTCTAGATTTTCTTCCATATTGGAACCAACCAGGCATTTCGCATCCATAAAAATTCCAAGTATTGCCAAAGATGTTAAATCAATAGCAGCAATGAGCAATGAATTACAAGACGATTTGGTCCCTCAACAGTATTTGACCAAATCTAAGGATCCTCAAGAAGTGGATGTTAAACCAAAAGACCTACTCAATTTGAAATTGCTTCATATCAATGTGATCACTTCTGAAGGGATCAGTTATACTTATGGGTTAGACCCAGAAAGAGGGGGCGATTGCATTTTGTTAAATCAATTTTCTTTGTTAGATTAGTTATTTCTTAATATATGATGAGTCACCACTCATGTTGAACATCTTCTGGAGAGAAGTGGCTGCCAGGCAGGAACATACTTTATGACAAGGTGTATCGGTTTGTTCGATTTGGATCGTCATGGGAACATCTGGCTAGATCTTAACTTTTGATACAGAACGATGAATCAAATCTCACCGAGAAATCACAAAGATATCGGTTGTCTCGTGATTCTTTCGCTCTTAAGTCAAAATTAAGGGCAAGCTTGTATAACAGATTATATCACGTCTGAAAGTAGCTCACATTAGTCACAAAGTAAGCCATGATGAAGCATAATCAATATTTCAAAATTTTTTTTTTTCAAATTTCTACTACTCAAATTATTACATTGATATCTATCACAACGAAGGGCGTGTGGTCTAGTGGTATGATTCTCGCTTTGGGTGTTAATCACACAAATTTGCGAGAGGCCCTGGGTTCAATTCCCAGCTCGCCCCTTTCTTTTTTTTCATTTTTTATATGTCAGACACCAAATTTTCATCCCCATCGAAGGCGGAGGGATACTATGCAATTTATCGATATGACTGAATGATGCTTGAGCTTCAAGAGTGAAGTGGAGTACGCATTTTGCAAATAAAAATGAATGCTCCATATGTATCTCAAAATATACAATTTCAATCGTAATCATTACCAATAGAGTGGTTCTTTTCAACAGAAAAAGTCCGAACATCATGCAATAGTCCGAAACTTTTCATATGGTAACAGCTTGTTTTCTGCGTTTCATTTTATCACAGCCCATGCTAAAAAGAAATACAGATAAGCTTGAGGTGAAAATTGTGAGGCAAAGATTATCTTAGAATCACTGAGAAGATTGAGAAAAAGTTGGGCTGAAAATTGGAGGATAACATGTCTCATACACCAGATCAACAAACATTAGTGTTGAAGATCTTGTCATACAAACCACACCAATACTATGAAATTCTACAAGTAACCAAAAGTTCAAGCGAGTCCGACATTAAGAAATCCTACAGAAAATTAGCTATCAAATTACATCCTGATAAGAATCCACACCCTAAAGCAGATGAAGCATTCAAAATCGTCAATAAAGCCTGGGGTGTATTAAGTGATCCACAAAAGAAAAGAATATTTGATGCTACAGGAAGTGATCCGGATGCTAGATTCAATCCAAGTATGTCTAGTAATACAGCTAGAACATCAGGAATGAATTCAAGATTCGGTACAGAAGAAGTTTTCAATGACGATATTTTCGAATTTTTCTTTGGTAACCAGGGTGCTAGAGGATTTGGTGCAGCAGGAGGAGGTCCACAAACTTTTACTTTTGGTAGTAATGGATTCACTTTCCAATCATTCGGAGGTGCAGGAGGTCCAGGTTTCGGTTCTGCTAGACCAAGGCAAAGACAAAGAGCTTCAACACAGCCAGAAGATACCAACATATATACAACATTGAAGCAATTATTGCCCATAATATTTTTCGTATTAATATCAATTATACCATCATTTTTCTCAGAAAGTAGTATACCTGATTATTCTTTCAATAAAACATCCAAATTCAATTATGAAAGATCAACACCAAATTTGAAAATTCCCTTCTTCGTCAATGAAAAGTTTATGAATAAAAAGAATTACACCAATCAACAGTTGAAAAACTTTGATTCCAAGGTCGAAAATTTATTCATACAAGATAAAAGGGCCAAATGTTCTAAAGAACAAGTCATCAAAAATGAATTAATTGATGAAGCTCACGGTTGGTTTTCCACTGACCAAGAAAAACTTAAAAGAGCACAGAATTATCCAATGCCAAACTGTCAAGTTTTAAGACATTACAATTTGATTTAATTCGAAATAATTTCAGGAATATATATATTTTAATAGTTTTACAATTTATATGGTTATACAAAGTATTCTCGGAACAGGATTGACATCCATGGAAATAGTCTCTTGGGGGTGCTTGACCCAATTACTACCATCCCAATGTATTTTCTGAAGTTTAATATTTTCTAATTGAGTAGTAGTAACAGCAAGAAATTGTTGAACAGATCGTCCTTCTTTTGCACTACAGCTCGATGAAACCCCAATAGAGCCACCTATCTTTATGGTTGATGTGGTTTTAATAGTGAACAGGAAACCGAGATTAGTTGTAGGTGAAACTGTAGCAGTGACCGATGCTTTTGGTTTGGCGGATAAGGCAAAACCAATACTTACACCTGCATCGATTGAACCAGTACCGTCTTTGTTGGATTGTTGGAGTAAGGGAGAAATAGGCGTTTGGAATTCATTATCAACTGATTCAATAGATTGGGTGAAATCATAGACATCAACCGAAGGAAAATCACCTTCGTTGTTAGTAATATAATATTTCAAAGATTCTTCGTCAAAAATTCTTGAATTTGGGTTCAGTTCAACTAATCCCAAACTTATGAGCTTACTTGATTTTACATTAATATTTTTATACTCTCCATAAAATGGTTGGTGTTCTTGAGTCAAATCAATAACATCTGTGAAAGATGTAAAATCGTTTGGCACAGTTTCCCTGGAACTGATTTCAATTGGCAAAGACCAAATTCTGACAGCGAATAGAATAATTGTTATTCTCATATTTGATAGGGGATATTGGTATAAAGAATGACTTTATACTTGGAAGAGGCATATAATTTTTAACATAGTGAGATGTAGTTGAAAACGCAGGTATATCACCGCACACAAAAAATATTTCACTTGTACCTCAATTTTAATCAACTATGCGTCTTCATAGCTATTCGTTACGTTTCGTTAACGCTATTAGAGCTTCGATTTATTCTTGAATATTCAAGTTTCTTATTTTCAGCACGCTACAAGTTAATGAAGACATCCATCAATAATCGCCTCAAACAAGCTGGGATACATTTTAAAGTGGGGGTCTACGAGTTTCAGGCACGATGACGTAAAGAGTAACTTTTATAAACGAGAAAGTTTAAATCGTACTAAAAAATGTCTTGACACGTATTATGATCAACCTTCCTCATCAAAATCTCATCGTTGGTGAAGGGATTGTTAGTCTTCCTCCGAAAGACAAAAAAGTTTCTTGTAACAACGTGTTACCCTATTCTTTATCAATACTTTCTCGAAAATCTACCTTTTCACGAATTATTAAGTTTATGATTGAATTCGCCATTACTAAAATAATGACAACACATAGGGCATTTATGTCTATGTCAACAATTTTCTACTTGACCTGAGCCTCTGCCCTCAATTTGTTTTTTTCTCATCGTCAAGTTGGAGACTTTTTACATTTCAACCATTTTTCCTCTTTCGAAATTCTCACTGAGACTCGAAATTCTATTTTTACTTTGATCCTTAAAATACTAAAATCTAAAGATTTATTTTGAGTTAATCAATATTAAAACATTTTAGAAGTTCCGAGTTTATTTTGTTAATTTGAATCTGCAAATTATTTTATTCATTTTCCGATCAGGGGATAACGATTAATTACCTATCGTTAATAAAGAATAAATACTATTCACTTTAACAACTTTAAGGATTTTTATCAATAATTTAATCTAATTAAGTATCCAAAATTAATCCTCATCCTTTGAAAAAACCAAAAATTGAAGGCATGGCTTCTGTTGAATTGTTAAAGATTCTTGAAGATCCTGATCTTTATGCAAAGAATTATCATCTTGTACGAGAGAATTTAATCGATAAGATAAAATCTCAAGATAAGTTAATAGAGGATTTGAATGATGATTTAGAGACTAGCAAGACTGCCAATAAGGCATTTAAACAAGCATTATCAGAAATAGGAACTGTGGTTATTTCTGTTGCCATGGGTGATTTATCTAAAAAAGTTGAAATTCATACTGTTGAATCTGATCCTGAAATTTTAAAAGTTAAAATTACCATTAATACTATGATGGATCAATTACAAACATTTGCTTCAGAAGTTACCAAAGTTGCAACTGAGGTCGCCAATGGGGAATTGGGTGGTCAAGCTAAAAATGAAGGTTCTGTGGGTATTTGGAGATCTTTAACTGATAATGTCAATATTATGGCTCTCAATTTAACCAATCAAGTCAGAGAAATTGCTGATGTTACTAGTGCAGTAGCCAGTGGTGATTTATCTAGGAAAATTAACGTACATGCTCAAGGAGAAATTTTACAATTACAAATGACTATCAATACTATGGTGGACCAATTGAGAACTTTTGCTTTCGAAGTCTCTAAAGTTGCAAGAGATGTCGGAGTATTGGGTATTTTAGGTGGCCAAGCTGTTATTGAAGGCGTCGAAGGTATTTGGAAAGAATTAACTGATAACGTAAATGCTATGGCTTTAAATTTGACTACTCAAGTCAGAAATATTGCTAATGTTACTACTGCTGTTGCCAAAGGAGATTTATCGAAAAAAGTTACTGCTGATTGTAAAGGAGAAATTCTTGATTTGAAATTGACTATCAATCAGATGGTGGATCGATTACAGAATTTCGCCTTGGAAGTCACCACTTTATCAAGGGAAGTCGGTACTTTAGGTATTTTAGGGGGTCAAGCTAACGTTCAAGATGTTGAAGGTGCCTGGAAAGCTGTCACAGAAAACGTTAATCTCATGGCCACGAATTTAACGAATCAAGTCAGATCAATCGCTACGGTTACCACTGCTGTTGCTCATGGTGATTTATCTCAAAAAATTGATGTTCATGCTCAAGGAGAAATTTTACAGTTGAAGAACACTATCAATAAGATGGTGGACTCATTGCAATTGTTCGCTTCTGAAGTTTCTAAAGTTGCTAGAGATGTGGGTATCAATGGTAAATTGGGTATTCAAGCTCAAGTCAGTGATGTTGATGGTTTATGGAAAGAAATTACTTCTAATGTCAATACTATGGCTTCAAATTTGACATCCCAAGTCAGAGCTTTTGCTCAAATTACAGCTGCTGCAACTGATGGTGATTTCACCAGATTCATTACCGTTGAAGCAAGTGGTGAAATGGATGCCTTGAAAACCAAAATTAATCAGATGGTGTTAAACTTAAGAGAATCTATTCAAAGAAACACAGCTGCCAGAGAAGCTGCTGAATTAGCCAATAGTGCTAAGTCAGAATTTTTGGCTAACATGTCACATGAAATCAGAACACCTTTGAATGGTATAATTGGTATGACTCAATTATCCTTAGATACCGAATTAACTCAATACCAAAGAGAAATGTTATCAATCGTCCATAATTTAGCCAACTCATTATTAACAATTATTGATGATATCTTAGATATTTCTAAGATTGAAGCCAACAGAATGACTGTGGAACAAATCGACTTCTCCTTGAGAGGAACTGTTTTCGGTGCATTGAAAACCTTAGCTGTTAAAGCAATTGAAAAATCGTTGGATTTAACCTACCAATGTGATTCCTCATTCCCCGATAATTTGATTGGAGATTCGTTCAGATTAAGACAAGTTATCTTGAATTTAGCAGGTAACGCTATCAAGTTCACTAAAAAAGGTAAAGTAAGTGTATCGGTCAAAAAATCAGGTAAAACATCTGAAAATGGCGACAAGTTGCTTTTAGAAGTTTGTGTTAGCGATACAGGTATTGGTATTGAAAAAGATAAATTGGGATTAATTTTCGATACCTTCTGTCAAGCAGATGGTTCAACCACCAGAAAATTTGGAGGAACTGGTTTAGGTTTATCCATTTCTAAACAATTGATCCAGTTAATGGGAGGAGAGATTTGGGTTACTTCAGAATATGGACATGGATCTAACTTCTATTTCACCGTTAGTGTTTCACCATCAAACATAAGATATAATAGACAAACTGAACAATTATTACCTTTCAGTTCTCATTATGTTTTGTTCATTTCTACTGAACATTCTGATAGTGAATTGAGTGAAATTAAGAATGGAATTGAAGAATTAGGTCTCATTCCAATCATTGTACGTGATATTAAAGATGCCAATTTGACTGACCCTGTGAAATATGATATAATTATGATCGATTCCATTGAAATAGCTAAAAACTTAAGATTGTTACTGGAAGTTAAATACATTCCGTTAGTCTTATTACATCATTCAATTCCCGAATTGAATATGAGGGTCTGTATCGATTTAGGTATTTCATCATATGGTAACACTCCTTGTACAATTACGGATTTAGCATCAGCCTTATTACCAGCATTAGAATCAAGATCCATCTCCCAAAATTCAGATGAGTCAGTGAGTTATAAGATCTTATTGGCTGAAGATAATTTAGTTAATCAAAAATTAGCTGTCCGAATCTTAGAAAAACAAGGCCACGAAGTTGAAGTTGTTGAGAATGGTTTAGAAGCATTTGAAGCTATCAAAAAGAATAAATACGATGTGGTGTTGATGGATGTTCAAATGCCAGTGATGGGAGGTTTTGAAGCAACAGAAAAAATTAGGCAATGGGAAAAGAAGTCCAATCCTATCGATTCTTTAAGTTTGAGAACCCCAATTATTGCATTAACAGCTCATGCGATGTTGGGAGATCGTGAAAAGTCATTGGCGAAAGGTATGGATGATTATGTTTCTAAACCATTGAAACCGAAATTGTTAATGCAAACTATCAACAAATGTATTCATAACATTAAACAATTAAAAGAATTATCCAAACAAAACAATTCCAATAGAACTTCAAATTTCGCCAAAAATTTGAAGAATGGATCAATCGAATTGAATATGTCTTCAACAAGTTCAACAACTAATAGCTCCCCCAACGAGAGTAATAAAATCATTCAATTACCTGATGATCCAAGACCACCAACTGCAAAAATCAAGAAAACTAATTCTAATAATGATGTTTTAACGACTAATGATTTGAATGGCAATAGACCAAGATTGGATAGTCGATCAGTCACAGAATCCAGTATCAAAGTATTGAAATCTGATGATTTATAGGTATATTTCATTTTTTTATTATGGTGTATTTTTAACTTTATGTTTTATAAGAGAAATAAATATTATGATCTACTTGTTTTCTTGCTTTATGTATTAAAAGATTACATTAAAATAAATAAAAATCATGAAGGTTCATAAACGGTACCAATCTACCAAATGGTTTCTTGCCATTTAAGTAAATCTTGACTTTGTTGGTAGACATCCTTTTGAGTCTTCTTTCTCATATAAAAGATAGGACAATCATTATTTGAGCATAAAACTTCTTGATATAGAGATCCTTGACACCTTTGACATTCGGTCCATAATCTCGAGAATTTATGTTCTAGATAATTCATTTGGGCCAAAGCTCCACAATATAATTTAGGTCCATCACTTATACAGTTATCACATAAAGCACCTTTGTTATTTGGTTTCAAAGGAGTTTTACAATTCTTACAAGTTTCAGCTTTTTTGGCGAATCTTAATAACCCTCCAGTAGTTGGAGCCGATCTTTTGACTGTACGAGTATGATCACCGTTCAATAACTCTTTAGCTCTTTTCTCTCCCATAATAGGTTCGAAAATTCTCATTAATGGATTAGCTAATTGATTTTCTAAATAATAATTAACATCGATCGGTAACGAATTTTCTAACACATATAAAGGATCTTCAGACTTATCGTAATTTTTAGCTCCTGCAGGTCCATTAATAATAACATAGGCAACTCTATCTCCTAGAGTGGGCGCTGAACCAGGATCTCTCTTTTTCATTCTTTCAGCTAAAACAACATGAGCTTGCTTAGCTGCATAATCAACTTTGGAATATGCTTTTGTAATAACTAATTGTGATAAATCAATTCTGTTTTGCAACAAATCTGCAATCGTTTGTTTAACATATCTTTCAGCCTTTTCAACATCTCTTTCTTCAAGAATTAAATCCAAGACTTTTGTAATGACATTTTGAACTAATCTACAATTATCCCTTCTAACTGTTTCAATACCTTTGGTATCCATTTTATCGAATTTTTTAGGGTTGGTCCAGTATAATCCAGCATATCTTTTCTTGTTGATTAATAAATATGGCCAATAACATTTTTCGAATTCTAATTTAATGGGGTTCTTAAATTTAGTTGAGACGTATTCAGCTGCTAATTCACCCAATCTCATACTCTCTTCTAAACTGTCAGTACCAAATTTCACCATAACTGAATCAGTATCACCATAAATGACTTGGGAATCAAATTCGAATCCATTCTTTTTACAATAATAATTTTGAACTTCAGTTTTGGTTTGCTCAATCATTTCTCTACCGAAAGCTGTTGTGGATGAGGAGATAGCCAAACAAGGTAATTTCCCAATAGTTGCACCAGTGAAACCATAAACGGAGTTGGCTGAAATTTTTAATGCAAGTTGTCTACCGTTTAAAACGTTTTTTCTGAAAGGATCAGTCTCCTTCTTTAAATCAGCTTTAGCTTTCTTTCTGGCACTTAATAATTCTTGTAAAATAGTGGGTAAAATACCCTTTCTTTTGTGGTCTTTGACGAAATAATCTCCATTTGGAGTTTTGGTATAATCATCTTCACTTAAATTATAATTTTTAATCGTTTGTTGATTGATCAATGTTGTGTAACAAAGATTATGAGCCATCATGATGGAAGGATACAAAGAACTGAAATCCAATGTAGCGATTGGTTTATCATAATAACCTCTTATTGGTTCAATGACAGTAGCACCTTCATATTCTTCATTAGTTCCTTCTGATTTCATATTAGGAATAACTATATCATCTTGAAGGCATTTTCTAAATAATTGGGAAATGACTTTAATTTGTTGACCTCTAGCCAATAAATATGAGAAAGGCACCCCAGTAACCCTTGCCATTTCAGTATAGTTAACAAGACACATCAATTTTTCAAGCAATCTCATAGGTAAATAAGCATCTTTTAAACAATAGACCGCTAATCTTCTTCTTGTTTCTGCATCACCATTTTGTAAATCTGTAATAATGGAGTGCTGAACATCTTCCTTTTGTTCTCCTAGGAAATGAGCAGAAACTGAGTTCAATGTGTAACTTCTCAACTTGTATTCTCTTTGAATGAATTGTAACAAATCTAATTGCATTCTTCCATCGATATTAACAACCTTATTATCTCTTGTTCCATAGGCTCTGGAACTGAAAGTAGTTTCTTTGATTTCTTGTTTAACATGTTTCATTCTACCAAAGAATGGAAACTGTTTTAAACCTAAAGCTGCAGCTCTATCGAGAAGATAAGGTATATCGAAATTGGCAGTATTATACCCAATAATAACATCGGGATCCACTTTGACAATGAAATCCTTCCAATTCATTAACATATCACCTTCGTCTTCACTAGAAAAAATTTGTGAACCAATAATTGGAGAACATGATTTGACGGTGAAAACATTTCTAACAAAAGGTTTCAGTTCTCCATAGACCAGTACAACATTGGCAATTTGAATAACGGGATCATGTTGAGCTTCAGGGAAAATTCCTTTTCTACCAGCACATTCAATATCAAAAGATAAGATACGTAAAGGAGCCATTTTCAACCATTCACCTTCTGAAGCATGAGATACTAAATCTTTGTAATCAATAGATACTTCAATTTGACAAGTAGAATGGTGTGATGAATCTTTGATTAAAGTGAATTTTCCTTTTGGAAGAGTCAACCATGACATACCAGTGATTTTACAATCGATCATCAATCTTAATAAATAGTTGATATTATCATAGGTTAAAAGACCTTGGGGAAAAAATTGATTATATTGAACTTCACCTCTCTCGAACCCTGATCTTAATTTTGAAATGTTTCTATTATTATTGACAAAAATCTTTAAGAAAGCTGATTTGGAATTATTATTGAAACCCCAAATTGATTCTTTGTTAACAGTTTCAATATCCTCTATACCTTGAAAATTATTCATGAGATATTCTCTGAAAGGTTTCAAATCATCATTAATGGAGAAACCTCTAGGGACTGGGACATAGAAATAATGTAAGAAACCTGTCACTGTACATAAAATAGAATTTCCATTATCTGTAATACCAAAAAATCTGGCCACTGTATTATCACCCATATTAGTTTCTTCAGCATCCAATTGTTGAAAACTTATATCGTTTTGGTTCCAGTCCTCAGGTAATGAAGGTCTATCCCAAGATTGGTGTTCAGAATCCGAACCTCCTTTACTTTCCATATCTAATAATTCTTTTTCAAAAGTAGATCTTTCATTGCTTGAATCACCTGGTTTTTTCAACTTCTTAAGTAAATTATCTTGACTTTCAGTGAGTTGTGAACCGAGACCATTCAATCCTTGTGAGCTAACAGGCAAAGAATGGGCACCATCCACGTTATCATCGTGAGTTCTTTTAGACATTTGTATAATGAAATATCACTAATTCACTTTACGCGTTGTGATCTTTCCGCGTAATCGCGATGACTGCAAATTATTGCAGCCGTTTGAACTGGTCCCATTTGGGGTCAGTATGGAACGATGTAAAAGACTCATTACGGGGATTTCTAGAACCAGAGAGATCACCAAGAACATAAATCGATAGATGGTGACTAGAATGCCACTGACCACCTTCAAGATAAGTAATTAGAGTCTATGAAGATAGTTAGAGAGAGTAGAGCCACACATTCTCAATCTAGAGACAGACAGAGGAAAGTAGAATTCCTTCAAAACGACATCAACCTCTTTCATCTACCAAGGGTACTTGTAATCAATAACGAAACCTTTTTGCTTTAACAATTCGTATTGCATCAAACAATTTCCATCTCATTTAACCTCATTTATTGTGGATTCCAGTAAGAGGGCTGTAAATGAGTCAATTTGCTAGTACTCCTAAAGAAGCATACAAATTCTTAGGTCAGTACATTGATGAACTAAACACCAAAATATTACTCTATAGCAGTAAGTTAGTGGAGAAAGACCTAGAGATTCAGTCGAAAAATACAGAAATTCAACAGTTGAATTTAAAGATAGTCGAGCTTACCAGTGAAATATCTAATTTAAGGCAAAAAATCTATAAACTATTGTACCCAAATCAAACTTGAAACTTGATTAAATCATTCAATAACTTCTCGTGAATCATGTTCAATGGTTTATCAAAAGGTTGATTTGAATCAAGGAATTTGCTGAATGTCCTAAAGAATTCTATCAATGATAAAGAATATTTATTTGATTCTTTAATCGAATATTCAAATGATATCGATTCAAATAATTCATCTTCATTGAAATTATCATCATTATTGTCGTTAAATATACTGGAATAATGATTGTCCATCAGACTTATGAATGTGGTATCTTGATTGAATGACTTTTCATACAATTTATTATTAAATCGTTTGATCCAAAATTTTTTATCTTCAATAGAACTTATAGAAATAAATAAGTTGTAGAAGATTACAAAATCAATCAAATACTTTAAATTTTCATTATTTGACTTAAAACTGGAGTTCAAATTAATCAATAATGAGTTTATGATTGATTTATCGAAACGTAAATAATTCTCTATAATCAAAAGACTATTTTTAGTCACAGATCCATTGAAACATTTGATGAGGTTTTCTTCAAAACTTTCGAATGTTAAAGTTTCACCACTAAAGTTGATTATTTTAGGTGATGAATTAATATCATCAGTGAATTCAGTGGAACCTTTCTTTTCAAAAGTTTCGAGTTTATCTAATAAGAACTTTTTGTCGATATTAAGATATTTGAAATCAGATATGGAATCATAAATCATGTTCAATAAAATCCCACTAGCTAATTTCAATTCATTATTCGAATCCAAATGAATTTTGTCAATCAAATTTATGATTTCAACCAAGACATCCAAGTATTTGTTTGAACTTTGATTTTTCAATTCTATCTTCAGTTTCAACCAATTGACAATAGATAAATTACATGACAACAAAAAGTTTTGAGATAAATAATCCAATCCATTATTGAAGATTTTTTTGTCTATCTTATTATTAACTAAAGCAATTATACTGTATTGATAAATGATGGGAATTAATTGATTTATTTGTTTGACATCAATAGATTTTATGATTTCATCTGATAATCCACCTTCTGATTCATTGAATAATGATTGTATCCAATCATTTATAAGGTTTGAATAATTTTCAATGATAGTTTTATTTTCATCGTTTTCGTCATTTTCATTATTATAATACAAAGTTAAATTACTGAAATTGGAATTGAAATTATTCAAAAATTGACTGAAGAATGAATTCTTTGTTAAAATTTCTAAATCGATGTATTTGGATATTTTGATCATGAATAATATGAGATTACCAAAATATGAATATATCTCTTGGAATAAACTTTCGTTATCATCATTAATTTTAAAGGAGTCATTGTCAATTAATTTCATTAATTTGAATATGGTGTTCTTGTTGGGTAAGTTGAATAAGAACAAATTAAATAATTTGTTATTCTGTAGGATGAGAAGGATTAATCTATTCAATTTTTCGAAATTCGATTCGTTTATCAAAAGATCAATAAAATTTTCAAAGTTTTGAACCAATTCAATTTGTTTATTCATCGAAAGTTTGATCCTGTTGGGGATTTCATTGAAATATTCGATCAAATTGGATTCTTCTATTGAAATGAATTCACAATTCAAATTGTATAATTTATCATTAAGTACATTATTGAAATTTTCAATGGAATTCAAATTTGACATCTCATGAATGAGAATCTGTTGATTGACCTTATTTTCATTGGTAGGGAAGAACTTGTTGAATGATTTAATTGATAGGAATTTGTTGAAAATTAAAGATTTAATAAAATTTTGTTTTAAAGTGTTCAATAAATCACTTTTACCAACAAAAAAGTTATCATTATTTTCAAATGTTTCAAAAACACTTATTATAACATCATCAATATTCTCGATCTTATATAATTGTATAATTTTTGATAACCTGGAGTTCAAGAAGTTAGTCCAATTATGGTACACGTAATTTGTTAAATCCATCAACAAACAATAGTTGATACCATTGAAAATTGAAAAGATAAATTTTGAACAATCACCATTAAAATTCTCATTGAAGTTCTTAATCAAAGTTTCATTATTTGGGATTTCAAATTTCTTGAAATAGTTATTAAACCAGAAGAATATTTTCAAGTTTTCATAATTCTTGTAGTTTTTCAGTTTGATATTTAAGGATAAATTGATCTTCTTATGTGAGAGCCTGTCTGTATTAAAAGTACCACGGTGGGAACTCCCATTTCTTTCAAGTGGAAATTTGTTATTACAATATTCTAGTTGTTTGACATATTCATTATTATTAAGGAAATTCATAAAGGTATCCATAAAAGTCTTGAAACTGTTCAATTCTTTGACATTGAAGTTTTTCAAGATGATTTCACAATTGAATATCAATTCATTGATTAAGTTTATCTTATCGTTTTCATTAGCCTCTAACTTTACCTTATCATTATCGTTACTATCGTTTATCACACTATTCGAATAATCAACAAAATATTTAAGAAACAATTCGATCTCTTTGACCAACGAGATTTTTGATTGTAACTTCTTCAATAATCTTAATTGTTGATTAATAGGTAATTTATTCATCGATTCCCAAAATAACTTATACTCTTTAACTCCAAGTAAGACCAAATAATTCTCATAGCTCGAATCTTCCAATAGGCTACGGAACTCCCCTGAACTGACAGGTATTTGCTTATTGAGTTGTGAAAACAAATTAAGGAACTGTTTATCCCCAACCTTACGTCTATTACACAATTGAATGAGTTTATGTAAATCGTTCATGGTACATTAACACTCAAAGTTTTTTCGCGGTAAAGATCTTACATGCTGGAGGATATGAAGCAATCATGATCTAGAGATCCTGGTGTTTAGAGTTGAAAGACTTTACCATATATTATTCCCTTCATTCCCTTTGTTCCATATAGATTTGTTTGTCCAATCCAGAGTGTTTTCCGGAAGAAAGCTGTCAAAACTGATATGCGAGGTCAGTATTGATGAAGTTGATATATATGATTGTGATTGTAATTGTGACTGTGATTGATGACTTGGCAATGTATTGAGCAAACGACTGGTGAATTGAGGTTGTTCATTATATGTGTTATGATTGTGATTCGGATTTGGTAATGCAAATATTTGTGGAGTTTCGTTTGAAAGTGTCCCAACTTGACTCAACAGGATATTGGTTCTATGAGATGCTCCTTGATCTGAAGGATTGAAATATTGGTCATACTTGACATAATCGGTGCTGTAATGACGATTTTGACCCCCATAATGAGTGTATTTCATATTGGAAAATTTCATATCATCGATATACTCTACTTGACCGCTAAATGGTGTAAACTGTAATTCTCTCTTCGTGACCATTAATATAAAACAAATGAAAAACTCAAACTTACTAGAACAATTAAAACGGGTTGGCTAAATCAAACCACAAATACAAATAGAAAAGAATGAAACGAGTAAAGGTAGAACTGAGAAATTTCTCAACGCGGATTTATAAGATTACAGAGTATATTTCTATGTAGATTGATTCAATTGCCAAGCTGGAACACCAACCTTATTGATAGATTCTTGAACGAATTTCTCTTTATTCTCTTCAGCTAATTTATGCTTCATTTGCCATTCTGGAATTCCTGCAGCAGTGACTCCACCAGCTGAAGATGGTTCAGTGATACCTGAGAATCTCACACCTTGTTCCTTGGACTCGACGGAAGTGGTGGATTTTTCTTCTTCTACCGGTTCAGCTTGCACAGAAGCAGGAACTGGAGTGGAAGGAGCTGGTGTTGATGCGGTAGTTGATTGAGTTGAACCATTAGGACTTGTGCCATTGGAGGTAGGTTTTTTGGATTTCTTTAAAATCTCAGAAGCTGAAGGAATTGAACTTACAGGAGCTAATTTTCTCTCTGTTTCTTTGGAGGATCTTAATTTGATCAAATTTTTCAAACTTACCAATTCTTCATTTATGTCAGACAAATCATCCTTCAAATTATTTTTGGTCAAATTCAAGTTTTTTTCAACTGAGTTCTTCAAATTGTCAATTTCTAATTTCATTAATCTTAAATCATCATCAAAAGTTAACTTATCTTTGTTGTATTTACTCAAGAAATCATTGACATTATTGATAACAGTATCGATTTCAGTTAACTTTTCATCATTAGCTTGTTTGATTTCTTTTTGTTCGATGGATAATTGGTCCAACAACTTATCAATTTTGAGGAACTCTTCATCAATTTTTTGTTTATCTTCATCAATTACACTTTGTGATGGTGGGATTATACTAGGAATGAGATATTTGGATACAACTTGATATATACCGTAAGAAACCCCAACAGTGGCTGTGGCCATTATGAAGTAATCTTTCCATGATCTTTCAGGAACTGGTGGAGCAACGTTATAATAGTCTATAGGTGGATAATTGGCTTGCACTTGTTGAGTATTAGGTTGAGAACTTGAAACACTTTGATTTTGGTTGTTTGCCCTATTTAAGGCTTCTTCAATTTCTTCTTCATTAAGACCTTTAGATTGCAAGAACTCTATTTTCTTATTCAAAGGAGATGAGGTGACATTAGGATCTTTCAAGAAGCTAACAGCACTCTTCAATAATTCTTCATTCATGACTATCCCTGTGAATTTTCGCACTCGAATGATACCCCAGGTTAGGGCTCGGTCCAAATTATCATCTCGCAGATGGTGGTGGAGATTTTAATGACTAAGATTTCAACCATCAGGAGTTCAACATGAGGTTGTTCAACCTATAAGATATAGGGTCAATTGGAATCGAATTTTTCATATGTACATTCTATTTACAAGTTCTACAATCTTTTCAATAATTCTTCATAAATACACCAACTTATACCAGCACTCATACCTTTTCTGCCCAATCTTAAACTCAAACCTCTAAATAAATTCTTTACACCACCTTGTTCATTCAATAAAGTTTTTGTTACTTGCGAGAATGTTGGGTTAGCTGGAGATAATTGCATTCTGGTTTTAATAGCATCAAAAGGAGCTGTTATGGTGGTGGCCATAGATGCTGCTAAAATGGCAGATGATGAATTAACTATACTGGCATTTCGATCCATGTCGCTGAACAATTTGGCAATATCTGTCTTGAAACTTTCATAAAATAATATATATAATCCGGCATATGGACAATCTCTTGATAATGTTACAAAACTACCTTTAAAAAAGTTCTTCCATGACCCTCTGACTTTATTATCAAAATAAATTCCTTCAATTCCTTCATACATGGAATTATAATTATACAAATTGGATTCGAATCTAGTCTTTATAATTGTTATAGGCATAGTCAAATAACCTGCTACACCTCTGATGACAAAACCAATTGATAAGTTTTCGAGATGTGACAATTTGGGTAATATTGACGTCGACTTGCTTACTAAAGTTGGATTATTCTTTTTGAAATTGTATAAATAGAATCTTGATTTTGATAACAATGTCAAGTAAATCCCCGATCCAATTGAAGTTCTAAGGCATGATGGAAGCACACCTCTCCATAATTCTTTTATATTTTTCAACTTATTTATCTCTTTAAGTAATGTAGTATTATAATGTAAATTATGTTGCTTCTGTTGTTGTAACCTGGTCTTTAATAAATCAAATGGTTGTAATATTATGGAAGAAGTGAGTCCTGCTACTCCACCAGCGGCAAATGACTTCTTACTAGAAAGTTCATTTGACATGATGATAGTAGTGAGTGAGATTTTGAGTGCGGATAGAGTTATATATTACAAAGATGGCCATGTTAATGATTGGCAAAAATCAACCAGTGATTTTGTTATGGACATGGTGCCATCGAATTCACTCAATTCATCTTTACCAATGAATTCAACTGAATCCTTGATCAAAGCAAGTGATGATAATGCTAAGAATGAATGATAGGGGTCAGATGAAGAGTCGAAATTTTTACCAAACCCTCCAGTTCTTCGATCTTGATTCATTAAAAGGTATGAGGAGATCTTGGGTAAGTTGGCCAACTTGACATCCTCAAGAATCGACAAACTCCCGAGACTCCACCAACTATAGCATGTATCACTGGGTTTATTTTCTCTTCCATTAAATCCACCAAAATCTTCATGATTGACTGCTTCTTGATCATATAATATGTCAGGGTAATTGACTTGTCTATGAAGTATCCAATTGAGGGTCTTGTCAAAATTAATCTTGGAAAAGTCGAAATCTAATAATTTCAAACTTGCAATTGCACAGTATGTATATCCTAAATGACTTTCACTCATTTGATAACATGAGAACCCTCCATTATAATTCAATCTTCTAAGAATGTATTCCTCTAATTCTATGACGGAAAAGTCGACATCTTTCATTTGGGATGGTGGTAACTCATCGATCTTCAAATATTTACGTATACATACTGCCATATAGCATATTCTCAAATCATTATCACCAAAAGGTTGGTTTTCACCATCAATAGTTGGTGCAAAACTTCCTTTATCATTCCCACTCTTTATTTGACAATCTTTCAAGAAATCCATGATCTTGAATCTATCAAGATGTTGATTTATGGGACTTTGTAAAGTAATAAGATTAGTTATGGCAAAAAAAGTTGACGATATCGAAGGCTTTTCATACTTTTCACCCATTGAATTCATAATTGACCTAAATCCGTTGCCAGTATAATAACAATCATAGATGAACTTCGAGAATTGACCTTTTTCAGTTTCATTGAATTTCAAATCATTCAAAATTTCCAAACTCTGCAAACAGAAATAGATCAACGATAATTTGTTGTTATCTTGATCTTGATATTTTGAAGGCAATACATTCAAACATAAAGTAAAATATTTTATATGTTTATTTATATCTATGGAAAGTTCTGACATTAATGGCTCAATTTTTTTGGGGTTTGAGTGTTAGCGCATTATGAGAGATCCTGTCAAACTTTAAATCAGCCTTGTATAATGTGGGATTAAAATAGAATTTTGAGGGATATAAAGAGGGAATTCCAGAATTAGAAGTGTAGGAGTGTTGGACTGAGGAGCCACGATTTTTGTGGAGATACGTCTAATTTTGTTCAATCTAATCTATTTTTATATGAACTGCTTCAACTTACAGGATAGCAGGACACCATCCTGTCTTTAATTTGGGCAGCATATCGATTCGAGGAACTTTCACTATCGAAATATAAGGAGAAATGTAACTCTGATTATGGCGTGAGGATAAACATTAACAAACTTAAAAAAGCCTACTTCTTGAAGGGAAATAATATTTTTGAGCCATTAGAGGTAACCCACATGCCATTGGATTCTAAAATTAGCTCTATTAAAATCTCGTTATTGCTTATCACTGAACTATAAATACCCTCTTTCATTCCCTTGAACGGTATATCAAAATGAAATATTCCTCCATTATCGCCGTCTCCACTTTAGTTTTATCAGCTACTGCCGCTTCATCCAAAGAATCTGGATCTTCTAAAGCTGCAAACAGTAGTATCACTTCATCTGCTAGTGATGCCAAATCAAGCAGTGATTCTCATTCTTCAGCTACCAAAGATTCTAAATCAGATTCAAGCTCAAAGTCTAGTTCAGCTTCTAAATCCTCATCTTCAAAATCTGAAGGATTAGCCGTTTCCAATGAAGTTGGCGGTGGTTTAGCCATGGCCGCTTTACTTGCCGGATCTTTATTAGTTTAGAGTTCATAGACAAATAAAATGTTTTTTTATTTTCAATCCTCCCTCTAATATTAACCCTTAAGGTGAGGCTGAATTTTGTGAACTAAAGCAAATTGGTCCCTTCTCAATTGGGTTTGGAGTTGTCCCACTTTACTAACGATGTCTTTGAACTGTTTCTCTAAGGAAATGATTAGCGATTTGTCTATTGATTCCATTTCATAAACTTTGTCGTAAAAGAAGGGATTGATAACTTCCATGTATGGATGTACAAAGCCATTTTTTTCAAACCATTGATTCAATGTCAACACTTGTTTACTCACGGAATCAACCATTTTCCTGAATTTAGAATTGGATAACCGGATAGCTTCAGATTTACTTATTGATTGAGCGGCTTCTATTTTGAACTGTTCCTTTTCAACATCTCGAAACATGAGAATACTTGTCTGTCCGCGTAGCTCACACAATAATTGTAGTCACTTGAACTAAGAAGTATCATGGTATCGATTGCGGCCACAACATGACAATCAGTGTATCATCTATTGTTTCAGGTCATGATTTTGATACTGATACGAGAAGCCTTCGTGTAATAAATCCGTTATCAGACTACACGTCCGCATTTGGTCATGGATATTTGATGTGCGGCGCATGGAACAATAACTCTCGAGATCGCTATATGAACAACACTGATCCACCATAATATACACCATAATAGATCATTCAAATGTCATCCATTCAACCGATTGCCTATAATAGGTTCAATAACAAATTCTACATACTCAATAACGTTACGACCCATAATGCTAAAGCTTTCATCGATGAAGATTCTTACCGTAAGTTCAAAGATTTCAGAAAATCGGATAGAACCGTGAAAGATCTACAAAGACAAGGTTTTGCTTTGCCGATATTCAAATCTAAGCATCATACCGGGTTATTTTGTGATTATTTATTGGAAATCAACAGAGCTTATCCACCAACATCAGGTGAGTTTTCTGATGATAATTTCGTCAATTTTTGTAAAGTAAAGGTTGTTCACAGAAGACCTTACATAAGATATGATTTTGAAATTCCTGGACAGACAGTTATTTTATTTCATCATAAAAACTATCCTTTTGCTGACTTTGAGTTCAATGGAGTACGATATAGGTGGATTAAGTTATCACATACTGATCTATTGAACCATATGGATTACAAGTTTATACTTTATGAACTTCCTCGTGGGAAACTTACTTTCTTGAGTGAATCTAATAGAGGTACCATTGATAATAATCACCCATTACTCGGTAATTTCCTTGGTAGGAAATGGTTTGGAACTATAAAAGATAAAGAGTTGCAACAATTGACTACATCCAAGAAAATTGGTCAATTTGATTTGACGGACAGGAACCTTCTCGGTGTCAAAAAGGGACAATTCGAAATAAACCTGGATACTTGTATAAAATCAATCAAAGATATTCCTGATGATATAATGTTATTCTTATCGATGATTACTTTGTTCAAGTTAGAGCAAGACATTGCAGACTCCAGAAATAAAAAACGGAGAAACAGGAATGCAATGAACGCAATGAACAATAATTTTATGTAGATACATACACATTAATACAATACTCTAGACCTTTGAGAGAGGATTTTCGCAATGCAGAAAAATCATGTTTAGAAGAATATCAAGGATCACACTTCCAGTGGTAGCTGGAGGGCTTGCATTTGGATTATTCCCATTCAGGAAGAGCCAATTTAACCCCAGTCAAATGTCACACAACGAAGAAATAGCGCAATCAATAAGAAATACAGACTTGTACAAGAGACTTACAGATGATCCTGAGTTCAGTAAAATGGATACTGACAAACAATTTCCTCAACAACATTTACGAAACTATGTGTCATCGGGTTTATTATTCGGTAAAGATCTTTTTGAAACAAAACCAGTGATTTTCTTCAACAAGACTTCGGGAGAATTTTTTGCATTCCATCATATTGGTAAGAAATTAGTGAGTGATGATGGTAAAATTCACAATGGTATAACTGCAACTTTATTAGACGAAGGTTTATGTGCGGCAGGGTTTCCATTCCTTCCATCCAGAAAAGGGGTTACTGCTAAGTTGTCAATTAATTTTGAAAACCAAGTAACTCCCAACTCCATAGTTGCTGTGAAAGCTAATGTCGTAGAACATAAAGGAAGAAAAGTGGTCATAAATGGATCATTAGAATCTTTAGACAACAACCCAACAACGATTGCTACTGCCAATTGCATTCTCGTTGAACCAAAATGGTTTCGATACTTTTCATGGTTCCAATTTATTTAGTCACATTCTTAAGGTACAATCTCACTCGAGCAAGTGAAACTTTATTTTTGGTTACCCCATCAATTGCTATTATTTTACTTTGCACCCAAAATTGACAATTTGATCATTGCTACTAATGCTTACAGTCATGCATTCACAGTGGCTTCAAGTGGGGACTAGGCGAAGAGAAAAACTATAAATTCACTAGGTTTTCTTCATAGTTTAATCATTAAATAAATAAAAATGTCAGATTTAGGTAGAAAAGATATTGGTGATAAAGTCGAATCAAAATTAACCCCAGATTCCCAAAAATCAACTCCTCAACAATTTAAAGATAAAGTTACTGATGCTGTTGATGACACTGTTGGTGGTAACACTTCAGGTGATGGTAAATCATGGACTCAACAAGCCAGTGATGCCATCTTTGGTGACAAAAAATAATTGACATAGTTCAAATTATGATTATTTTATAGTATAAAATACATAGCTCACCCTAATAGTTTCTTACTCTCTTGGCCATGGGTTTCATCCAAAGCATGTCGCAGTTTGCTGCCTTGACATTTTGCAACATTCTGAGATTCCAGAAAAGACGCGTAAAGTTATCTCAAATCAAATACTGAACCATGACCGTATTAAACGAATCAGAACAATCATACCTTGATTTGTGTAAAAGAATTATTGAGGAAGGTGAAAACAGACCCGATAGAACAGGTACAGGTACCAGATCAATTTTCGCTCCACCACAATTAAGATTCGATTTGTCAAACGATTCTTTCCCATTATTAACTACTAAAAAAGTCTTCACAAAAGCTATCATTCATGAATTATTATGGTTTGTTGCTGGATGCACTGACGGCAAGAAACTTTCTGATTTAGGAGTTAAAATTTGGGAAGGTAATGGATCTCGTGAATATTTGGATTCCTTAGGATTAACCGATAGAAGAGAAGGTGATTTAGGACCAGTTTATGGTTTCCAATGGAGACATTTTGGAGCCAAATACACCGATTGTGACGCTGATTATAGAGGTCAAGGTATAGACCAATTACAAGAAATAATCCATAAGTTGAAAACAAATCCATACGATAGAAGAATTATCATGTCAGCTTGGAATCCTTCTGATTTCGGTAAAATGGCTTTACCACCTTGTCACGTTTTCTGTCAATTTTACGTTAATTTCCCTGAAGGAGGTAAACCCAAATTATCATGTTTAATGTATCAACGTTCTTGTGATATGGGATTAGGTGTTCCCTTCAATATCGCTTCATATTCCTTATTGACTAAAATGATAGCCCATATAGTCGACATGGACTGTGGAGAATTCATTCATACCATGGGTGATTGTCACGTTTATTTGGATCATATCGATGCCTTAAAGCAACAGCTCGAAAGAACCCCAAGGAATTTCCCTAAATTGAAAATTAAATCAGAAAGAAAAGATGAAATCAAATCGATTGATGATTTCAAATATGAAGATTTTGAAATCTCTGAATATGACCCTTATGGTCCGATCAAAATGAAAATGAGTGTTTAGATTACTAAAAAACCAGTATGTATATTAATTAATTAGTCATTGTATATCTTCTATTGGTAGGTGGAGTATCTACTAAGTCGAAAATGTCACCGTCTTTTTTGGACGATTTTTTCCTGTTTACATTGGTATCTATTACCCCTAAAGCCACCCTATCGTTCTTCAGAGGTCTTTTGTAATTCCCATCAGTAACAGCATCTATCAATTCCACTTTGTCCCTTCTTAATTTCTTATTTAAGGAAGGTTCTGCATAATCAATTTCACTTCTTCTCCTGGACAATCTCCTGGTGGGCATGATATCTGATTTTCGACCTCTCCTTTTGTTTTCCTGATTATTTTCCGTGTCGTTAAATTCATTAGTTTTAGTTTTAGCTTGATTAAGCTGAAGACGAGAGGTCTCCTTGAGCTTATTCTCTTGGTGTGCTTTTGGAGTTTTAGGGGATTTGGATTGCTTTTCATCCGATGTAGAAGACTCAATATCCATGGATTCTTCAGAAACTTCTAAAATCTCTTGTGATAGTAAGCTCTTTTCTGTTTTGGAGTGTTTGGTCTTCATAGTCCCTTGAATCTGGCTTGGTAATGCCATTGGGGTTGGAGTTCCAAGTATTTCTTCCGACAACCTAACAGATGTTCTTGTTCCATGACCAGAATGATGTCTGGATTGTTTAAGACCTTCTCTATTTCTGAAATCTTGCAATATACCGAATATTTCATCAACTTTCTTATATATGTTATCTTCAAGCTCATCTAATTTCTCTTGCAAATCTTCTTTATAGTCATTTCTGCCTACAAGACGTAACGAAACATTATCATTGATTAAATCGCTAATTTTATTTTCCATTTCAGTGATTTTTGCTGACATTAAAGCATTATTTTTGGCTAAACTCCTGTTTTGAAGTTCATATTTGATCTTTATATCTTCCAATTCGTCACCTTTATCTTTATGAGTTTCAGATTCTTGACTCTTTGACCTCTCCCTTTCCGTCCATTCTCTCCTTCTCTCTTGAGCTTCCTGGATAAGGCTTTGTGAACCACTTGATTGTCTTGCCATATAATCTCACTCCGTTTTTATTTTTTGTTTACAAAACAGAAAAAAGATATCGCGAAGCTACATAATGCAAAGATCAAGACAACTTCAAGAGAGAATCGAACACAAGAGAGCTGAGTTACAACACTTGACTCAAATAAGAGATTACACCGAAACGGTGACCAATCAACTTGGTGAATTGCAAGAACAGTTAGATCAAGTTGTTGATGGTACCGAAAGTGTCGCGTTAGTTTTATCAGTTTGGCAAACAGTTGTACGGTCCATATCGTTAGCTTCAATTGGTTTACAGAAATATAGTCAACAAGATTTTGAAAATGGTAAGCCTTTACCCGAAAGTTTAATAAGGTTGGTCCTTGACCCCAATCAATATGAACAATCAGAGGTTGATGAAGAATCGGAGCAATAGGGAAATATCAGAAGTATAATAGGTTAGTTAACTAAGGGAATGTATATTACAGTATCGATCCTATATATATAAATCATCTTGATTCCTAATGGATTTTATCCAATCTAAAATATTATATTTTTCAATATTTTTCCTAGCAATATTGAAGTATGTTTTATTTAATTCGGAGAGGAGAATATTTTCATCATTGAAATAATCCTCTTCGTCAGTGAGTAATTCTTCCAAAACCAACAATTCTTTGTCATCGTTGAAGGACTTGATGGTTTTGAGAATTGTAGAATTCTGAACTTTTCTTCTAACATATTCATCTGTCTTTTTATCTGTTTTGATTATATCTTCCCAATCATCGGTGATGGATAATAATCTACACCATATGCTTTTTGTAGTGGTTTTATAATCGGATTCATCGGTGAATAACGAAGCTATCTTGAAAGCATTAGCAAATCCGTTAGCAAATTTTGCAGTTGGTTTTACAAATGTCAAATACTTGATCAATTCATTTTCTGATAATTGTTTGTTACTGATGAAATCTTTGAAAGTGGGTTTGAAAATGGCATGTAATGTGGAATCATCAATACGAGGATTCAAGAAATTCTTGACAAAGCTATTGAATACAAGATCTTCATTACCTTCGGCGTTAGGGAAAATTTCATTAACATATTGATATAAGGATTTTTGAATTCGAATTAATATCAACTTTGTTTCAATAGTAAATAAATTTTCATCTAAATTAACATTATCTTCATTCTTTGATGCAATGGCTGATAATTTAGCTAAGGAGTACTTCAATTCTTGATTACTTTGAGATTCATTATTGAATAATCTAGCTGAATTCAAAAGTGCATCACAAGATTGAGCATATTTACCATCATTCAAGTAACTAATCCATGCAACTGATGAAACTTTATCTTGATTAGAAATTAAAAATTGATCTAAAAGATGTTTATATCTTGGGAAGCCAGTCAATAAAGTTTGAATATTATCATGATTGATGTAATGGTTGAATAACGATTCAGCAAATGCATAATGATATTTCTCAAAATAAACATAATATTTAACAATGATTTCATCATATTGAATTGAATTCAAACCATAAGTATCGATAATCTTTTCCCTTTCATCTTCCAAGATAATACTCAAAGAATTGAAATCTTTGTATTGTTCAACTAAAATGATAGCTTCTTCGATGAGTTGATTAGATAACAATATTTGAATCCATTTAACTTTGTTGATATTGTACCATTTTGAGTAGGTTTTTATATCATTATTGGATTCAAGATTCATATAATTAATTGCTTGGTTGATGAAATAATAGAATACATTGCATAATTTAGAAATATTCTTCCTTACTTCTATTGGATGAACGAATGAATTTTCAGTGAAAAATCTGGTTTGGAAATATTTTTCGATATTGAAGAATACATCGGTTTCAAAGATCCATGATTTTCTTCTTCTGATGTTCTCAAGTTTAGGAATATCTATATTCAAAACACCATCATAAAGTGAAGTAGTCACAAGATCCAATAAATAAATAGAATTCAAATCTTGTTCGATGGCCACATTAACGAATTGAGTGAAAATGTAATTTATAGATTCGATTTTCTCGTTGAAAAACTTTCTGATGATATCTTTTGAACCGGTGAATTCTTTAAATTCACTGGTGATAATTCTGGATAAGATTATTTTAGAATCCTTTCCAAATGCATCATTTTTGTCAAGGAAACTATAGAATAAATTTGAAAATTGTACTTTCTCCAAGCCATAAATGATTTTGAGTTTGATGGATTCACTTATATTATAATTTTCTGTTATGAAAGTATCTAGGTTTTCAAGTACTTGATACTTCTTGTCTAATAATGTTTTAATAGTAGGCAAAGAATTTGGCAAATATTGAGAAGTTGAATTCATAACTTCGAAAATGATATCCTCAACGGCCAGACTGATAATTTGTTCATTGAAATTTTCATAAAGATTGAAATCAATAGCAGCTTTAGAATTTGAATAAAAAATTGCTTGTTCAATGTGTGATTTTACTAAGGTTTGAGGATTAGATGAATAATCTTCAATCTTACCATTATTGAACCTTTCAACTCTTAATACCCCAAAATTAGAAGTCAATAATATCACAGCAGGATTGTTATCAACGGTTTTATCTTCATAACCCAACCCTATAATATCTATATCATTTTTGATATTGATTATGTCCTCCCATCGAGATTTGTAATACAGTATGGTACCTTTGGACAGGAAATATGAATAGTCCATATCAGTAAGTATAATGCTATTGTCTGTTATCACGAATGCTGTTGTCTCGGGGTTAGGTACAAATAATTTGGCTTTATTTACTAATTTGCCATTAAATCTGTTAGAAATGTGTGAACCATAAACTAAAACACCAGTTCGTTCAACTTTAGCTGTTACCAATACCAAGCTTTGGTCATGTTTGTTGAAATGATCACTTATAAGACATAATATCAAGAACGTGTTTTCAGTTTGTGTGGTATGTAATTTCCAGATATCGAGGTATTGAATATTTGAACTTGATAATGAATTGAACCCATCGATGCTACTTTCTACATAAGGACCAATGGCATATTTAAAACTTGTAGATTCGTCTATATTGGGTAAACCATTATTTGAGGCCAAATTCACAGTTATATTATGTATTAATCCATTGATTTCTTGTATTATGATTTCTTGTTTGATCCCATTTTGGAATAATTTTCCTGGTCTGATACTCACTATATCTTGGTTTATTGAATCATTACCCACATTAAAAAATTTCAATATATTGGTTGAAGATTTTAATAATTCTAAACAATGTAATCTTGGTTTATTTTGATAATCTCGAAGACTTACTAAAATCACTCTCTTCCATGATGTTACTACCACTATCCCAGCAGGTTCAATATTTTCAGCAAATGTTATGAACTCACCTTTATGAATCTTCAAAGGAATGGTAATCTCAAAATTCTTATTATTTATTAATCCCAAGGCAGGTGAATGTTGAACGTTCTTGTAAAACTTCAATAATCCCGATTTTCCATTAATTATCACTATACCAGGTTCTTTATTATTCAATGGACGTGTTAGTATAGCCAAAGGTAATATTTTATCTTCTGATTCTATATCATCATTATCGATTGGGAATTCGATCACTAAAGGTGAAGTATCTGTTGATTGATAAGACCAAACAAAAATACCCTCCTCAGAAACTGTTACGGAGTAATTGGAAACATTATCAGAATATCCACTTAGGGTTTCATGAGATTTATTTAATATTGATGGTAAAGCAGGTAACTTCGATATACAATAAAAATCATTCTTTGTCAATTCCGTTATAGAATTGGAATTCTTTATATGATTTAATAACGATTTCTTTGTGGATTCATATATAGCTCTAGGTTTTCTAGGCTTAAACAAAGGTTTTGTCATGATATGAAGTTGTTATGTGAAAGTGTTTAGTTTTGTCAAAACCTCACTGAGAAAATCGCATCGAGAGTGGTTTTGAGAATATGCACGCATTTTAATTTACTATACAATTTTGAATTTTGTGATACCATACAAAATAGTTCCATAATTAAGGGGGTTTTGGGGGGAAAAGAAATCATTAATTATCATTGGCTGATTCATATTCTGACATTTCTTCATCTTCATCAATTTCAATTTCATCATTTTCAAAAACTTCTTCTTCAGAATCTTGATCATATTTGGCCTTCAAACCTTTCATCTTTCTAGTTTGTAATTTACCTAAATCTTGGTTACCAACATGAATTTGAGCAACCTTATCACCCATGAAATCAGTAGAAACGTTCTTCTTTTCTTTAGCTTGTAATTGTTTAGGTTTCATGAAAGCTTCCTTTTCTAATTCTGGAGCTGGTGTTAATCTTCTACCAATTTTGAAATCTAATCTTGGACCGATTTCATCAATTTCAATTCTTGGAACTTTTTCACCTGATTTATAAGATTTTAATTTATAAACTCTGAAATGTAAAAGGGGTAAAGTTGAAGAGTTTGGATCTTCAATTTCTCCAGTTGATAATGCTATGATATATTGTAAACCGGCAACATCTTGTAAATCAGTTTCTTCACCTCTGAAAAAATCCAAAAATAATGATTTTAAATGTTGGAAAACTGGATGATTATCAAAAGCTGGTCCATTAAATGTGAACATTGGTTTTAAACCAACAGTGAATGTAATCTTTTTGAATTCTTCTAATAATTTATGGTTTTGTTGGATTGATAATTCAATCATATCATATATTTTATGATTGAAAAATCTTGTGAAAATCAAAGTATTTGGTCTCTTTTTGTTGTGACTGGAAAATACCATTAATGAAGTATCATTCTTTTCACTGAAGAATTCTAAAGTTGAAGGATCTTCAAATGGTCTTATTTCATTTTTTTTAGTAAACTTTTTGATATCAGGTTTTTTTAATGCCATTAAATCAACCATAGCATCATGTAAAAATTTATTAGATGTAGATCCTGGTACGAATAACGCAGTCTTGGTGTTTTCTATTAATCTAGCTTCCTTCTTAGCTAATGCTCTCTTGGAACGAGCATTCTTAGGTTTGATGGTTCTAATCATCTTAACTGAAAATAATTTTTGTCGCGATGAGATGAGATTTTGATTGCAAAAAAATGAGAAGATTAATATAGAGTACATATTTATCATGCATTATGCCCAAACTTGAAGTTGTTCGTAATAGTCTATACGCTTTCTCTCAGAGTTACCGATGTTACAGACCACTGAATGTCTCAAATCATCAACCATTACAGGATGTCCACAAGTGATATATGCTACTGAGCCTGTTGATTCCTTAATGGAAGTTTTCACTATTTGATCCATTGATGGTCTTCCATATCTGAATGTCACGAAATTCAATTCCTCCTTGATTTTTCGAATAATCTCGTTTGTTTCGTTATCATTTAATTCGTTAGTATTAGTTGAAGTAATACCTTCATTTTCGATACTGCCATAAGTTTTTTGGCTAAGTAAACTAGTATGTTCATCGGCTATTTGTTCAGGAAACCTTAGATCAAATTCTTCGAGATGATCCAAACAATCAGGTTTAGTTACATAAATAGTCGTTTCAATGGATGTGTTTTTGAGCGATAACAATTCTTCATAGAACCAGAACAAAGTTCGATATTCTCTAATGACCCAAATCAATTGGACTTTGGATTTCAAACTATGTGCTTGTCTCTTTTGAAGTTCGAAAGCTTCAGCATATATTCCTGGGATACCGTTTCCTCCCGCAACGAAAACTGCTGAGTCATATTTCCCTGCGGGTGTAGATTCACCATAGGAACCTTCAACAGCTACTCTTATTTCAGCTGCTTTACCAACATGCGAGTGCAAATAGTTGTATAAATCCAATGTAACACCCTCCTTAACTTTCATGAAAATTATTATTTCGTCGGGATTTTCAGTTGATATAGTGTAAGTAAAGGGATGTGATTGCCAGAAACTGCTTGGTCTCAAGAAATGAATAAATACGTGTCCACCAGATATAGCTTCCCAATGTGAAGGTTTTGGTACCACCACTTTCAACGCCTCATCTGCCAATAACAAAACTTTGGCTTTTGGGAACCCGAACGACCATAATCTGGCAATTCTAACAACTCTATCGAACATCCAGACACCGAAAGTCATATGATAAAACCACAAACAATATAGATCAACAACATGGAAATAAGCACCAAAGATGAACCCGAGGGCTAGGATGATATGTAGCAATAAAAATGTTTCGTAATACTTTCTTCTCAAAACAAGCAACCCTTGGATCATAATGAAAATTCCACTTAGGGTTCCTATTGTTCCGTATATGATATAATCTCTCCTGAAGAAGTCAGCACGATGATGAGCATATTTAGTATACAAAACCGAATGGGCAACTACCATCACTACCACTATCCTCGATATCCAACGATGGAAAGTAATGAAAGTTGAGTAATCCCACCTAGTTAAACCCTGAAGAACGTTGTTTCTACCCCCAAAAAGAATCAATAGCGGCATCATTGAACTCGTTAAAATACTGCACCTGACAGCATAATAACGAAGTAAAGCTTTTGCTTTGTGTTTGAAAACCGGGTCCCCTTCAACATAATGAATGTTTATGAATGTAAAATAAACGGAAAGAGCTAGAAATCCCGATAGTATTATCGTCTCTAATCTAGTTGGGACTAGCATATTTAAGAAGTAGAAGAATTTTTTCTCGTCAGTTTTCTTCTTACCTCTTGTTGCTGGAGTTGAAATGTTTTTTCTGAACCAGTTAGAAAACGGATCTGTTAATCTTTTATGTAAGCCCGGAAATACCACTTTTGACCAATTCACCAATCCTGCAATCGTGAATACAGCGACCCAATAGAGAATTAGATAAAAGCCATAATCAATGGACCTATCATAATTTCCCAAGAATTGATCATAAGCATCTTTGAATAATAGTACTTCAGCATCGCTGAGTTTAACGGGGAAGTCAACCAACTGACCATGCTTGAAGTCATCGAAGTCACTCAACGGCTTGGCATACTTTGAATAGTTGGCTAATGATTCATCAAAATCTTCTCTTGTCAAATTATAATGGAAATCTGTTTTGCATGAATTTATATAAGCGTCAATGGAATTTGGATGTGCTAAACTATAACAATAGGATATTGTGGCTCTTGCATTAGGGTTTGAACAAAAACAATCAGACTCGTAAAAGCTTTCTTCATCCGAAGGACAGAATGTAGCCATGGTCAATGAAATTTGATAACTACATGCCAAATATGCTATTTTCCCATCACCAAACTTGTGAAGTGGTGCACCTTCGATGGCCTCTTGGGGAGTGAACGTTATGAATAATGACATTATCGTGGCAATTATCACTGAAGTCCTTATTCTATGTAGCATTTTGTTTTTCAACCTAATCGGTATCATGAAAAGAAACGAAAAGAATAGTAACACTATTGATAAATAATATGCCCATACATACATGGTTATTCCTATTATCTATGTGTTCTTTGTGATTAGGATATTGATATATAGTAATGTTAGTATCAGACTGTTGTTAAAAAAGTATATCGGACCCTTTTGTCAATACTTTGCTTGATTAATAATAAGAAAAATGCTTCGGGGTAATGCTAGATTATGAAAGTCTTTGAAATCTCCGTTAGTGAAATGAATTAAATTTATATAAATTGTGCAGGGAGTGTGGGAAGACAAAAGAAGGAATTTACACTTTGCCAATCACAATAAGATTTCGCACAGAGCGCAGAGTCAACAATCCGATGAGCCACTTTTTATGAAGGACAATACTATTTTTTCCATCAAAGGAGGGAACCATATAACTTCAATGATCTGAATGGATATACTGTAATTTATTAGACTTTAAAGGAACCGATTAGCTGAAATATTGAATGTGTAATCAAGAGAGATAAAATTTTCACAATTGAATTGGTTTATGCGCGACCTTGTGATCGATTCGATAAGATTTTTTAGATAACTTTTTTCCCAGCGTAATTCGTATATGGTTAGAGTTTTGTAGGCTTAAGATTAAAATAGCAACATAAAAATAACCGACAAGACGGCTACATCATCCGTGTGACGCCTTAGTACCTGATGGTCATTAGTTCAATCGGTTGTCACTTATTCCCACTCATTACCTTGGAATTCCTCTTTTCCGTTTCTAGCGCGGTTTACGAAAATTATGTCTTATAGCCAATCACAGAAGATCACTAAAGCGAAATGGAACTTGAGAATCCTAACAAGTTTCAGCATGTGCTTCTGAAGGCTGGAGGATCTTCTTGTGGTGGGGATGATGTCAATACACAACAGTAAATGCACCCTGTCACCTAATCTGTTCAATCTAAGATGCTAATTTTGATGTAACCTTGCATTGAAATTCTGCTTACCTCTCATATATGGAATGTTAGAATTTTAGTTACCCTCACTTGAATCTGACTCGGATATAAATCGTATTGACACTTCCTTGTTTTTCAAAGAAATCTAGCTCATAGACTTGCTCCATTATTAATATGGTCATATTCTTAAGCGAACCAAAGTCCAGATTTGCTCTTACTAATTCGCGATGGTCGAATATAAATTGAACTTTTTTGCAACCTTTCTCATCCTATAGGAAATGTCAATTCAAACATCCACATTGAAAGACTCATTTGTCCCTTTGAATCAAATAAGAAGACCGATTCCGCCAGTATTGGACCACCAAAAGATTGATGCGATGGTGTCAACTTTGAAGGGCACACCAATGGCTTCCGCTACTTGTGCAATCGAAGAGATTCTGTCAGGCGAATTGCCCCCAATTGATGTCTTCAGAGTCAGGGAAGAAGGCAAAGATTATTATTTTGCATTTGGGGGATGTCACAGATTCCAAGCTTATGATAGGATGAACAGCGAAAAAGAAAATGATGGACCTGTTATGGTCAGATGTAGATTATTGCCTGCTACTAGAAAGACGTTGAAACTTTACTTGGGGGGATCGGTCGATGAAATGTTCCAGTAGAGTAGAATAACGATGATGATTGATGATGTATATATCTAAGGTACTATAAATAGAAAAACGATAAATTAGGCCCATACTTGTAATTGCTCAAAGAAATCAACTCTTTTTTCTGGGTGAAGATTTTGGGAAACGAAATATCTGAGGTCATCCACCATAATTGGATTACCACATGTGACGAAAGCTGTAGAGCCTCTTGATTCCTCTACTTGCTCCTTTACAATATCCTCCAATGAAGGTCTGCCATATTTGAAAATAATATGACTTAGTTTGGATTCATAGCTCAACACTGAGTTACCGTCTTCTTTCTCCTTCTTTTCTCCATCGCTAGATTCGATGTCAAGATTTGGCTTAGTTATATAGACCGTGGTATTGATTCTAGTGTCCTTCAAAAGTCTGAGTTCATTTGAGAACCATTCAAGTGATTTACTATCTCTGATGATCCAGATCAAATTGATAATCTTGTCATTGTTCTTCGATTTTTGAGCCAAACTCCAGGCTTCAGAATAAATTCCTGGAATACCATTACCTCCAGCAATGAATACAGCATTGTCATAATGTTTAGCTGGTGCTGATTCACCATATGGTCCTTCAATTCCAACTCTCATTTTGGTGGTTCTGCCAGGTAAACCTGCTAAATGCTGGTATAATCCATGGCTCAAACCCCCTTTAATCTTAATGTACAAAACAATTTCATTTTCAGTTTCAGCAGAGTTGGTGAAAGTGAAAGGATGTGATTGCCAGAAACAACTTGGTCTCAAAAAATGAACGAAAGCATGTCCACCTGGGATCGACTTCCAGTAAGAAGGTTTTGGAACGGTGACTTTGAAGGTTTCATCAGAAAACAATTCCACATCTGCCATTGGGAATCCAAATGCAAATAATCTACCAAACCTTATCACTCTATCCAAGACCCACACACCGACACAAGCATAATAGAACGCCACATACCCTAAATCAACGACATGTAACCACGCACCTCCGATAAATAAAGCTGCCAATATAATATGGATAATTAAAAATATTTCATACCAATTTCTACGTAATTGCAATAAACCTTGTAAAACAATGAACCCAGCAGAAATAGTAGCGATGAATCCCCAGATGACATAGGTGTCTTTCATGTACAATTTATAGTTTGCAGTAAAGGTTATACTGTAACCTATTGAATGGATTGTCACTAAAATAAAAGCAATTCTTCCTATCCATCTATGGAACATGATGAAGGTTGAAAATTTCCATCTAGTTAACCATTGCAAAAAGTTATTTCTACCGGCGAAAAGAATTAGTAATGGCATATATGCAGAGGCCAAAATACCTGTTCTGACAGCAATTTGTCTACTAATGGATTCTTGGACAGAGCCAAATATAGTATCACCTTCGACTGGTTTGATATTCCAAGCACAGAATACAGTACATACAATTGTGAAACTCCCAATGATAACCGACTCACCCCTTGTTGGAAGTAAAGCATCAAAAATTCCATACATTGGTTTTACCTCTGCTCTTCTTCTACCTATGGCTGGAATTGTGATATATTTTCTTATTTTATTGGTAATTGGTCCCACCAATTTTTTGTTTAAAGATGGGAATAAATAGATTGTCCAATTATAGACAGTAGCCATCAAAAGAACAGCTGCCCAAAACGAAGTCAATCCGATACCGAGCCAATATGAATTATTGTAATTTCCCAAAAATTGCTTGTAAGAAGCTAACCAAACCTTACAGGTATCAGGATCAATGACAACAGGATAGTCAATAACTTCAGTCATGTTAAAATCAGCATCATTGCTTACATCAACAGCATGTTCAAGGTAGTAATCATAGGAATCTTCGAAGTCCTTTTTAGTTAATTCTATAGCAAAATTTTCACTACACCCGTTAACAAAAAAATCAACCAAAGACGAATCGTCTGCGTACATTGCTTTAACACAAGCCATGAAAGATGCTCTCATGTTCTTGTTACCACAAGTACAAGCTTCATACTGATAAGGTGAATCTGGCCCACAGAATGTAGCAATACCCTCAAGGTAACCTGAACATGCATAAAATGATTGATACCCAGAACTGTATAGATCGAACATCTCTGTCTTAGCAAAAGCTAAATTAATAAAAGCTAAAACAATCCATAGTTTAAAATTCATCTTGGCTTTGTTATATTGAATTCAATATAACTTCGAAAATTGTTCGGTGATAATAAAAATAATGGGGAAATATAGGGCATTTATAAAGCACCGTTAGATCCTATTGTCATCTTCGCCTTGAGAATTTCAATAGAGTATTACGAGAAAGCCGAACGCCTACTGGCTATAGTTTATAATTATCCTATTAACAGGAGACTTTCCTTATTTCAGAAAAATTTTCCCAAAAAATTCAGGAACTGGCGTGTTACACGACAACCGATTGACATATTTGACAAGCCTTGAAAGACATATTGCGTTTTGACACATAACATCTTGGCTTTCTGTTGGAGAGAACTGAAGATGCCGCTTTCTCTGTTATCTCTCTTGCAGACTATCATGGCTCAGTATTGTTCGGTGAAGGCTGATTCATGTCTCGTTAGCCATCGTAATGGTAATTATTTATGGTTTAAGTTGACGCTCGGGTTCATAATTATGCACAAAGATCCAATCAGATAACTTTTTTTATATTTTCTCGAGCTGAAAAATTTTTTCAGCCCTTTTTTCAACGAACATGGATAGTTCCGATCGCCCAGATTGCCGATCCTGAATGTTAAACAGTTCGTTTTAAAGTTTTGAATTGCAGTATTGTAAGAGGCGTTGCTTATGAATTGACGTGTGGGTAACTTAATAACAGGCTTTAAGGAGAATAGACACATTCAAATTATCCATGGTAAATTAATTGTTTTGTGGATTCGTATCCCCACGGAATTGTGAAAATAATTCCTTAAATCCTGAACGTAGGCTCTATTATGTTTATCGCAAATTACCACATTTGAACAATACGTTTAATAGTAAAGATATTTTTTTTTCCATGTGAATAAACCAGGCGTGAAAAGTTAAAGAAGAGTAAATTTCTGTAACATACTAATTTTATTATTATTAGAAAAATTGAAAAAAATTTTATTTTTCCTCCACAGTATAAACTTTATTCGGAATCATGTTTGATGTTGTAATGGAGTGGAAGAGTCCACACTCATTCTAGAGAGGTCTCTTTCATGATCCTGGCTTAATTTGATGAGCGCTAATCTTTTCTTCATTCTTTTCTGTTGCCATTTGAAAGGAACCAATGGTAAATAGCCGTGCTTTTCTTCGTAGATCAATGAGCCAAACATGGCAATTATAGCTGCCCAATAAATCCAATAGCTTATAACCGATCCATATGTAGCACTATTGGTCCAACCGAAGATTGCAGTGACGATCATCCAGAAAGCACCATCATCTTGTAATTCTCCATTGCAGCAATTAACATGCCAAACAGATTTGGTGATATCATAAGACCCTGGTCCATGACCAGTTTCACTAACATCAAATCCATCACATAAATCAATGAACCTTTGTAATTCGAAATTCCAAACTCCTTTAGAGAATAATCCAGCTGCAACCAAATATAGGAAGCAAGTAGAAATAATTAAAAACCATTGTAATGACATGGAATTACCAGTTTTGTAAAGTAAAATTCCGACAACCGATCCGATAATAACCGCTAATACTAATGAAATAACGATGGATTTAGTAGTAGTATTTTCGTTTATCCCGATACCTCCAATGAAGACTATAGCTTCCATTCCTTCCCTTAAGGTGGTTATAAATGGCAAGAAGAACATCGAATATTTTTCCGACCATATGTTTAATCTCTCACGAAATGAGCTATGTGATCTTGATTGTGAGTCAATTGCCCTGTTGAGATAATTAGAATTCTTAATGATACTAGTCAATTTCAATTTCCATTTTTTTTGCATTTTATTAACCCTTAGTATAGTGACCCCCATAATTGAAATGATAATACTTGCTATGATTGAGAAGGTCCCTTCCCAATAATGTTCAGTGACTGACCATAAATCACTACCAATGAAATAGAAAATACTTAAAATCACACTTCCGATTATTAAGCAACACACTAATCCTAAAAGTCCTCCTACCCAAACTTGAATTCGAAGAAATCTATATGTATCCTTGCTATCTTTAGCACTTGAATCGTCTTCATTGTTCTCTATCTCATTATTCAACCCCGTGTAGGTTTTTTTATTTTCTTTCACTTCGAAACTTTGATGCAAAAATGCCAAAAGCACTGATACAATAATAGCCAGTTCCAATGTTTCCCTTAAAACAATAAGAAATACCTGGACTGAAAAATAATCTTCAAATGCCATGATCTATGGGATTTAATCTATCCAGCACAATTGGAAAAAAATCCGATATTTATAATATTTGCCGTGGTAGTGGACCGCAGTTTTATCTCAAAGATCAGTAAAAAAAAGCGAGAACCGTATTCGTAAATGCGACCAAATTGAGACCGAGATGGAAAAGATAAAATAAAGTTTAATATATTACACATTATTTACAAAGTAAGCTACGTTACTTTTTATGGAGATCTAGCCTTTTGTAAGCCTCCTCGTTTGTTATGTCATCTTCGACATCGCTTAAGTCGGAAGCATTTGTGTTGTTACCACTTGATGCCCTCACTTTTGTGATTGGGTCAAAATGTCTTGGCCCTGACTTGGATAACGGAATTAGCTCTTGTTGTACGGTCAGAACAGAGTCATTTGTTTTTTGAATTTTTTTGTTAGTTGTAGAAGGAGGAGGTAAAGGACGCTTCTTCTTCTTGGGCATGAATATGCTACTTTCGACAGTTCTATTAATCTCTGGGCTGGTCTTTGAAGCATTTAAACTTGCTTCATGATGCTCTCTGTTGTACCCTCCTCCTCTGGAGACTGAAATGTTCACGTCGTTTCCATTGTTGTCGGAGTGGCCAGTACTGTGCTTATCGTTGATGGTAGAACTCGATATTGGGGCAACACTTTTTGAAACGGGTTTGAAACTTCCTATCAGTTCTTTACTTACAGATGAGGCTGCAATCAGTTTAAATCCACTCTCACTAACCAGCTCATTATTGTTCGTTTTGACAGTCTGGATAGGGATTGGTGCTCCTGGGGCTATCACACTGTTGGAGTTGGTCAATGTTTGACCTTGAGACATTTTCTTGAACCTCTCTCTATCTATCTCATGACATTCTTCAAATTTAGGGAGTTGCTGTGGTGTATCAGGTAATGGTTCGGAGCTAAAAAATGAATGATTCAATGCATCCAAAGCATTATAACGTTTGTATGGATCTAAGGTTAACATTTTAGACAACAAATCAACTGCCAAGGGATCATTCATCAAAGGCATGAATCTGCTTTCTAATGATCTTCTGCATGTCAACCCAATGGTAAGGTCGTTTCTGTTGGGTAAGCTTGTGCTATCCGGCCACTCTTCATTAGTAGGAGGTCCAACCAATTGAAATACTAGCTGACATTGATGACTATCGGATTTGCCACTCAAGATTGGTTTTTTATGAAACAACTCTCCAAAAACACATCCAACTCCCCATATATCAACGGCTGTGGTATATTTTCGTTCCCCCAACAAAATTTCAGGTGGTCTATACCATCTTGTGACTACTAATCCAGTATACAGTCTTTCACCTCCACCAGGTCCTTGTCCAAGAGTGGGGCGACTACCGTGATAGTTTCTTGCTAAACCAAAATCTGCAATCTTTAGTATACCATCAGAGTTAATCAAAATATTGGCAGCTTTAATATCCCTATGCAAATACTTACTATCATGGATATATTGTATTCCTGTTAATAGCTGTTGCATGAAACATTTTATCTGGGGTAGTTGCAATTGAATATTGGGATTTTCCAATAATCCAACCAAATCTGAGGTCATATAAGGACTCACGGTGTAGAAACATCCTCTATTATGAACAACATCTGATGCGTTCGACACCTTTGGCTCTTCATAAATCATACCAAGTATCTTCAAAACATTCCGATGGTTTAACTTTTTCACGATAGTAATCTCTCTCATGGCTGTGATTGGAAACCCTTCCTTCGCTGAATGATTTAACAACTGTTTCAATGCTACAATTTCTCCTGTTTTGACAGACTTGGCTTTTTCCACAACCCCAAAAGTACCCTTACCCAATTTACTGAGTATCTCAAAGTCTTGAAGCTTGCTCATATCCCTAAACCTGTTAATAGGCTGGACATTCACCAGCGATATTATAGCCATAATGTTGACTACTGGAAAATCCGCACCTCACTCACTTGAGAAAGACTAGCCAGATCAACTTGAAATCTATCATTTGACTGGACCCCTCTCCGTTTCCAGATACAGTGAACAGAAAACAAAAATAGAAGTCTGTTACCTCTTAGGTATATTACTACCTTCGAGGACGTTAGTTACGAGAATTCAATTTTAATTGCAAAAAAAAAAAATGGACGAGTCCGGAGTCGAACCGGAGACCTTTCCCATGCTAAGGGAACGCGCTACCAACTACGCCACACGCCCTGTTATTGAGAGTAAGCATCGGTAACATTTTATGATTCTAAATTTTGAGGATATCACGTGATTATACTTAACTTCTACATTTAGTTGTGCTTGAGCCTATCCATGAACGAAAGTAGTAGTTCGATTGAGCCTCAATGAAAAAAGTCTAGCTATTCAATAATACTGATTTTATAGAGATTAATAGCGAACGATTTTTCCTTATTATATAATTACATTACACATTAAACCTTTACTCTAAATAAATAAATTTTATAAAAATTATGCTTGATCAGAAGTGGATTGATACTTCAATCTCTTTTTTCTCTCTTTAGATAATTTAGCAGCCTCTCTAACATTGAAACCTGAGGCCAATAATTGGTTGGTTTCTTCTAATTCTAAACCAGCAACTTCTGGATATAAGAAATAAACAAAGAAGAAAGAAACAAAACATAACCCAGCGAAAAATGAAAAGGTACCTGTTGGGGTGATATTTTCCAACATAGTCAAGAAGGTTGAAGCAATAACTAAAGAACCCGACCAATTAGTACAAGTTGCAAACATAGCACCCATTGATCTAACATTAACATCAGAAAATAATTCGACACCAGTCCAAGCTGAAGTACCGATACCGATAGCATAACTAGCAACAAACCAAACCATACTGAGAATGATCACAATACCCCAACCAGTGATACCTGATGATTTAATCACAACATTATCACTATCAGCGAAAGAGATTCCCAAGAAATGGAATCCAATGGCACATACCACTAATGAAATACACATACATGGAATTGCAAAAACTAAAGTTCTTCTTCTACCAATTTTATCAATTGTACACAAAGCAATGAAAGTGAAAACAAAATTGGTTGCAGCAATAATAATTGAGACAGCTGTTGGATTATCAAAACCACATGTTTCAAAAATTGTAGAACTGAAGTACATCAAAGAATTAAAACCGGTAAATTGTTGGATACCTTGTAATCCACAAGCTAAAATTAATGCACGGAAATTGGAAGGAGTGGTATGTATAAGTTTGATTGATTCCCAAGCCCTCGAAAGAGGACCATTTCCCGGAACATTTGAGTTGGAGAGAATCATTTCTTCTACCATAGCATCAATGTTGACATCGCTGACATTCTTATAAACCTTTTTCAAGACAACTTTTGCATTTGTGATATCATTGTTGATAATATAATATCTTGGAGTATCAGGTAAGAACCAGAACAACAAGAATTGAGCAACAGCAGGAACCAAACATAAACCAACACTAACTCTCCATCCATGATCAACTCTGGTTAATCCCCAATTGATAAAATAAGCAACCAATTGGCCCCCGGTAATAAGCATACCGTTAGTGACAATTAATCTACCTCTATAACGGGAGGGGGCTAATTCTGATAACATCAAAGGGGAAATTAAAGAGGCAATACCTACACCCCAACCCAAGACAAATCTACCAACAATCATAGTCCAAACGGTTTTCGAGGCTAATTGAATAATAGTACCAATGACGAAAAGAACATTGGAACCCAATAAAACAATCCTACGACCTAATAAATTGGCTAAAATACCACCAACAACAGCTCCTAACAATGCTCCTAAACTAGTGGAACTTGTAATAAATTCTTTCTCCCCATTAGTCAAAACTTTATTGGACAAATCAGTTCCCACTTGAACTAAAGCTGACGATATATAACCAGTATCATAACCGAAAGAAAACCCTGACAAGGAAGAAGCCAAAGTTAATAATAAAACTAAACGTGTTGGGGCATCATCAGTCAAGGTTTCGACATCATTCTTGATTAATGACTGTGTAGAAGTTTCAGAACTTAAATCAGTTTGAGATCCAGAACCATCCGCAACTTTGATGGTATCAGCTTTGGATTTTGAATTTTCAGATTCCATTTCTATCATATGACTTATTTACTATATGAAATTGATTTTAATCTAAAAAAATTTGTGAGAACTTTTCTTATATTTATACCTCTGAGATCGAGTCGGCGAAATTTCGAGAAATTGTGTATTTACACTACTCCTTCCGGCGAGTTACCTTTCCAGAAAATTTTGGGGTTAAATTTACTAAAATGGGACAGTTTTATTAGACGAAAGTTGTTTCAATTGCCAACGGCTGAAGTATGGGAACTCACCTGTTTATTAATATCCAACGAAAAGTAATTCTTATGTGGTATTCAAACAGATCATACTTTGTCGGTGAAAACAATACGCCTAATGAGGAGTAAAAGAACTTTGCTATTGTGCTTTTGGGAAAACCATCAATCGGGAATACACATTCCGGATTCTAGTTCAAACTAGGATAGCATGGTTCTGTATGTTATTTTCGAAATGAGATCTTTCTACAATTTTTCAGACTCTTCATCTAAGACCTCTAATCCAATAGAAACTGCCAAACTGAGTGGGGAAGTTACGGAAGGTATTGATCGATTCTAGTAATAGGTCAATTTTAAGCCAAATTGCAAAATTTAAAGAGAAAAACGAGACAAAATCTTCTTTAATGACGTATATGATAACACTATCTATATAAATTAGTTATTTACTTTTTTGGAGGGTTGAATTTAATTTTTCTGTTCATCATGGATTGCCATTTGAATTTCTTGACCCAAACACTTACCAAGTATAATGAAGATAAGACTATTAAAGCTTTTAAACCCCATCTCTTTCTATCATCATGTTCTGGTTCAGCAGCCCAATTTAAGAAAGTAGTAACATCTTTAGCCATTTGAGAAGTAGTAGCAGGAGTACCATCTTCATATTCAACTAAATCATCGAATAAAACTCTACCCATAGCAATAGAACCACCTGGGAAGTATGGATTATAGTTGGAACCTGGAGGTAAAACAACACCTGCTGGAGGTTCATCAGGATAACCAGTTAATAATGAGAAGATATAATCACAACCACCGTGTCTAGCTTTAACAATTAATGATAAATCTGGAGGTAAAGCACCTTGATTAGCAGCTCTAGCAGCTTGTTCATTTTCATAAGGAGATGGAATATAATCAGCTAATTTACCTGGTCTCTTTCTTGGTTTACCTTCATCATCAGGTTCATCATCATATTCTAATTCTTCAGCAAAAGCCTTAGCTTCTGAAGTATTATGGGAAACTCCAACTAAGTTTCTCCAAGCAATTCTTTCTAAAGAATGACATGCAGCACAAACTTCTCTGTAAACTTGGAAACCTCTTCTGATTGAAGCATGATCAAAAGTATCAAACATACCATTATGAGACCATTCATAAGCTGGTGGATGTAAACCATGTTCAGCAGCTGTCATAGCATTGGCAGTCATTGAATCTTTGTATAATAAATATGAAGCAGTTAAACCAGTTAATCCAACTGATCCAACGATAGCTTTATTTAACATTGGATTTATTCTTAATGTTCTAAACATCTTGTATTATGTTGTGTTTCTGAAAAATTAATTTGTGTATTGATCAGTTTATGATATTACTTTGTTTTTAAACTTGAGTCTCTTTCACACCAAAATTTTTTTACAAAATTGAATATTTAATAAGGATAATGGGTAATTGATGATGATATTTATAAATGCAAACTATCCACTATATGAATTCAATGATATAAATCAATTTCTTTAATTAAAAAACGTTAAAAAGAAAGTCCAATACTAAATGATATTTTTTTTTTCAATGAAAAATTATTCGATTCTAATGAACAAAAGGTGTTCGCTCATTGGATATTTGATGGGTCAATCGGTGCGCGCACTAATTCTCACCAGTTTACAGAATGATTAGTGAATAATCGGTGATATGGAGGTATACATATACATAGTCAATTACAAGATCAGTTAGTTAAGACTAACGGCATAAAAAAAACATATTTTTTTAAATAGAAATCATTAATATCGAAAAAAACAAAAAAAGAGCCCGACGCGGGACTCGAACCCGCAGCCTTTTGATAACTTTTAATTATGTTTAAAAGTCAAACGCTCTAGCCGATTGAGCTAGCCAGGCAATTGTTGAAAATAATTGTCTATTTTCATTCAAGAAGTTATTTTCAAATTGCTAAAACCCCTATTTCCCTATATTTTCCACTTCTAATAGATATTTTAGTATAGAAATAGTAAGAATAAACTATTTTTCACCGAATTGAGGTAAAATTTAAATATATTTATTAAGTCATCAAAAATCTCCTGTCTCAAAATCTATCAAAATCACCACTTTTCTTCAGGATTTTCTTTATAAGCCAAATAGTCTTCTAATTTAAATAAACTAATCTCAGTTTCGTTTTCAATTCCCATATCCCACAAAGATTTATTGTCGTCTTTATTTGGAGATAAGATAATAAATTCATCATCATTATCGAAATTTATGACCAAATTCATGGATTTGGTTCCATGGGCTTTAGTATATAACTTTAAAGTATCATAAGCAACATTTCTATAAGGTCTTAATCCTCCGGTAGTGTTAATAATATTCACCATCTTTTCAAATAATTGTTTTGGTGTGGTTTCTTTCAAGTTGATTGATGGGATGATATGATTTTTCACATTTCTATAAGGGAATGATTTTATTATACGAATGGTGAGTAATGAGTCAGTAGCTGGTCTTACATTGGATGTCAATGGTTCTTCAACGTTCATTTCTTCCATGATTCCCGTGAAATGGTTCAATTACAATTGATTAAAAATCGAAAGATCTGAGAGATGAGAAAATTTAAATCGTATACTCATTATTTTGCAGCTAAAATCAGTTTTAAATTTTTAACCCATTTTCAAACTTGATGAAGAACAGTTGTAAATCGTAGACTTTATCCTTGTTACCTGATAATTGCGATCCCACTTTTTTTCTATTACCTTCGAATATTAATTTCGAATTATCAATACTATCGTCATCATCGTCATCAAACAGTAAACTGAAATCGCTATCGTTTGGACTTATAGTCACAAATTTAACAGGAACAAAGTCCATAAACATTTTTAAGTGTTTGGAAGATAAGTTAATCGTGGTCATATCCTCTAAGATTGTTCTAAATTCGTTATCATCCGTTATTAACTTATCATCGAATTTCAAGAGATTCCTCTTGAATGAACAATAGCTTGGATATAGGGATTCTCCTTCTGCTGATTGCTCCCCGACTGATATCTTGATATTATTTGATTTTGAAATTCGGAAATCTTTCAAATAGGTAGTTACTTTATTTACAGAAGGCATCAATTCGGAATCTTCAGGTAAAGATTTATAATAAGCTTCCATTCTTTCATTGAATTGTGACTCGAAGAATCTTTTGGAGAAAACATCCATTTTTTTATGATACAGCTCTTGATTATCGAGAGTTTGATTGAATCTCTCTAACAAATTACTCAATATAAGATTTTTCGAAATTTTGAATTCAAAAGCTTCATCGAATAATTTTAAATTCAAATGAACTGCAGAATCAAGATGTTCTAAATCTTTGAAATCTTGAACTTTGAGTCTGTTTATTGTATTGTTCAATTCTTCAAATTGATCAATTTTCCCACTCAAACACTTCAATTCATCTTTTAGGAAACTTAAACTGATTTTGAATTCTTCACTGTCAAGATCCTGGGATACTTTATCACAATTATTCAAAAGGGTGAAGACATTTGTTTCATTAATTTGCTTAACAAGATTTTCATACTTGGAATTAATAGAAATCAATTTATTTGAAAATCTTAAAGATTTAGTTTCATATTCAAATTTTGATTTCAAGATATCATTAATTTTGAGTAACGTCTTATCGAAATACTCAAGTTCTTCATTACATTCATTATTCCTCCTTTCATCATTTTTCATTATAGTTTCAAAATTGTTTGACAATTCAAAAAATTTAAACCATTCAATTAAATAAAATAAAATACATTTTTCATCAGGTACTAAATTTTGGAAATCTTCAATTTCTGCCAATCTAGGTATACCCAATTTTTCTGCAAATTGTAAAATCGTTTTCAAATTCGATAATTTAGAATCATCTAATTTTAAAAAATCAATGGGTATATAACTTTTGAGTATATCCTTTAAAATTTTGTCAGGAGAATTTATCTCTATAGACCAATCTCTATTGAAATTTGAAATTTGATTTAATTTCGAATGCTTATTGACCCAATTCATTAAAATATCCTTTATTTGAATAATTGAATTACCTTCATTCAATATTCCTATTGAATTAGAAGTTGAAAATATAAATAAGGTCCATATTAATCCCAATATTAATTTAAGATTACCTTCAATGATATTATCGGCACTGATACTCGTGGTATTTATCTTCAAAACTATTCTTATAAATTCTAAGAAGTCATTAACATTTTCCATTTTTTGTAAACCAATCTTAGGATTCTTATAAAGTGGTTTCAATAAATAAAGCTTCAAGTCAGTTCTTTCAATATCAATTTCAGTAATTATCTTATTTATCAATTGAATTAATATTAACCCATCACTCATATCTTTAGACAAGTCAGTTAAATTTGTATCAAGTTTAGAATTAACCCATTTCAACATGGTTTTATGTTGTTGTTGAACCCACTCAGGTGGTTCATCTTTCTTGAACCCTAATCTACTCATTCCCAACCTTCTATATTCTATTAAACCCTTGAGTTAAAAAGTCGCTTAGGTGGTATTTATTCAATTACTTACTCGTCTAAACACGATATTTTAAATTCGCGTATACAAAACAAAACATTTATATTTTCCCCAGATACCGGAGACAATAAGATCAACTAAATTTTGATAGATCTAGACTTGTTGATTAAGATTACGTGTTTCTAAGAATAAAGCATTTTAAAGTTTTAGAAGATCAATGATTACGTGGTGTTGAATTAATAATTCGTTAATTCGATGTTCAAAGGGTAAAACTTTGACACATAATCTGAAACCTGAGAGAAGATGTTAAATCTCTTATGTATTAAAATATGTTACACTCATTAAATTTTAAAAAAGGGATGACTCAAGGTTTCTTGGGCAGTTGGTCTTAATTGGTGATCGAAAGTTAATAATTTGTCAATAAGATCGACAACTTCTTCACTTATCAAATGTTCATTATCTTTATTAATAAAAGAAGTCCATGGTTTTCTGGAATAATTTCCTAAAATATCGTCATATTCATGACTTAATTTGATACCATACTTATTCACATATTTCATTAAATTTTCAGTACCCAAAACTCTTGCAATTTGTACTAATTGATCATTATTAGAATCACCACGGAAAAAAGGTTCTTTCTTGAAAATAATCGCTGCTAATATACATCCCACTGACCACAAGTCCAATGAATAGTCATATTGTTGTAAATTGATTAATAATTCAGGTCCTTTATGATATCTTGATGCAACTCTAACATTATAATCCATTCCTTGATGATAAAATTCAGCTAATCCCCAATCAATTAATCTTAATTTCTTATTTAATGGATCAATCATTATATTTTGAGGTTTAACATCTCTATGTATAATCCCCATTGAATGAGAATAATCTAAAGCAATTAATAATTGACTCAAATAATATTGAATATCTTTGATTGAAAATTTAGGATATAAAATTCTGAAATCCACATTACTCACTCTTTCGAAGATTAATGCTGGAATTTTACTTTGATCATCTTTAACAATGTCTAATAATCCAATAATATTTGGTCCCCCGGTTAAATTCTTTAATATTTTAACTTCTCTATAAATCTTTTTCATTTTTACAGGTTTTAAAACTTTTATCACACATCCTTCTTCATTGAGTACATTTAATCCTTCAAATACTTCTGAATATTTCCCTCTTCCTATCTTACTAATTATTTCATAATTCTTTATATTGCCCCATTGAATTTTATGGTTTTCATAATCCCAATATTCGGTTGGTTTCCTTTCATTGGCATCGGCATAAATTCGAGCCACGGAATATATTCTACTAGATACATTCACACTCATCTTTTCTTCACCTTAATTTTTATATATCTTTATGGTGTAGTCTTTGACTTATATCTTTTCCAATATAACTTTGCTATCAAATTTCAATCAAGCCTCTTAATGTTATCCAATCTTATTTGACTATAAGTTAATTAGAACAAGTTTAAATTATTTGATTTCGATCAGTTGGTATTGAAACTATATCAATTATATTTACAAAATATTTTATTTTTCAAGGCCCTTAATCCCCTAATCTCATCAACTAACGAGAAAAATTTGGTGATACCCTGACCTCCCACGCATTTTTTGCGCGGGTTATAAGTCTTTTTGCAATCGATGATTACTGTAAACATAGTGGATGATAATCGAATAGTTAGAAATTTACAACTTTGGAGTAAAGGAACATTTCCATTCACAAATGATGAAGAATTCCAACGTGTAAATTATGTAAAATATAATGAGATCCCTCTTGTACTCATTCAAGGTAAGCCGATAGACGTATATTGTTCAATCCAAGATTCAGTGGACTATGTTGCTGATAATGTATTAAGGTATAAAGATTTAGGACTTTTATGTAAAAGTAAGCTGAATGAAAATGTTTATTTGATTTTTTATGTTCAAGACATGAAGTTGAAGACTTTATTGTTGGATTTTTCCTTAATCATAAAAATTCTAGGTATCAATAAATCCTATGATAATGAAACCAATTATATATTGGACTTGAAGACCAAATCATCGGATACAAATGTTTTTGATAGAGTATTGGAGAAAAAGAAGCGACCCAAATCAACTACTCCAACCGTTCAAGACAAAGGAGATCAAATTAATACTACTGTTACAAAAGTTATACTATCGGGTTTAAGATTGAGAGGTTTATCTAATTCAAGTAAGGACAAAATCAAGATCAAAGAGATATATCAAATGACATACAAATCAACACTTTTCGCTTTAAGGAAGTTTAATAGAGAAGTGAAATTAAACGATATTCAAGATACAGTGGAAAAATTATTACAAATCTTCGTTGATGTTGACATAGATGAGGATTCTCCATTCAAGGAATAGATTCAAAATTCACGAGTTACGAATATATATTATTTACAAGTCTGATAATTTTACAATTGATGATGAATTATCATAAGTCTTTTGTGAAGCATCTTTCAAACTTCTTTCAATATTACTGATAGCCTTAACCTTTTTGACCACTCTTGGACCATCTGCATATCTATGTTTCAATAACAAATCAGGATTTTGCAATAAATATCCTCTTTTCTCTTCACTTGAATAATATTGAATGTCTCTTCTGTGGGTTGGTCTAGCTTCTAATGGTATATAACCTTTCTTTAATAAGAAAGTTTCTGGATATATGTGAGCTCTTAATCCTAATTTGGTATAATATTTAGCGGTGAATGAGTTACCAATGCCTTCAATTGATTTTACAGCTCCAGCGGATGCTTTAGATGATTCGATATTCAAAGGTACGGTGTATTCATCTTTACCATTACCCAATACTTTAACACCGTCTTTGATTGAACCGGTGACTAATCCACATTCTTTCATTACTTTCATGGTCAATAATTCACCACTTTTCAATGGGATTCTTCCATTATTCCAGAATTCTTGAATTCTTTCTAAATTCAATTCATTGTAAATTTTCTTGTGTGGTCTTTTGAAACCTATGATTGGGAATCTCTTGAAGAAAGGTGTTTGACCACCTTCAAACCATCTTGGGACTTTACCTCTTGCTTTTTGACCTTTTTGACCTCTTCCAGCTGTTTTCCCTTTTCCTGATGCTTGACCTCTACCCAATCTTTTGTATCCATCAACAGCTCCAACATTTGGTGCTAACTTACCTAAGTAAGTAGATGAATTACGAATCAAAGATAATGGACTTATTATTTGTAATCTACTTATGTTACCAATATTACCAAATATCATTGGGAATCTGAAAATTTTTGAGAATTCTCACTGAAAATTTTTAGTTCATTTTGAGTAGTTCAGAATAAGAAGTGGTTGGGCCTATGACACCATATGTGATCTTATCGATGTTAATTGACTTAGCTCTATATAATTTTCAATTTTCGAAGTTTTGGCTTCTTTGATTTACCCTTCAATTACTGAAATTCAATCTAATCGAATCCTCTGAACGCCTAAAAACCACCTTAGCCTCTTTTTGTCGTGGAATTATTGAACAGAGAGCTTATCTACTCTGGGTGTATCCTTTTTCTTGTTTGTTTAAGAGTACCTGAAAACTTTGTAGTTTTTCATCTTTATTTTTTCTTATTTTTTACGAATTTTGCAGTTTCTGTTGAGTGCAATCTTATTTCAAATTCAATGAAATAAAAAAAATAAAAAAAAACTGAAGCATGAACTTTCGAACTTAATCTGGTAGCTACTAAGTTCATTTACAGGGAAATATAGATTACGGGTTATAAAATTGTATCAAGATGAGAAATCACTAAAATTTTGAAAAACTACCTTTTTACATTTATAGGTCTTACTGCCCCACCACAAGATATCTGGAGCCTTTATGGCCAAGTTGATAGGGCAAGCATTGAAACTCTCGAAAAGTGAAATTAAAAATCAATTACTAAAAAAAAAATATATAGCTTACCGGCTTGGTCAATGATTGAAACATCAAAATCTTGCATAAATTTAATCCACTCTTTAATCCACTCTTTAATACACTCTTTAATTATGAGGAAATATGTTTTTTTCTTTTTTTTAGCTAATGTGTATTGGCATGATGACAAATCTATACTGCCTATATAAAGATACAGTTGATTTGACTAGTTAAATGGACTTGAGGAACATTTAATCGATAGAATTCATAAAAAAACTCTTCAAAATCAGGGTATGTCGGGAGTGTATTAATCCACTCACGCGACATTAAAAGAGTGTATTAAAGCCTTTATGGCCAAGTTGGTAAGGCAAGCTTTGAAACTCTTGAGAAAAGTGTATTATGTGTGTGTTAATGCGTGTGTGTACTTTACCAATACACTCTCGCGAGTGTATTTTGGTGTATTTTTTTGGGTTCATTCTGGTGAGCGTTTACTGGAAAGAGGTAAACTCTGAGGTTCAAAATGACGGTTATAACCGTCATTTTGGGAAAATTTTATGATTCTAGAGTGTTTAAAATGACCTAAAAATGCCATCTATGACCTTGAAATCCCGAATATTTGGGTATTTTAGAGTGAAAAATCAATATTTTGAATTTAGTCAATAGTTGACGTGGTCGTGTGAGACTCAAAAGAAGGTATTTATACAATTTAAAGGTATTCTGAGAGAGTTCGTGTACTAAAAGATGTATATTCTAGTTACTTTCGCTTGAAACTGGGTAAGGTGAAGGTAAACGGGCAGCTAAGTAGTCTGTAATATCCTCTCGATACTGATGGAAGTTTTGAACTAATAAATAATACTTTAAAGACACTGACTTACAGTATTCATCTATATAAAGGGCAATTTCTCTCCTTTCCAAATGTGAAAACCGTTCTTTAGCCTTGATTTTGCTTATAAAAGTTATAATCTTCTTCTTTTTGAAATATTGAGATTTTATGTTTTTTCTCCATTTACTTCCTTCTAAATCTTTGAGCTGTACAGATTTACTAAAAGGCAGTCCTATATACCACTCCTCAAAGAGATCGGCTACTGATTTTGTCAGTTGCAGCATTTCAGCCACTTCTAAAATAGCATCCAGATTTGAATCAGTATTTTCCTCACCCTCAGACATGGAAGATTCTTGTGATACCTCAGTAGGTACCTTAGTAGGTACCATATATGGTGGTGCCAGCATTACTGGATGATACATTGGTACTGGTAAAGTCATAGGTTGTGGTATCATTTGACTGTTTTGATACTCATTATAATTTCTCTTTCTCGACTTTTTTTTCAACTTTTTTGGAGGTTTAACATATTTAGAAAAGAATTCAGTTAGTTTTTCTGAAGATATTTGGTCTCGGTTTATCAGTTGTTGAAGTATAGCTACATTTTCAGTCAATGTAGCAATTTGAGCCTTTAAAGATTGCAATTCAACCAAAATATTGGTTGTATTGTTATTCATACAATCTTGTAATTGATCTCCCATTCTTCCATAGGCAGGAATGACGTATTCCAAAGCATCATCCTTAGTAATCCAAGAATTTGACAAAGCTTTACCTTTATCTAAATCTTCCATCTCTTCTGCGAATTTCACAAATTCTGGATCTTTTACGATATCTTGTTTGGCAAATATACTATTAGGTGCTAATTTATTTAAACATGCTAAATCTTGAAGTATTACTTCTCTAAATGATTCCAAAGTATCAAAAAAATACGCTCCAGCAAAATCAGTTTCTCCTCTTTTAACATCTTCCCTACTCTCATGATATGCATGGAATTTAGCCCGTTCTTTTTCTAACCAGGGGAAGATCTTACTTAATAATCGTTTACTAGGTTTTAAAGTATCTCTAGGTAAAAAATAAGTCTCATCATCATCAAAATTAGCTGAGAAATGAATGAATTTATAAGGTAAACCTTTTAAATATGAAACATCCAATGCTGCATTAGTCCAATGACCAGCTTTCAGGATTTCATCAATAGAAATATCTGCTGCTTCAGCTGCCATAGGTTGATTAGCTCTACCTAGATGTGTAGATTTTATTGGGAAGAAATTCTCTGACAAAAATGCTTGAGAACTAAGTGAATGCTCATAATTATAACTAATGGTATTTACATCACCACTTGAAGTGGAAAACATTACCTTATATCTATACCAATTTTCCTTTTTAGTAAAATCAATAGGATTCTTCTTTCCTAATAATTTATACTTATCATCTTGTACATCAAATCGATAATAAAGTGATAAAGCAAAAATTGTCACTAAACATACTTCCACATGTTCATTTCTAGCTGCTCCAGCTTTTCTAGCCCCATCCACACCATGCATTGTTTTCTCTTTAACCACTCCTGCAGTTAAAATTGGCGTCTTACCCTTTTTAGTTTTATGAATTTCAAAATCCATATCGGAAAGTTCCATTCCTCTTTTATTATCACCTCTAATAAGAAGATGATGTCCTAATAATAATTCAAGTATGGTATTAATAGCATCTGTTTGATCCTTTCTTTCTGGTGAACCTGTTTTATTATACTGTTCAATTATAATCTTTGATAACATTTCATAATCATAAGGTTTGGTAACCACTTTTGCTGTAGCCTTATCTTCACATTGATTTACTCTCCTTTGTGCTTGTTCTCTTCTAACAATCTTAATCATATCTGAAGCTTCACTAAGCCCAATAATTTCATCACTAATAATTATATTATATACGGCAGCCATATAACGACTTTTAATTTTTTGAAGAAGTCTCATTGCTGCTCTATAATTCTCTAATGTAGCTTTTCCTACAAGCCCATTATTACCTCCAGATTTTTTCATCCCATCCATACATTGTGTCATTAATGATCCATTAATTTCAATTTCACTAAATCCTTTTTCACCTAAAAATCTTAAATATCTACAAATTTCTGATCGATATTTCCTAAAAGTATTAGGAACTTTCAGTTGAATAGTGGTTTCTGTACTTTTATGACTTAACATTTGATTACATTTATCAAATAAAGCCTTTTGAACTTCATTAATAGGTCCTAATTGAAATAAATTAATTTTAAAGTTAGTATTAGTAGTCTCATCATGCTTTTTTGACTTTTCTTCATTCAATTTTCTTCTTTTTGCAATACCTATCGGATCTAAAGCACCTCCTTGATCATTAGTTTTAGCTGACCAAACATCAGGCATAATAATATATCCATAATCATCAACTTTAAAATCTGGAGGTATTTCAATTTTTGACCTACTAGCTCTAATTCTCACTCTTTTTTTTTTCTTACTTAATCGATTCATTTCTTCACCTTCTACTACTTCTTCTTCTTCTACTTCTGGTTGTTGTTGTAGTTGAGAATTTTCTTCGTCCACTACTTCATTTTCATTATTCTCATTATTATTATTATTATTAATTTCTTTATTAACTTCTTCACCTTCTCCCCTTTCTAAATCTTTACTTCTTCTTTCAATTGTATAGTTAAAATAATCTTCCATTTTTATTGCTTAGTTTTCTTATTTTAAAATCTCCTGGAATCAAATCATGGGTAAATCCCTCCTAATTTAAATAGTTTAATCTGGGGTGGTAAATTGTTTCATATAGGTGGTAAATTGTTTCATAAATGTGGTAAATTGTTTCATAAATGTGGTAATTGTTTCATATAGGTGGTAATTGTTTCATAAATGTGGTAATTTGGTAGATCATTTTTCTCCCCTTTAATTTGTTTCATCTTTTCATCTTTTTTTTAATCATGATAGATCACTGGGTGGTGATGTTTCATAATAGACCATTTTCAATTTCCTCTTAATTAAATTTTCATTGTTTTTTTTTTTGTTAAATTAATTTATTTATAATTTTTGCAACTTTTGAACTTTCTCCCCAACTTCTAAATTATATTTATTAAATTAAAAATTAATTATTCAAAAAAAATTATATAGATTACTGGCTTTGTCCATAATTTAAAATCAAAAATCTTGCATAAATTTAATACACTGTTTAACTATGAGGCAATATGCATGGGGTATGTCGGGAGTGTATTAATCCACTCACGCGACATTAAAAGAGTGTATTAAAGCCTTTATGGCCAAGTTGGTAAGGCACCTCACTAGTAATGAGGAGATCCTCGGTTCGAATCCGAGTGAAGGCATTTTTTTTGCTTTTCGTGGAAAGAGTAGCTGCAAAATTCTGTTAGTGGTGGTAACTCATAAGCTCTGAATACCTGCTATATACAAGACAAGCACAGTTCTTGCTTCCTTTTGCGGTAGATCAAGAGAGTAGCATCAAAGTTATCGCAAATCGGCTGGAAAAATTGGCTGCGAAATTTTGTACATTTTTGCAACTTTTTGTGGATAGCGGTTCAAGTTATGTCAGCCAGAGAAAAGAGGGACAGACAATCTGGAGGGAATGTTATGAATGGGATACCAACAAATGGAAGCGAATCATCAATACCGTTTGAAGTCAATGCTATTGAATATAGCCATCCATCATGGAGTGAAGAGAATGGAGCCCCATTCACAAAAGAAAAGATCAAATCTATTTTGTATAAGATTACAAGAATCTTCAGCTTTCAAATAGATAATTATGAAAACGTATATGAGCTCTTAATGAGTCAATTAGATTCAAGACTGAGCAGAATGCCATGCAGATCCGCATTGATATCATTACATTACGATTATATAGGGGGAAATAGGTCCAACTATAAGAATTGGTACTTTATGGCTCAATACGAGTTAGACGAGAGTATTTCAGACAAGAGAATTTGGAATCATCTAGACAAGTACAAAAAATTCATCAAGATGCAGAAAACTCCAGTTTCACTATCCGACTTGGGTGAACAAGACAATTTGATATCCTTGGATTTCATGTGGGTTTTAAAACAACTGAAATTCTCCAATGAAGATTACATTTTGCAATTAGGTCTTTATTTACTTATTTGGGGTGAAGCAAACAACATAAGGTTTCTACCTGAATGTGTGTGCTTCATTTTTAAATGCTGTTTGGATCATTACTATTCCTTATCTCCAAGCTTGGATATTGAATCTTATGAGAATTCCTTGACTTTTTTACAAGATGTTATTACACCCATCTATAAATTCATGAATCTTCAACAGTATAGGATGATTGATGGAAAATGGATTAGGAACAATAAAGATCATAACTCAATTATTGGATATGATGATATCAACCAATTTTTCTGGTACGGTGAAAATTTACTGAAAATCAAACTATTGGATGAATCTACATTATTCAGCTATCCAAAAGAGGATCGAATCTTGAAGTTCGGTAGTATCAGATGGAGTTCTTGCTTCTACAAAACTTTCAAGGAAAAGAGAACTTGGTTCCATCTATTCACCAATTTTAGTAGAGTATGGATAATCCATGTTGTGATGTATTGGTACTATACTAGTTATAACGCTCCTACGCTATATACTGTCAATTACGTTCAACTTCTCGACAATAAACCACCACTTCAAGTGACATTGACAGTCATTTCATTGGGTGGTTTTTTATCTTGTTTGATATCCTTCGTTGCAACTATTTTTGAATATTCATTTGTTCCCCGTAAGTTTCCAGGATCTCAAAACTTATTTGCTAAGCTATGTTACTTATCGATTTTGACAGTTATCAATGTTCTGCCATCGATTTATGTTTTGTATTTCATACCCATCACAGCATATTCTAGTAGAGGTGTGCTCATTGGGATAATACAATTCGTAATTTCCGTGATAACTTTCCTATATTTGGCTGTACAATCGCCTGCTAGATACTTTGAGGCATTGATCATCAGATCAAATACGAACTATGTGAAGTCTAAGACATTCACATCAAACTTTGCTCAGTTGACTAACCGGGGACGACTATTTTCTATAACATTATGGGTCTGTGTGTTCCTGCTTAAATTCTCAGAGTCATACTACTTTTTGACTTTGTCATTGAAAGATCCTATTAGAATCCTATCAATTCTCGACTTGTCCCGATGCAGAGGTGACGTATGGCTTGGTAAATTACTATGTGAATATCATGGAAAACTTCTTTTGGTGTTGTTGCTAATCACTGATTTGGTCCTATTCTTCCTTGACACTTACTTGTGGTACATCATATGTAACTGTATATTTTCAATGTGCCTTTCATTTTCATTGGGAGTTCCAATATTTACTCCGTGGAGAAACATTTTTGTTAGGCTACCTGAAAGAATTCAAACTAAATTAATTTTCATGAATGAAATTACAAGTCAATCAGCTCAAAATGGTGAAGGTATTGGAAATCTAACAAGTTACCAAAGCAAAGGGATATATTTGGTACTGAAGATTTGGAATAGTATAATCATTTCAATGTACAAGGAACATTTATTGTCCTTGGAACAAACGAACAAGTTAGTTTACCAATTCTTGGAGTCGGATGATTTCAATCCATATTTTGCAGGCGATTTCATCCCTATCTCAACACCCATCAATAAAACCACAATCAAACCACCTTTATTCTTCATCTATCAAGATGATAACACATTCAAGTTGAATGACTTTTTCACTCCAGGAAAGGATGCCGAGAGGAGAATATCTTTCTTTGCACAGAGTTTATCAACCCCCATTCCGGAGCCGATTCCAACGACAGCAATGCCAGGCTTCACTGTCTTGGTGCCCCATTATTCAGAGAAGATATTGTTAAATTTAAGAAATATTATCAAAGAAGACCAAGGGTCCAAAGTATCGGTTTTAGATTATTTGAAAACTTTGAACAAATTTGACTGGGATACATTTGTTCAAGACACAAAGATTTTGAATGCAAGATCATCAAATAGACTGGGAGGTGAGGGGGCAGAAGATGAGAAGCTACTGATATTTCAAGATAAGTATGACGAGCTACCCTTTACTTATGTTGGATTCAAAAATTCATCTTATGAAAACACTTTGAGAACTAGGATCTGGTCTTCATTAAGATCACAAACTCTATACAGAACAATTTCAGGATTTATGAATTACGAAAAGGCTATAAAACTTCTTTATGAATTAGAGAATACTAATCAAATAACCAAAGACGTATATCCTCAAGAGGTTGAGCAAGAGCTTGACGATTTTGTCTCTAGGAAGTTTAATTTGCTACTTACATCCCAGAGATTCCAAAAGTTTACCCTAGAAGAACATAATGATGCCAGAGTGTTATTCGGAGCATTTCCTAATATCAGGGTTTCTTTCATCATTGAAGAGATGGACCCCATAACAAGCGAAAAAGTGTATTATTCAGCATTGTTGGATAGAGAAAAGTATCTTAAGGCTTGTGATAAAGCCATAGAAGAGAACCGACCTTTTGTGGAATTTCCTACTAAATTCAAAATCAGATTACTGGGAAACCCCATACTAGGAGACGGGAAGTCTGATAATCAAAATCATTCGATAATTTTCTACAGAGGAGAATATATTCAAGTTGTTGATGCAAATCAGGATAATTATTTGGAAGAGTGCTTAAAGATCAAGTCAGTGTTGGCGGATTTTGAAGAATTTGAAGTCAGTTGCAACCAAGAATACATTCCTGGAATTTGGTCCGAATCTGATAACTTGACTAAAGATAATCAAGTGGCAATTGTAGGAGCTCGTGAATATATATTTCTGGAAAATATTGGGGTATTGGGTGATATTGCAGCTGCCAAAGAACAAACTTTCGGAACTTTGTTCTCAAGAACACTAGCTGAAATAGGTGGTAAATTACATTATGGACACCCTGATTTCTTGAATGGTATCTTCATGACCACAAGAGGGGGTGTTTCTAAAGCACAAAAAGAATTACATTTGAATGAAGATATTTACGCCGGTATGATGGCAGTTTGTAGAGGTGGTAGAATCAAACATAGCGATTACTACCAGTGTGGGAAAGGAAGAGATCTAGGTTTCGGTACCATCTTGAACTTCACTATTAAGATAGGTGCTGGTATGGGTGAACAAATCTTATCTAGAGAGCATTATTATTTAGGAACAGGGCTACCAATCGACAGATTTCTAACCTTCTATTATGCTCATGCAGGTTTCCACATAAATAACCTATTCATATCTTTGAGTACCACATTGTTCATGTTAGTATTGGCAGTACTAGGATCACTACGCCACGAGGTAATTCTATGTGATTACAATCCCCATCAGCCAATTACAGATCTACAAGAGCCCCTTGGATGTTACAATCTAGAGCCTGTCTTACATTGGGTATCGAGATTTGTGTTGTCAGTTTTCATTTGCTTCTTTATTTCGTTTTTACCTTTGTTGTTCCAAGAATTAATAGAAAAGGGGTTGGCCAAAGCCATATCAAGAATAATTTATCATCTAGTATCATTGTCACCGTTATTTGAAGTGTTTGTAAGTCAAATTTATTCACAATCCTTGGTGGATAATATGTCCTTGGGAGGGGCCAAGTACATCCCTACAGGTAGGGGGTTTGCCACATCTAGACAATCAATATCCAATTTGTTTTCCAGGTATGCTGTTTTGTCAATTTATAAGGGGGTTTTATTTTCCATTATTATAATTTTTGCAACCATCACAATGTGGCAGCCATCAATATTATGGTTCTACATCAGTTTCATATCAATGAGTCTTGCACCACTATTATTCAATCCTCACCAGTTTAGCTGGGATAAATTCTTCATTGACTATAAAGAATTACTTCATTGGTTTAGTAGGGGGAATAGTAAATGGCACAATAGCTCATGGTATGGTTATCAGAAACAGATAAGAGGTAGATTGTTGGGATACAAGAAGAGAGATTCTGCTCATCTCGAGAAGAAAGGGAAGAATGACCAAGTATTGACGTCAAGACAAACTACTGATATTAAAGTACCTTTCATCAACAGACTCAGCGATCTTGTGTTATTACCTTCGTTGCTATGGAGCGTGTATGCAATGTCATATCTATTTATAAATGCACAAACGGGGGTAGCCATTGGTGAGCTCAGAAGGGTAAACCCCATCTTAAGAATTGCGTTATTGGCAATACTCCCTGTTTCTTTGAATTCATTGACATTGATAATTACATTTGTAATATCGTGTGTACTTGGACCTGTCCTCAGGTTCAAGAAATTTGCTTCATTCATTGCAACAATCAATCATGTGATGGCAGTATTGATTGCAATTATCGACTTCGAGATTTTGTATTACTTGGAAAACTGGGAGATCAACAAAACCTTATTAGGTCTTGTAACCATTGTAATGACTCACAAAATAATGGCTGGCGTGGTATATCTTTTCATTTCTAAAGAAATGTCTCATGACACAATAAACCATACTTGGTATTCAGGTAGATGGTTCAAACAGAACTTCGGATTATTATATTTCACACAACCTTTCAGAGAATTCATCATCAAGAATATTGAAATGATATGCTTCGGATATGATTTTTTGATTTGCCATCTATTACTATTCTCGATTGTTCCAGTTTTGATCATACCCTACATTGACAAAAGCCACACATTAATGTTATTTTGGTCAAGAACCAATAGATTCAAGAACCCCATTGTCTCCAAAAGACAAGTGAGGAGAATGAGATGGGTTGTTTTTAGGTACTCTGTATTATTTTTTGCAATGATGATGACTTTCATATCACTAATATTAGTCCCCAAATTCTTGGGTGGCCAAATTCCAAATTTGAGAGATATCCGGATTCTTCCAAACATGGTCAAAGAAATAATGGCCCCTGGAGAACAAAATCATAATGATACAGGTAGTAATGCACCATTGACTGTACTTCGAGGTAGGCCCGAACCGATTACCATGAGGACCGTTCCGTAGAATCAATATGATAGATCCAATTTATATTGAAATAAAACTTAAACTTTAGGATTCCATGACTAATTTCCTTATATCCCAGAAGTAGTCAGTGGAATAGTCTCCTCTATTTCCCCATTCAGATATTTTTCTCTTGAGTCTATCCTCTTCCAATAGCCATCTTGAAACTTTACTTTTTCCAATTTCCAACACATCATCAAATTTGACTTGAGTTTCTTGTAGATCAGGAATCTTCAAGATATCATCATCATCATTTTGATTACTATTCGGATCATTGACCCATTTCATGTTTTCAGAATCGAATACCATTCCGGATGGTTTAATCAATTTATAGTCCGACAATTTGATAGTACTTGGTCTTTCAAATTTCTTCAAATCTCCGTTATTACCTTCCCAAATTCTTAAGTTAGAATTGAACTTCATATTTGGGGTTTGAGGAATCTCTGTAGTCTTGATAGTCTTCATTTCTTTCTTCTTTCGAGACTTGATTTTATCTTGATAGTCTTTTGAGCTCTTGATATCATGAATGGCATTGGATGACATACTTCGTGATAACAATTTTTTAGTCCTTTGATGCTGTTTATCAATTTCTTTGTACTGAGCTAATAATTGATCCTTCGTTATTTGGTAGTTCTGTTCTTGCTCTATCATATTTGACAATTTCTTATTATAGAAAGAGGGTATTCTGTCTAATTTTGATATAACTCTAGAATTCAAATTGACCGAACTCTTGAACTTTCGTACGTCTTTCATGGGTTTAGGTTTAATGGTTTTGTAATCGTCAAGTTTCAAGGTATCGAATTTGATGGTTTCAAAGTCATCGAACCCGTCTTCGAAATTCTCTTTATCTTTGAAGTTTTGACTTATGTCTTTGAGAAAGTATTCTTCTTCGGAAGTTCTTTCATCTTCACTCAGTTCATAACGTCTATTTATCTTACCAGTGAAGTCTCCTTCAATTTCGAGATCACTCTCCTCTTCAATTTCATCTATATTATGATGATTGACTTGAACTTGTTTGGGAAGGTCTGTAGGTGGGGATAAACTATGATACTGGCTCTTAGATCGAATGGTCTTCTGTTGAGGTGATCTCTTTAGTGGGTGTGAGGATGCTCTTGATTTTAGTATTGGTGATTTGGGTTTATTTGTGGTTTGTGGAGAATGTGAAAAGCTAGGATTAATTTTGGGAGATAACATTGACCCTATTTCATCTTCAGGGAATCCAAATATCTCATCCTCTTGATATTTGCTTAGTTTCTTTAGTTTATCCATATTGTTTACTTCGCGATTTATTTTTTCACTGATCTGGTAAGATGGGATGACAGTTAATGACAACGAGGAGGAATGGTGAAGGCAATTGAGAGGGAAATCAAGAAGCTTCAACCCATAAATGACTATAGAACCATTAAGAGAGCAGAAACTGAAGTGGAAACCGATCACCCCAAGAAAAACGGGCAGGTGAATAATCTTGAGTTGTCATCCTAGAGATCAAACTCATGCAATTTAACAAGACCAACTCTATCAAATATAATTTCGAACCAAACGTATGTTCAATTCATCTCGAGAGATGAGAGGTAAATAAAACAAGGATATCTATAACACTATATTTAGGCTAAGAAAACACCTAAACCAAAAAGACCAGCGACAACTAATAAACCGTAGTGAACACCAGCTCCCATGACAGCACCTGAATCTGAATCACCACTTGAAGTTGATGAAGAAGATGAAGAAGAACTTGAACCAGTTGATTTAGAACCTGAGGAAGTTTTAGTAATATCAGTGTGAGAAGTAGCTCTAATTTCACCACTTAAAGAACCTAAACCAGAAACACCAGCTGATTTCAAGTAAGCTGAACAACTTGAAGCAGTAGCAGCAGATTTAAGGGAAGCTGAACCATCGAAGTCACAAGCAGATTTGGATTCATCTTGATCTAAGTAGTATAAGTTTAAGACAAAATCCAATCTATCTTTAGCAGAACATGGAGAATAAGCACCATATTCACCAGTAGTACCATTAGCATTGATTCCTGAACAGTCGATAAAACCACAAACAGTACCGAATAAATCTTCATAATCATCTTCATCAACAGATGGATCTAAGACACATTTTAATGAATCTACCATACATTCACAAATATCTTCATCAGGGGTTGGAGGTAAAGCAGTGGCAGCATTCCAGTTTGAAGTATCAGTTGGACATTCAGTTGGGGAAGCAGATTTTTCATCAGATGATTGAGCATAACTTGGGGAAATTGAGTTAATTTCTGATTTATAGTAGTTGAAATCAGCTAAAGTTGAAACAGAATCGGAATCAACAACAGAAACTAAACCATAATCATTACCTTCTTGGAAATACATATAAACAATACCACCGGACCAAACATCAGTCATTTCATCAGAATAGATGGTACCAACTTCAGTGAATTTTCTTGGAGAAACTTTGTTACAACCATATTCTGAGAAGAAAAGTGGAATACCTAAATCTTTATATTCTTCAGTAATATCTTCATAACCAGAAGTTTTGAAAGTAGAAGATCCACACCATTCGTACATGTTGATACCGAAGAAATCAGCTCTTTCATCATCATCACCACAAGCGAAATATTCAGCTAATGGTAATCTAATATCAGTATCATCATTAGCAGAATAACCAACAGGAATATTTCTATAACCTTGAGCTTTAATGTAAGCTTTAGTATCTCTAACAGCAGCTTTAACGAAAGCAGAAGCATCAGTGTTGGAAACTTCGTTAGTAACTTCATTACCAGCAAAGAAACCTAAGACATTGGTATAGTTTTGGAATAAATCAACAACACCGGTATATCTATTATATAATTCAACATTCCATTGAGGATCTTTTCTATTAATTGATTCATCTGGTTGTGATAAATCGGCAATGACATAAATACCAGCATCGTTCAATAATTTCATACATTCAGTATGATCTTGAGTAACATTTAAGGCGTAAACTCTGATAATATTAGTATTTAATTGTTGTAAATATGGAACATCTCTTTTACAAGCTTCAACATCAGCTAATGGATCAACGAACGATTCACCAGAAGTGACATTGGCAGTATCTTGTTGATAAGCAACCCCTCTCATTAAAAATTGGGAACCATTATTACTGAAAAAGAATTTGTTACCAACAATTTCAATAGCAGGTAAATCATCTGCTAATACACTAGCGACTGATAAGAATAAAGCACTTAAAGATTTTAATAACATGTTTTCTTGTCCTTGAAGTGATAAAGAAAACTCAAAAGTGAATGATCTTGGCTCTTGATGAAATTTTTGAAGAGATCAAAATCTTTTTATTTATCCTGAAAAACTTGACGATTTTTTCCCATTTAATATTTTTTGAAAACAAACGGGCTTAGTGGTAAATGGACACGACCTTGGGATTCCACTATTGAGATGGTATGGGGAAAGTCTATGAAGCTTAGAGGTTGAAAAAAGTGGGCAATGATATGGTTATGACGTTGATTAAGGTTATTAGCTGATTTTGGCGTTGTGAACCTCCTTTGGTGGGTTAGAATAACTGTATTTCTTGAATACAAAACAATGTTACATGGCTCAAATTATACGCGAAATTCATTTTAGGAAGGCATGAAAAAGTCCCGTGAAGTGCGGTGGTGTACCGGGGTGGGTATTTTTAGCTTAATTGATAATGTGGGTAGTGATAAAATGAGGGAAATTGGTGGAGAGTTAATGGGATGATGGTGTGAGGGATTTGATTGAGATTTTAAATTTTGCAAAGTTTATTATGGACAATTAAAGGTCGAGAATTAAGTCAACTTTCGACACGAAGTGTTCATGAGGCATTTCCAATAGGAGATTTAAAGTATCATGGTGTATGGAAATAAACAGGGTGCTACCTAAGCCTTGGTAAGATTCTTGTTTACTTCAATTACATAGCTTTCGGGGAAGTCGATATACGGGACAGTTCTCTACCCGTGATGATGCTGTAATGAAAAAAATTCGGAGTCCGCCATATGGGGGGGGGGGGGTTGTACACGGAAATTTCTCACTCCACATCTCGTATTTTAGACTTTTCTCACTATAGGCGAATCTTTGTATAATAAAGCTACAAGGGTTAAATTAACAACATCTTCATCCCATTGACCATAAAATTATAATCTCACCTCTATTTCAGATTAATGTCCACTCTTACCGAATCTAATCAAAACCCAAGCGGATGGTTTTGGACCAACTCGGAAAATTGATCACTCCGATATATTTTTCACTCCACTCGACATTCTCATTTCGTCCACTCCATAATTCAAATTTTTGAAAAAATTTATACCACTTTTTGAAAAGGTAGACTTCTTTTATATAAATATAACAATGGAAGAGGAAGTAGCAGAAAGTTACATTGAATGTTACGTCAGATTCAATGATGATTTAGAAAAAGATTATTGTTTCCAATTCAAATCATCAACTAAATTTAATGAATTGTTTAAAATTTTTAACACTTTACCTATAAGTCTTAGACCTTCAGTTTTCTATAGTTCTAAACCTAAAGGTTTCAAAATCAGTACCTCTCCAGGTTATTTAACTGAAGACGGAGCTTTATTATTTGATTACGAAGCTACTAACGAAAAATATTTAAAAAATGTTGATTTGAACGATGAAATTGGTGAAAAGATTTGGCCAGGTCAATTGATTGTACCAGTTTGGGATCATAATGATTTTGGATTCTATAGTTTTGTTACATTCTTAGGTTGTTGGTTATACACTGACTTACCTGATTTTATTTCTCCAACTCCAGGAATTTGTTTAACTAATCAAATTAGTAAACTTGCTAGTATTGTTTTACATCATTTTGGTAAACATTCTTTAGCTGCCTCATTTGTTGACGATTTAGATGCTGATATTGGTATTGTTCCACAAATTGTTTTCTTTGTTTTCCATTTAATTAAGGTTGGTGTTATTTTCCTTTTCTTATACTTGGGTTTATTCAACCCAATCAAAGTTATTAAATTTGTTGGTTCTCCAGCTCCAAAAGATATTACTAAAGAACAATTATTAGAATTAGGTTGGACTGGTTCAAAAAGAGCTACTGTTGACGAATATAAAGAATTCTATAGAGACTATAAAATCAAAAGTTATAAATCAATGGTTGAAGCTCATCAAGATGGATTATTTGAAAGATTGAAAACTGTTGGTATTCCATTGACTGATGGTGAAGGATTTAATACTCCATTAGATTCAAAATATTCAATTAAGGATATCTTCGATCAAAAGAAAGTTGTTTTAAGTTTCCAATATTTAAGGAAATTAGAAGAATTATTCTTAGAACAATTAAAAACTGCTGATGTTAATGAAGCTGGTAAACAATTCAGAAAATTCGGATTATTAAAATCTGATGATGAAATTAAAAATATCGTTGCTGTAAGAAAGGAAACTTTATAAAGGTATATAGATTCGTTTTATAATAAATAATTTGTTCGATGTGAAAGATCTGGAAAATCCGTTGAAATATTTCCGTCAAAGTTCTACGTCAGTGGAAGAAAGGAAGGTTTTTCCCTACCAGATTAAATAAATGTCTGAAAGGGGGTTGGACCAAATGTCTTAGGCTTTATGTCTGTGGCCCCAATGTCCAAAGATAATTAAACCTCATTCGTCGATTACTGCGATACCGGGGCCCATCGATTCTTATATAGAACGAGTCAAGTCACGTGAGGTGAGACCAACGTTTTAAACGACGAAATCAAATCGACGATGAAAAATTATTTAAACCCAATTATCCCCCCAAATTAAATAATTTGTAATTTTTTATAAACTCAATTTAAAGGATAAAAATTATAAAAGAACATAAACAATGGTTGCTTCATCAGTTTTAGGTTTCCCTCGTATTGGTGGCCAAAGAGAATTAAAAAAGACCACTGAAAGTTATTGGAATGGTAAAGTTGATCAAGAAACTTTAGTTAACAAAGGTAAAGAATTAAGATCAACTAACTGGAAAATCCAAAAAGATGCTGGTGTTGAAATCATCCCATCTAATGATTTCTCATTCTATGATCAAGTTTTAGATTTATCTTTATTATTCAATGTTGTCCCAGAAAGATACTTAAAATTCAACTTATCACCAATTGATATTTTATTCGCTATGGGTAGAGGTTTACAAAGAAAAGCTACTGAAACCACTGAAGCTGTTGATGTTACTGCCTTAGAAATGGTTAAATGGTTCGATTCAAACTACCATTATGTTAGACCAACTTTCTCCCACTCAACTGATTTCCAATTAGGTAAATTCGGTTTAAAACCAGTTGATGAATATTTAGAAGCTAAAGCTCAAGGTATTGAAACCAGACCAGTTTTATTAGGTCCAATTTCTTATCTTTATTTAGGTAAATCTGATAAAGATTCTTTAGATTTAGAACCATTATCTTTATTACCAAAATTATTACCAGTTTACAAAGAATTATTATCTAAATTAAAAGAAGCTGGTGTTACTTCAGTTCAAATTGATGAACCAATCTTAGTTTTAGATTTAGAAGAATCTGTTAGATCTTTATACAAATCTACTTATGATGAATTATCATCAGTTGGTTTAGATTTAGTCTTAACTACTTACTTCGGTGATGTTAGACCAAACTTAGATGCCATTAAAGGTTTAAATGTTGCTGGTTTCCATTTCGATTTCGTCAGATCCCCAGAACAATTTGATGAAGTTGCTGAAATTGTTGGTGATAAAATCTTCTCCGTCGGTATTGTTGATGGTAGAAACATTTGGAAAGCTGATTTCGCTAAAGCTTCAGAAATTATTTCAAAAGCTATTGCTAAATTCGGTGAAGATAAAGTTATTGTTGCTTCATCATCTTCATTATTACACACCCCAGTTGACTTAAACTCTGAAAAGAAATTAGATGCTACCATCAAAGACTGGTTCTCATTTGCTACTCAAAAAGTTGATGAAATTGTTATCTTAACCAAAAACGCTAAAGGTGAAGATGTTTCAGCTGAATTCGCTGCTAACGCTGCTTCAATCAAATCAAGAACTGAATCATCAATTACCAACAATCCAAAAGTTCAATCTAGATTAGGTGAAATTAATGAATCATTATCTACCAGAAAATCACCTTTCCCAACCAGATTAGAATCTCAACAAAAGAAATACAACTTACCATTATTCCCAACCACCACCATTGGTTCATTCCCTCAAACTAAAGATATCAGAGTTAACAGAAACAAATTCACCAAAGGTGAAATTACTGCTGAACAATATGATGATTTCATCAAAAAGGAAATTGATACTGTTGTTAAATTCCAAGAAGAAATCGGTTTAGATGTCTTAGTCCACGGTGAACCAGAAAGAAACGATATGGTTCAATACTTCGGTGAACAATTAGATGGTTTTGCCTTCACCACTAACGGTTGGGTTCAATCATATGGTTCAAGATACGTTAGACCACCAATTATTGTTGGTGATGTTTCTAGACCAAAAGCTATGACTGTTAAAGAATCAGTTTACGCTCAATCTATCACTTCTAAACCAATGAAAGGTATGTTAACTGGTCCAGTTACTTGTTTAAGATGGTCTTTCCCAAGAAATGATATTTCTCAAAAATTACAATCATTACAATTATCTTTAGCTTTAAGAGATGAAGTTAATGATTTAGAAAAAGCTGGTATTACTGTTATCCAAGTCGATGAACCAGCTTTAAGAGAAGGTTTACCATTAAGATCAGGTAAAGAAAGATCTGATTACTTAAACTGGGCCGCTCAATCTTTCAGAGTTGCCACTTCAGGTGTTGAAGATTCTACTCAAATTCACTCACATTTCTGTTACTCAGATTTAGATCCAAACCATATCAAAGCTTTAGATGCTGATGTCGTTTCAATTGAATTTTCTAAAAAAGATGATCCAAACTATATCCAAGAATTTTCAAACTATCCTAACCATATTGGTTTAGGTTTATTCGATATTCACTCACCAAGAATTCCATCAAAAGAAGAATTCATTAAAAGAATTGGTGAAATCATGAAAGTTTACTCTGCTAACAAATTCTGGGTTAACCCAGATTGTGGTTTAAAAACTAGAGGATGGCCTGAAGTTAGAGAATCATTAACCAATATGGTTGATGCTGCTAAATATTTCAGAGATCAATATTAAATTTAAACTATTTCCATAGTTTTTTGCTTTGTCTATTTTAAAACCTAACCTAAGGGTATATATTGCATTTATTCAACATTAATGTAATTTGTTTGTTTTTTGTTTTGTTTGATTTTTTGGGGTTTTAAAATGGGATTTCAACATCGGTAATACATAAGATTTTTTATTTTACTTCTCTTTTATTCTATACTGTTCCGCACTAAACCTCTGGTACCATCTGGTACCATTTGACGGGAGGAGTTTCCCACTATCGCTCCATTTTCAAATCGCAGTCTCAATCATAAAAACGATCTTGAATCTCACAACGCCATCATGGAAGAATTGATTGAAAGATTTATAACAATTACCGGTGCAAGTCGTGAACTTGCTAGCCAATACTTAGCCCGTAATGATAATGACTTAATGACCTCAATTGAAGATTATTATGGAAATTTGAATACATCGAAACCACAAAAAAAGAAAGGTGTCAATACATTTAGAGATTTGAATGAAGAAGAGGAAGATGATAAAACCAACACTAATTTTTTCACTGGAGGTGAAAAGTCAGGATTACAAGTTGAAGATCCAAACGATAGAAAGAAGAAACCTAGGAATTTAGTTGAAGATATTTTTGAAAGAGCTAGACAACAAATGGATCAACCTGATGATAGACCCAGTAGTGAACCAGTTGACACCCCCAAATTCACAGGTACTGGATTCAAATTGGGAGATACTGAGTCAGCTTCCGAAAGAATACCTGATGCCCATGCTGGTTTTAGAAAATTAGAAAGAGCTACCAGAGAAATAACTTTCTGGCGTCAAGGATTCACTGTAGCTGATGGTCCTTTACTCCGTTACGATGATCCTCAAAATGAATCTCTTTTAGGTGAATTGAATCAGGGAAGAGTTCCTTTATCTTTATTGGATGTAGAATTTGGGCAAGATGTCGATGTTAATGTTATAAGGAAGGTTGATGAAGATTATACACCACCAAAAAGAAAAGTTGGAGGTTATGGAGGCTCTGGTCATAGATTAGGATCCCCAGTTCCAGGAGAACCTTCTCCCGCTCCTGAAGTGGAGAAACCAAAATCTTCCCTTTCAACAGATTCAAATAAACCTCAAGATACTGGAGCAGGTGATACCACAGTTCAAATTAGATTTGCCAATGGGAAGAAAACTACTCATAAATTCAATTCGACCGATAGTATCACTGTCGTTTACGATTTTGTCAAGAACCATGAATTCTCTGAGCCTAGAGATTTTGTGTTAAGTCATTCCTTCCCGGTTAAACCTATTGCCAAAGAAGGTACCGTTGCTGATGCTAAGTTGAAAAATGCTGTCATTGTTCAAAGGTGGACATAGATTATATTTATAAGCTTATTTGTGATTCTCTTAACTCTTCTACTTGATCTAAATCTACTGCGAACTACAAATAATCTCATCGCGATGATAAGGCCGATTGTTAGGTCAACACGAATATCACGCTTCCCTCGAATAGGTATACCGACGTACCTTGTGGCAAGGATAGCTCCAATACGACGGATTCATTTGAAAGATTATTACGAACCTAAAGATCCAATTCAAGGGAATTTAATCGCATTGAAGACTCCCAAACCCACACCAAAGATCTTGAATCCAGTAAATAATGTGTCTGAAATCATTGATACCCAAACATACGAAGCACAGAATATAGAAGAAGCCGTCAAGGAAAACGAATCTCAACCGATTGTGGGCTCTTTGGTTTATTATGGAAGATTAGGTTTAGTGTTAAAAGAATCCAATTCTCGATTTGATGGATCCTCAGTGATAGTATTAAACGATATGAACGAAATAGAGACCGTTAGAGTGAGTCAGCTTATACAGCATTTTCATGGAGTGGTAGATGCCGAATGGGTCAATAACTTGAAGCTTTTAAGCAGTTTCCCAGAAGATTATTCCAGAGGTTTGATGGTGGATTTGTTGAGAGAATTTTACCTTCGTTCTGAGTCATTTCAAGTACAAGTGGGCCCTAGTATTGATATATTGTATGCTCAGGGCCATCATATTATTCACCCTATCAAGGTAATTAAAGATATCAGTTGTTCAAATCATTTCGATCAATCATGTGCATTAATGTCCATATATTTACATGTTCATTCAAAACCCGAAAAGTTCATGATCATGAAACTAGAGGCTTATCTGTCATTATTTCCACCTGTAAGAAGATATATAAGTATCAAAGAAAGTGTTTCTGACCTCGTAAGGGAGTATTTGGCCAATCCGATCTCGAGTGATGTGATGGTGGAAGGAGAACCCCATGGATTTTTCTCTATTGTTCATCCGGAATATAGAGGTCTTCTAGAAACCATGAAATTGAGTATCATTCATCCTCATCCCGTGCTTCTCGAAGCTTTGAATTCAAATAAATCTCAAATTCTCCGTAAATTAAAACACTGGGGAGTTTACACCGACGATACTGATATATATGCATCATGCTTGTTTGATCCTATGGTGGAAAACAAAACCTCAGTACAAAGTGCCAAAGAGGTCAAACCAAAAATCACAGTTCTGACTGAATTGCATGATTATTTCAGATACTTAAGGAAAGAGTGCTTCGACACTATTTATGCCTTTAATGTTAATAACACCACCATTGGAATTTCGTTAAACAAACGTAATAGTAGAAACTTCACCATAAATTTGCATATCCCCGATGTTTCTACGAAATTAAGCCCCGATTCCGACGAGTTCAATTCTTTAATCAACAAAACTGAAAATATGAGATCGATTACTACCAAAGGAACGAATCCCATATTCGATTCCAAATTTACCGAATCCTTAAATTTCCAGGGAAGAATGAAAGACAAACAGTTAGACAGGTTATCAGATTTATTCAATTCCAATGATTCATTCAATCCCGATACCACCTGTTTAACTATCTCCGTTCCCTACAACACCTTTGAATCCAACCCTTTTGTAAAATATGATAAAGATGAAGCTGTTGACACCAAAATACAGTTAAGTTCCATATCTTCTGAAAAAATCAAGTTCTTAGATGAAGCATTCCTTGGTAAAGCCATTAATGGGAAATCAAGTACTTTACCTATTCATGTTTTCAAAAGTGCACATAAAGATGAATTAGATAATGATACTTATTACACTTTAGGTTTCATGTATGAATATTTACTTACCCACTCGAAACATAGAAACGTGAATGGTGCTTCCAATTACCAAAACATCCTCCCCCATGAAGCTCGAACCCCAAAAGGGAAAGTTGATTTTTTCTTAAGAGAACTACAGTTATTTGCTTCTAACGTAACAAACAAATATGCATTTGATAATGGAATACCACTAGTTAAAAGGGTTCAAACTTTGTCATCATCGACATTTGATCCTGCTAATGACGATGCTTTGGTTTATCACAATAACAAGTTATTACCGTATTATCATGCCACATCATATTTCCAATCGTTATTGTCAAGAGACGAAAACGGGAATGTTTCATTATCAGCAAAGGTGATTGGTAACAAGTATTTGAAAAGGCCCTATTTCACATCCACCAATGTTCACGATTTCCCTTCAGGTCTTAAATTAGGATATAGTGAGATCTTGGAAGTGTTCGATTCCACCTGGTCAATTTTGAACCAATTTCAACTTTTAAGTTTCTTACACTTAGATTATGTCAACCATAAATCTATGAGATTGAATAGTAACTTCAAAAACAAATTTGGATTCTTAAAACGAAAAGGTTATAATGTAAACGGCCCTTTACGAGAACATGTACTACAGAAATACATCCAACCAATGGATGATTCTACAGCCATTGCCGAATGGATAGAATCCAATTGCCATAAATATGAAACCTTGAAGGTTTGGGAGAAAACGCTCGAATCCGAAGAAACACTTAACCTCCATTGTGTGGTTACTGATATAGGTGAAGATTTTGATAGAGGAAAATTGGTAACTGTCGAAGTTGAGAATTGGGATGTTAAAGTTGAAATGGTAACTTGGACAAACATTCAGGTGGGTCAAGTATTAAAATCTCATGAAGTGATTCTTCTAAATCCTATTGAAGGACTTTGTATCTTGAAAGAATCTTTCTTGTAAATATAATGTATATACGCAAAAAAACTCTGCGAAAAATTTGACTCATAATGATTGTAAGTAAAATAGAACTACTATATCTCATGTTGAAGATATGGTAATGACGCCTCGATCAAACATACTAACCATTAGAACGGTATCCAACCTTCAGTAGATACCTTGAGAGATCTCGTTGCCGAACAAAAAAGTAATGATAAGATTAAATTATATCCAATTTACAAGTATTTACCAACTGGAGACTTAACTTTCCATTTATCATACCTTAAGTTGGCTAGATTGAATGACAAGGGAAGAGTACCATCGTTTTTATTGGAATCCGCCATTACTGATCACATAAATCGTTATTCTTTCATTGGAATCAATCCTAAAAAAATCATAAAAACTGGTGATAATGAAAAATTCGAACAACAATATAGAGACGTTGATCCTATCACTGTTTTAGAAGACGAAATGTCAAAATACGAACAAATTCAAGTTCCTGGGTTACCTAAGACCAGTGGAGGGGCTTTCGGATATATTTCATACGATTGTATTAAGTATTTCGAACCAAAAACCAAAAGAGACTTAAAAGATGTATTACAAGTCCCTGAAGCAGTTTTGATGTTGTGTGACACAATAATTGCTTATGATCACGTATATCAAAGATTCCAAATTATTCAAAACATTGAAATCAATGATACTGATGATATTGAAGAAAAGTTCAAACAAGGGGAAATCAAAATCAATGAAATTGAAAAGATTATCACTTCAGATGTTTCCATTGACGAGATTACACCTGCACAACCACCAATCAAACAAAACCAAACCTTCTCTTCCAATATCGGACAAGAAGGTTACGAAAACCATGTTACTAACTTGAAAGAACATATCTTAAAGGGAGATATTATTCAAGCGGTACCATCACAAAGAGTTGCCAGACCAACCTCCTTACACCCATTCAATATCTACCGTCATTTAAGAACCGTCAATCCTTCACCATACTTATTCTATTTTGATTTATTGGATTTCCAAATTATTGGTGCTTCTCCAGAATTATTAGTTAAATCTGATAACAAAAATAAGGTCATCACCCACCCAATTGCTGGAACCATAAGAAGAGGTAAAACCAACGAAGAAGATGAAGAAAATGCTGAAATCTTGAGAGCCTCATTGAAAGATAGAGCCGAACATATTATGTTGGTAGATTTAGCCAGAAATGATGTCAATAGAGTTTGTAAACCAGAAACCAATAGTGTTGATAGATTATTAACCATTGAAAGATTCTCTCATGTGATGCATTTGGTTTCAGAAGTCAGTGGTACTTTGAGAGAAGACAAAACTAGATTTGATGCGTTTAGATCAATTTTCCCTGCTGGTACTGTAAGTGGAGCACCAAAAGTCAAAGCTATGGAATTAATCGGAGAATTAGAACAGGAAAAAAGAGGTATTTACGCCGGAGCTGTGGGCCATTGGGGTTATGATGGTAAAACCATGGATACTTGTATTGCTTTAAGAACTATGGTTTATAAAGATGGTATTGCCTATTTACAAGCTGGTGGTGGTATTGTTTTCGATAGTGATGAATATGATGAATACATTGAAACCATGAACAAAATGAAAGCCAACAACAATACTATTGTTGAAGCTGAAAAGATCTGGACTGATAAAGTTGGTAGTGCTTAATAGATATTTAAACTCTTAGCTGGTAATAACCTTTTTTTAAATCACGTGATTTCTTTTTTGAGAAGTTGTCGACGATGATCATCACCGAGAGTTGTGAGATCTTATCCCATACAAAACCCCAAAGGTAAATAAAATCCAATCGAATTAGAGGGTAGGTTTATATAAGAAACGGTGAAGATACTATGAGTACTCCTGATATTAAAACAGAAAGTGCATCGCCTTCAGGAGATAAAGCCAATTCCAGGACTCCCACTTCATGGGATCCTGAGGATGATATACTATTGATGCATTTAAAAGATAATCAGAAGTTGGGTTGGAAAGCCATTGCCGCCAACTTCACTAATCGTACACCTAATGCTTGTCAATTCAGATGGAGGAGATTAAAATCAGGAAATTTAAAGAATCCTCCTAAAAGTGCAGCGGCTTTAGGTTCAACAGAATCTTTTGGTAAAGCCAAATCTACTGAACCTCCAGTAAAGAAACAAAAGAAGTATGCTTTCCCAAATACTAAGGCCAATGGACATGTGGGGACAGGATTTCCTTCAGCTTATTCACCAATTCCAAGTTCTGGATTCTCAAATTATGATAACAATGTTACTAATGCATTAGCTGGTTTAAATGCATTATCCAATGACAGTTCCAATATCTCAAGCCCATTACCTTATAACCAAAATAACCAAATTCAACATTCACCTGACTTAAATGAAGATAGAGACTCCAATTCTAACAGTAATGAGAATTCTCCTTTAATGAATTCACCCAAGGTTCCACCTCAAACCACAAACAATTACCAACATTCACCTGAAGATGAGGATTTAAATTTAGATCCAAGTCAACAAGTAACTGAAGGTGGAGGTTATTATGCCGAGATCCTGGTTGATCCAACCATGAATTTACCTCATAATCAATCTCATCCTTTACCATCAGGATTGACTCCTAGAAATTCTTCCTCGGGTTTACCAGTGCCCAATGACTTAAATCATAATAATTCAATCATTCAAATTGTTAGAGACGAAAAGAATGACAGAAATTCCATTTCAAGTGCTAGAGATAGTATTTCATCCTTACCTTCAAAATCAATGAATATACCACATCATCAATTGGACAAAAATGCTTTGGCTCATTTACCTACAATTTTCGGTGGTAATGGTAGTGTGAGTGGACCATCGAGGAATTCAAGTATTTCCCATAATGTTTTATCAAGTTTAAGAAGTGCAAGTATTGTAGGATCAGGATATTTCTCAAGATCTGGTTCAGTAATAATACCATTCAATTCTGACAAAGACAAAGAAAAGGAATTAGGATTCAATCCAAAGATCATCAAGAAGAATAAGCACAAAATAAAAGACAAAAAACTAGCAAAGGATAAAAAGAAAAAAGACGATAAAATAGAATTACCTTGGACAATGGAGGAAGATGAACTCTTGATAAATCGTCGTAATAGAGAATTATCATTCGCAGAATTATCGATATTGTTACCTCAAAGAACCGAAGGGGACATTTGGAACAGAATTGATTATTTAGAAAAGTTAAGAAATGGTGTTAGATCTTCTGTGGCTCGTGAAAGAAGAAGACGTCAATCTTCTATTGGATTAGATGATGTGGAAGATTTCTATATGAGTGACATAGGGGTTACTGAAGATGATGATGATGATGAAGTCTTGGTAGATGTTGACGATATACCTCAAGCTCATAGAAGAGGTTTAAAAAGAAGAACCAGTTCAGCTGTTAACCCTTTGAGTGTTAATAATTAACAGTTATGTATAAATTCTAATGTAAATTATGTATCTAGTATAACTTCAAATCTCTGGTAATTTGATCGATAACAGATTTGGGTGCTGGTCCTAAACCTAACACTGTAGCTGAACCCGCTGCAATCTGGGTTCTACCAGCATCATGAACAATATAACTATTTATACCTAATGATATAGCTTGAGCAAATAGTAAATCCATAGATTCCTGATCAGGTACTTGTAAAGTAATTTTGGCTTGACCATTATAATATTCCCATCTATGAACCATTTCAGGATTATAAGCTGGACTTTCAGGATTGGTGATTTTCTTATATAAAGCTAAGGTGGCATGCAGACATTGTGCAGCAGCTTTACCTTTACCCATCTTTAAATCTTGTCTAACGATCAATGTCATTCTAACTTCTCCAGGTACAGTATTCAAATCTTTGGAATCTACATCTATACCTTCATCATCACTTTCTTCATCCGATGACGATGAAGTTTCACCTTTGAAGTAGACAGTTTCACGTTGGAAGTATCTGTCAATGAAAACCCCCGTTACAAATGATAATATACCAATTGTTACTAATCTTCCTACTTGACTCATGCGATGCGAATTTATAGATCTTGAGAGAGTTTTGAACAGGTCCGTGGGAAACTATCTATATTGTACATATTTGGGAATTTTAAAGGAATGTAGTTATGCTAGTACTTTCTTCTTTTTAGGTTTCTTCTTTTTTTCGACCTTTTTTACAAAATTCCTCCAATTTTCGACTCTTGATTCTCTTTGATCTTCCCATTTCTCATCGAATTCTTTCTTCAATTGTCGTTGTTGTTTAAGGCTCTCCATGTGATCTTGCTCTTGAGCTTCTTTGTGTTTCTGTATTTGTTTTTCTTTTTCCTCTTCTTCGTCTTCTTTGATTAAGATATCATAAACTTCTTTTCGTGTAGTATCTACAGGTTTCTCACCGACATACTTGTAAATATCGATCAATTTCTTCTTTTCATCAATTTTTCGTTGTATTTCTGGATCCTCAGAAGATTCTTCTTCCAATATGGCGATATCATATGCTCTTTTAAGTTTATCAAAGGCAATTGATGCTTGTTTGTGATCAGACTTATCAGGATGTATCAATAATGATTTCTTTCGATATGTCTTCTTTACTCCTTCCAAATCTCTAGGTATATCCAAAATAGCAAAGAAATCCTTATTATGACATGCTAGGATTCTCTCGATCTCCTTGTCCCTCAATGCTGCCAGTTCTGTCGATGAGAGTACCTTATCTAAATCCATCGCTAAATCGCACTTCAATGAAATCCATCAGATCAGTTATGTGGAAACCAAGATATTTCGATATTGGAGTCAATTTTTCTGACCTGATGTTCCAAGGCTACTATAATCATTCTAATACTGCAAAGCATCCCCCTGATTTAGAAGAAGTTATCTTAAGAGCACATACATTTAATGTAGATAAAATGCTTATCACTACTTCAAGCATCAAAGAAAGCTCCCAACATTTGGGATTATGTGATAAATATCCCGGGTTCTATTCAACTGTTGGTGTTCATCCTTGCACAGTTGCCGAAGAATTCTATGTAAAGAGTGACGAAGGCTATTCTGAAGAATTGGCTGATGATGCTGAAGAGAAATTGAAAATCTTACATGATATAGTTGTTGATGGAGTTGGAAAAGGAATTGTTAAGGCTTTTGGGGAAATAGGTCTTGACTACGATAGGCTACACTATTCTTCTAAGACTCAACAAACAACAATGTTTAAAAAACAACTTGAAGTCATTGCATCATTGAAACATTTGGAATTGCCTTTGTTCTTACATATGAGAAATGCTTGTGACGATTTCATAGACATTTTAACTCCATTCATTGAAGACGGATCCATTAAGAGAGGAAATGGTGTAGTTCATTCGTTTACTGGGACAGAGAAAGAATTGGAAAAATTGTTAGATCTCGGATTTTTCATAGGTGTTAACGGATGCTCTTTGAAGACTGATGAGAATTTACTAGTAGCAAAGAAGATCCCAATGGACAAACTTATGATTGAAACTGATGCTCCATGGTGTGAGATTAGAAAATCCCATGCCAGTCACAAGTTCCTTACCCCCTACCCTAATAAATTTTACCCCGAGATCATAGAGCCTAAGGTTGAAAGTTCAGAAGAGGATCCTACCCCTGAATTCAAACCAAAATCTAAGAAACAACAACAGAAAAACAACCCCATAAAGCTTGACGACTTCATTCCATTCCCTTCAATCAAGAAAGAAAATTATCAAAAACATAAGGTTGCCGTAGAGTCAATTTCTCAACCTGTCATTTCCAAAATAGGTATTTTAGCTCCGCCCTTGATAAAATCAAGAAACGAACCAGTGTTCGTAGGTTTGGTTGCTGAAATAGTATGTAAACTTCACAATTTAGGCGATAAAGAGATAGAGGAAACATTAGATTTGATATATCATAATTCATGTAAATTATTAAAAGTCTAATATCCTATGTTACATATATACACAATACAAAAAATCACCTGTAAGGACTTTCCGACAACGCAATTCGTCTGGACTTCCTGGTAGGGGTTCGTTCAATTTTACGTCTCAAAGGTCTACGCCTTGTGAAAGAAGGTTCTGGATCAAGATCTTCTTCTGCATCCACCATCTCTTCATCGCTTGATTCGGGAATTGGTGTTTTAGCTTCTTCTTCTTCTTCTTCATCATCTCCCTCTTCTTCCTCGTCTTCAACATTTTCTTCGTCGTACTCGATTTCTATGTCTTCTTCACCATCTTCGTCTATTTCATCATCGATTTCTCCATATTCTTCGAAATCCGAATCTCTCTCACTCAAATTCAGAGGTTCTTCCGGACCTAAAATCTCATCTATAATCTCGTTGTTCACCATTCCATCATCAATGCTTTCATCATTCATGACTTTTAAAGAATTCGATGATTGAGTAGGAATGAAAGATTTATTAGTTTTAATTCCTGGGTAACAAATGACAAAGTTTTCAGTGTTTTTATCATCTTCGTCAACTTCTTGGTTGAGTTCTTTTAAACCGTCGATTTCTTTCAAGGCTTCTTCTTCAAAGGTGAAAGGATTGTCTATGTCATCTTTCAAAAATGAAGATAACAATGCTATTCTGTTTATGGGTTCTTTAGGGGGTTCCGCTATATCACCATTAGAATGACTGACAGCATCTCCGGGGCCCGAAGAATCACCATTAATCTCTATAAAAGGATCGCTTTCGATTACTGGGGGAGGCGGAGGTTGAGGAATAGCAGGGGCAGAATTTATACCCCCAGAAGGACCAAATAACATTGGTTTCCATAGCAATTTACTATAGTCCAAAGTTACATATTGCTTTCTTTCCCATTTCTCTATAACAAAATCTATTTTCTCCAAATTGATAGCTATGGCATAATTGTTGGTTGAAGGGTTCTTAATCAACGAATCTAACTGTTCCAATCCGACTATTACGTCAGAAGGTATCATACCTGTTAATTTCGATAAACTTTCTATGGAAAAAATAAGATCTGTAAGCTGATCATCGGTCCCATTGTCGATACTTTCCAAATACTTCTGGTAAAGAAACTTCAATTTATAGGCAATGACAATTTTCCAATAGTTCCTATAACTCAATAACCCTAAATCACTCAACGGTTTTTCTGGAGTACCAAATTTGAATTCATTTCGGGTGAGAAGATAACTGAAATCGATTAATAAATTACCATAACCTTTCCTTTGATAAATGGGTAAGGTTAAAATACATGACACATTATTGTCAGAATTATTGAGCTTCTCTTTGGAGAAATATCCCACAAAGTGGTACACCGAAGGATCGTTCTCGTCGATTTCAGTCAAAATGTAGAAAATAAATGGTTCTACATCATAATATAAAGTTTTGGAATTAAGGAATAATTTAGCTAGAAGGCATAGATTCTGACAATAACTGATATTTTTCCTTCCATCAACTTCCCAAAAGGATATATTTGTTTTTGTGTCACGATAAATCTCCACACCAGGCGGATGTTTGTTGGATAAATTACAGTTTTTCAATTGATGACGGGAATAAGAATACGGGGAACTCATATACTTTAAACAATGTTCACAGATGTATAAGATCTGACATTGAGAATATTCTTCCGGATAAGGTGAATTGTACCAGGTATTGATTTGATGATTTCTGAATTGGATTTTGTTGATCTTGGATCGCTGATAAGTTTGAGACGAATCAATCTCATCGTCTTCATAGATCTCTTGTGATTGTTGTAATTTCTCACCTTCAAGAAGAAACTTATTGAATAGTTTCCTATCAGCTTGAGTGGGATCAGTTCCATTGATAGTACAATCAGGGTAAGGTATTATACCCATATAAGGTAGATCTTTATTATCATAATCAGGATCAATTGATTTGAATATATTCTTGAATTTTTCACTATACGGTATAGTGATGAGAAATTCATCAGTAGAATGTTGAATACGAACATTATTTCGTAGCGTTACTTTTATGGTGCCTATAACTCCGGTATTGTTTTTAATCATTGGTCTTCTATTAGGGGTAGTAACAGTTCTTGATCTTCTTCTTTCACTTCTTGAATCACTTTTGGTTCGGAGATCAATATTAGGTTTAAATACATATTCTGTGGCTTTCCTTCTTGCCGATCGTTCAAGCCCTACCTCATGACCTATATGTTCATATGTACGATTATCAGGGATCCTCAATTGTTGTAGGAGGTCCCGTTTCTTAGGTGGCATAATAACAATCAAGTGTTTATTCGCGTTGCCAAAAACTATCACCCTAGTCGCGTACCGCCAACCTTGTGAATCAAATGGACCTAAGCTACCGCGAAATTTTTCAAATCGTAAAAAGTTACTACAGCGAAATAGTATAGAGGTTATCTAAATCAATATATATTACCTTATAGGTAACTAAAGTAAATTTTACAGGATTATGCTAATCTAAATGAATAAATTATAAAATAGTAATAGGTTTAATTAAAAGAATTGAATTATTTATCATCTTTCTCAATATCTTCCTCTATATGTTTTTCATGAACATCGGGATTTTCAACATCTTCAACATCTTCGAAATTAACATCTTCAGAACCAGCGATACCATAATGAGCTAATAAAGATTGAGCTGATGAAGTATCTAAGTAGATGACTCCATTTTCACTAGTAATGGCATTAGAAGCTAATAATTTTTGTAAAGATATAGCACCATTAACTTCACTTTCTTCATTATTTTCTAAATCTTTTTCATTATCATTATTATCATTATTAGTATTATCATCTTCATTAAATTCTTGATTTCTTAAACCAGGTAAACCACCAAACATTGAATAACCACCTAAACCATTACCACTTGATTGATTTCTTGAATTGGAATTTTGAGCTTGTTGACCAATTTCATAATATTGACCGTAAATATCTTTATAAATATCATTATAAGGATTTGAAATTGATCCAAATTTTGAAGAATTTGATTCTTTTGATTGATTAATTTCAATCTTTTTAATGATTTTTTCATACCATTGATCTAAAGTTTCATTTTTCGAATGATCTAATAAAGCTAAAATAACGATAGACATATTATCACAACCAATACCTGAACCATCACTTGTTGGAGCACAACATAGTTCCATAATTTCTTCACAAATAGTTGTTAAAGATTTTCTTTCAAATATACCTCTTCTAACACATTCTACACAACTTTGAGATGTTAAACAATCCCAAATACCATCACAAGCTAATATAATAAATTCATCATTTTCGAAATTAATTTTATGATTTAAAACATCAGGATAACAAGTAACAATTTGTTCTTCAGCAGGTAAATCGATATTTTTCTTGAATTCAAAATCTCCAATACCTCTTGATAAAGCTAAATTACCATTAACTCTACCCATATCAACATAACCACCAGCAGAACAAATTCTAGTCTTTTCTCCTTCATTTGATGGTTTATGATCATAAGATAATGCTTTAGCAAAACCATTAATTGACATAACAGTTCTTGAATCACCTGCATTACCACAAAAAATTTCATCTTTAGTAACAATAACTGATGTAGCAGCACATCCACTATCATCATCTCTCATATTAAAATCTCTTAAGATAGCTTGATCACAATTTAAGAAACCCTCTTTTAAAGCATTAACATAATCTTTTTTCTTAAAAGAAGGAGTCGATTTAATAATTTGAGGTAAATATTCTCCAGTGAAAATAGCTGCTCTTTCACCTCCATGTCCATCATAAACTCCAAAAAATGCTACGTGATCATCATCATTTGATTCTTGTTTAACTTCATCATCTTCTTGTTGATAATCTTTAACAGTGTTCATGTTTAATATAGTAGAATGATCATCTTCCATATTGACTCTCCATCCTTGCATACATGAAAGACCATAAACTATATGATCATCACCGGAATTTTCAGAATGTTTTTCTGTAACGGGTTGTGAAAGTATTTGACCCATCTTTTAATAACTTTTAATCAATTATTTAACGCGTTGGAGTGAAGTTAATTGATTTTTTTAAACAATTATTCTTTATCAATGGAGGATTAGTCACTACGAGTATAAATCCGTTTTCAATGAGGAAATTTGATTTTGTTCAAGATATTCACGTGAAATTCTATTTAAAGTTTCAAATCAACTATTTGGTAGTAATTCAATTCGATTATTTAATGATATAGATCAAGTTTTACTTGGATTATTTATCACTAAGGCAAATTTTTTTCTCCTGATGAGAGGTCAAAATTTTCTCAAAATTTTCTTTTTTTTCGATAAAGTGCGGTACACCACCGAAGGGGTAGGGATTAAGGTACCATAGGAAACGATGATAATGGGGGTTGATCTGATTAGAAATAGGATGGAATAGTTGAAAAGTTCAGTGGAATTTGATTGGTCATCTTGAGAGCGATTTCCAACCCGTATTAAAGGAAAATTATAGAGATTGAATAATTGTTTGAATAAATATATTAATAAACATATCTTTTAACATAACGGATCTATCAAAAGTACAATATTGTCACATTAGTGTCATTAGAAGAGATATCTCTTCATCTATCATAATTATCATAATCATCATAATCCTAATCATCATAAATTCATTCCGTTTTCATAAATTCATACTTCTTTATTTTGTTTTTTTTCGTTGGGGGTTTATTGTACTTAGTTATTTCCATAAAGATCATCTTATCAAAAATTCATCAGTGAAAAGGGATTATTTTGGACCCCAAATACCTGAAGAATTTTCATATAAATTTAATGAATTAAATTTCACATCAAATTCATTATTTAAACTTGGTAAACTAACATTATTTTGATTTGAAAAAGGAGCAAATCTAGAATTTATATCTGAAGGTAAAGGAGTTGAAGGTTGACTTGGAGTTGGACCTTTAAAAATTGAATTAGCAGGAGTTGGAGAATTAGCTGAACTTAAAGTCGCATTAGCATTTGTTGGAGTAGAAGATTCAGTTTCACCTCCACTATTGTTTTGACCAGTGGTATTTGGTTGACTTGAAGGGGTTGAATTAGGTAAGTTCAAAGGAGGAGTTCTCATATCATATTGTCTACCTCTTAAAACGTTAGAATTCAATTGAGGTAATAATCCACCAGAATTTTGGGGGAATAACCCAAATGGTTGCATATTTGAATACAATTTCCCATTACTTGGTTGAGATTGGTTAGCTTGATATTGAGGGAAGTTATTAACTGGTCCAGTAGATTGTTGTCTCAATCTTGGTAAAGGTAAAGCAGATTGTGATTGAGATCTTAATAATTCTGGATGATTCAAATTACCAGAAGGTTGGGTGTTAATTTGATTTAAATTCATCATTGAATTAGAATTTTCTAAATTACCTCCAGTTGATGTTGAATTCAAAAGTTGGAATACTTGACCTGGTTTTCTTCTAATAACAATTAATCCATTATCATATAATTCTAATAAATTCAAATAATTACATAAATTTGTTAAAATTTTCCTTTGACTAATGGTTAAATTTGGTGAATAAGCCAATTCAGTAACTTTTGAATTTTCGTCTTTAAAAACGATCAATTGACTGAATAATTCCAAAGTTTCTAAATCATTAAGATTAATATCACTGGGAATAGTTGATAAATTCCCACTTGGATAATTAATAAACATTCTCTCTTGAGATGAAGAATTAGCATTACCGTTGACGCTTAAATTCTTAGTAGCAGCGGTAGTTGAAGTACCGGAAATTAATGAAGCTAATGAAGCATTGGAAGCACTTCTATGTTGTTCTTCTAATTGTCCTCTTTTCTCTCTCTTTTCTCTTTCGATTCTTTCTCTTTCTTGAGCTGGTAACATTTTTTTGTATTCGACTCTTAATTTTCTACCTCCGATTTCTCTTCCATTTAATAAATTAACAACTGAAGAAGTTTCATCAGTAGATGTAAAATTTGCAAATGCTAAACCTCTGAAAACCCCATTATCAAAATGATAATTGAAAGCATAAGGTAAAGGTAAATTTAATTTGGTCATTACATCTAATAATTGTTCCTTTTTAATGGCAAAAGGAATATTCTTAATAACTATAGCAGTTGGAATTAAATCTTCATCATCATCATCAATATCATCATCATCAATTAAATCATTCATATTGGTAATAGTTGAAGTCAGATTAGAATTTTTGGAATTTAAATCTTTTTTATCAAGTTCAATACCAACTTTATTTTGTTGTTGTTTTTGTTGTTCAACCCATGGAGTAACATCATTAATGGTATCACCCCAAGGTCTACGATTATTATTATTATTTCCATTAACATTTCCATTACCGTTACCATTACCATTCACATTACCACCATTATAACTTGAGGAATTATATCCAGAAGTTGATGATAATGAGCTTAGCGAAGGTCTACGTTGGATTTCTAAACTAGGAGTTGATGATAAGTTTCTCAAATCCATTGAAAATTTTCAATCTTTTTACTTTTTATTTTCTTAGGAAAAAATTTGATTTTCGGCAATTTTCTTTTGATTATAAATGTATTGAAATCTTTTGAATGATATTTACTTCTTACTTCAATAGTCTTAACTTATTTAAAGAAGTCAATACTGATTCTTTGTAAATTCCCTGATGACTTTTGGTGAAATAAAAATTTTCTCAAAAGTTGAGATTTCCACTATTCTCAAGATTCTCAAATTTCGTCCATTAATATGGTATGTAAAAGGAAACTATTAAATTTAGGGTAATGAATAAAGGAGAATGGGTTTTAAAAAATGGATTTGAAGATCTGAAAGACCTAGGTTAACATGATCATTTGGTGATGGAATGAAGTGTGGGATATTCATTATTTACATTAGATTTGATGATAAAGTGAAAAATTGACACGTACTAACAATAATAGTCACAAGCTCCAGGAGGTTTAAGAAGTGCTGCTAAGAGAAAAAACACTGCTGATAAAAAAGCTAGTGCATCCCAACCTTTATCTACCAGATCAGCTGGTGCTGGAGGTTCATCAGCCACCATGATGAAATTATTCACTGATGAAGCTCAAGGTTTAAGAATTGATCCATTAATTGTTTTATTTTTAGCTGTTGGTTTTATCTTCTCCGTTATTGTCTTACATGTTTTTGCTAAATTAACTGGTAGATTTTCTTCTTAGTACTGAGTACAATATATAATGATAGTTTGATTTCTCTATTTTTGAACGTCTATTACTATTTACATGATTCGTTTTACATTTGTTTGATTAATATGTTCAAAAATTGCTTTAATGAATCTTTATGAACAATCCATTTGTAATCTTTCTTCTCTCCGAGACTTTCAAGTTCAGGTGATGAAATATCCCATCTGGTTTCTACTTCAACTTTGGGGAAGTTTCTTCCAACAATAACAACTATAGGAATTCCTAACAAATTACTCTGTTTGATTTTGTTACCAAGTCCTATGTCTCTATTATCCCAACGGAAATCATTCAAACCTTCCACTACATCGAGTATTATATCTTCAGATTTAAATTTAGGAGGCGTTACCAAAGTTACTGTCCAGGGACAAATTGAAATTGGCCATTTGAATCCTTTGTCATCTTTCAAATCTCCCACAGCTGCAATGATTCTACTGATTCCAATACCATAGCACCCCATAACCACATGTTTATCAATAGTTTTACCATTTGAATTCTCAATAGGTACTGGTAAGGTGAAGTCAAGTGATTCAGTGTATTTTGTCCCGAGATAGAAGGTATGGCCGATTTCAATAGCTCTGAATGATTTGAGTGGCGAGGAACAATGTCCACAATGATCGTTTTCTTGTGCAAGTACCAAAGGCAAACCTTCGGGATCACATCTTATATCGTGAACTGTTTTGGTGGCATGAGTAAGATCAGTTTCTTCAGCCTGAGGATAATGCACTTTCAAGAATTTTGGTTCAAATTCACGGTCTTTTGGTACTACGATCTTCAATATCTCATCTCCGTCCTTATAAAAATATTCTTTGGTATCATCGATGGGTTTATGATTTTTTGGTGGAGCAGATTTGGTCATCTCGATATTGGATATACTACCACAACCCTCACATTTAAACAAAGTATCCTCACCGTGAACTGAAGGGTAATGCCATTCATGACTCAAATCTCCACCAATATCACCAGAATCAGCATCTGCTTTGACATAAGGAACCTTCAAAGATTTGAAAATCTCATGATATGCACTTACCATGTTATTGTATGATTTCATTGCCTGAACTTCATTAACATCAAAAGAGTAAGCATCATTCATTAAGAACTCCCTGGCTCTTAAAAGTCCCATACGAGGTCTGATTTCGTCTCTGAATTTCTCTCGTACTTGATAATATGTGATGGGTAGTTCCTTATAACTTGTAATTTGATTCTTAACCAAAAGAGTGATATCTTCCTCACTTGTGGGTGAAAGACAATAATCACTTTTACTAGAATCTTTTAACTTAAACAATTCTGTATTCCCCCAACGTCCAGTTTTCTCCCATTTGTCAGCTGAAGACAAAATCAGTAGACTTAATTCCTCACATCCATGGTTATTTAAGTTGGTTCTTATAATGGATTTAAGTTTGTTCAATACAAGTAATCCCATGGGTAACCAGTTATTCAAACCAGGTTTTGGATTAGTAAGAAACCCTAACTTAATAAGAAGTTCATGAGTCGATAAATTTGTCGACTGCTTCTCATTAAAGAATAATCGGGGGATTTTAGGAATGTTCCTAATCATTGGATATGTGAGACAGAAAATACCAGATGGTGCGATTTTGATAACCAGTGAACCAAGTCATAGTGAATCAATTATAGAGCTAGAAAAGTCGTTAAGAGGGAGAAACAAACATTCATGGTTGTATATTTTTATCAAATTGCTTAACCAACAATTTTTTTCAAATTGTTCCAAGCAGAATTCAAGTCACTTTGAGCTTTCTTTAAATGCTCTTCCTTTTCCTTTTCAGGAACTAAACCTTGCTTAATTTGATAAACTAAATCATCGTACTTCTTCTTGGCGATTTCATACTGTTCATTAGCAGAATCTTTACCTTGTTCCCAAGATTGGGACAATTCATCAGATTTTTTACTTGACCAGTTCCACCAAGATTTTTTGGATTTTTGTAATCTTTCATTGATTTCAGCAGATAAGTTAGATCCAAATTTTGATAATTGAGTCATGGCATTATTAAGATCATTCTCGGCTTGTTTCAAATATTCTTTCTTCTCGTCATCAGTTTTGAAGGTCTTAGCAGCCAATTCATCCATCTTCTTCTTGCTTTCTTCATACTTCTTGATAGCTAAATCTTTTTGCTTATTATATTGATCAGATAATTCGTCTCTTTTGGCTGAACCCCAGTTGAACCATGACTTTTTGGAATCTTCAATGGCTTTAGTAGTATTATCAACAAATTCCCTACCATATTTAGATAATTGATCCAATGAGTTGTTTACATCCTTTTGGGCGTCATCCAATAATTTTTGTTGTTCTCTAGTTAAATGTTTGTTTTGGAATTCTCTGGTTAATTGAGTTAATCTTTGATTAGATTCCTTGTAATCATTGACAGATTTGGCTCTATCGAAATCGAAGTTTTCAATAGCATCATCGGTGACAGAAGCACCCCATGCAAACCAACTTTGTTGTTTTTGTTTGTTGGTAAGAACTGGAGTTGGACTTCTACCTAATAAGTAATCACCGAATTCATTGATATAATCTATATATCCAGCAACGGTGGATCTGACAAGACTTTTATTTTGACCAGTCTTTTCATAATATTCATTTTTAACATCTTTTTTCAAATTTTCAGCTTCCTTAGAAACGTCATTGAAACTTAATTTGTTATACAATTCACTAGTTTTAGATTCTAATTTATTGTATTGCTTCTCAATTGAATTGGAAATCCCTTTGGATTCAGCTTGAACTTTATTTTCAAGATCTTTCTTGTTATCATTGAAAGACTTTTTCAATTCTTCACTCTTGGCTGAAACTTTCTTACCTATAGTTTCAGGAGGTGGAGTTTCCTTTTTTAATTGCTGAAAGTTTGATGAAATGATAGGATTAACATTTTGATCATAATAATATAATAATCCTGCTGCAGCTCCAATTGGTAAAATTTTTCTACTTGCCATGTTGATAATTTATTTAGTTTGAAATTCTATGGGAAAAAGTTAATTGGGAGAGTGGAATATTTATAGTTTTGAAAAGATTGCTATTACAATGATCAAGTGAGACAATGAGCAAAAATCCGAATTTTGTCTGATGGGAATTTACCGTCACAAAAGCAATTAAGGGCCATTGTATTTTTAGAAATTCTTGTTAAGTTGGTGATGATGGCAAGTTGAATTGAACTTTTGATCAAGTTTCATCTTCCTTGTTAGAGATTTCATCATCTTTATGGCTGCAAATATCCATGTGGTTAATGCGCATGGGATTGTAATTGGTTTTTTTTGCAGTCGGTGTAGACACTACTTTAGAATTTATGGGGTACTTTGGGAAATGGGTGAAAGGGGGGAGATTATGGACTTAGAGAGATTTTCGCTTAAGGTAATAACAAGGATTTAAAAGCATCGGATTTGAACGATTGAGAAAATATTTTCAAATATCTGGGCTATGGGATTGTGTTGATAAGGGTCTTATGATTATTCTCAGTGACATTGATTGGACGAACACAATATGGAAGTGATGTATAACTTCTTACTGACAATCTCGAAGAGTTAGTCTCTCAACAAACTCACTGGAAGTATTTTTGTAAATGTTATGTATTATTCTCAACTTCAGAAACCATTGAGGTACCACATTAGTTTATTGTACCATAACCATGCGAACAATAATATTTCATACATTTATTTATCGATATCAATAATAGGCTCTCTATTTGAACTTCCCCTTTGGTGAGCTTACGATGCTAATACTCTTATATTCATCTATTGTTAACCATCTACCTCAACAAAAGAAAAAATCATTCAATTCAATATCACCTCTTGACTCGGTCACATATTTTTTGGTCATTCGCATAGAATTTTTCATATCATTAAATATTCCAATCAGTAAGAATTCTAATCATCATATGTTTTGAATTAATAGGTAATGAAACTTGAGATTAATATAAATGATGACTTACCATCATTAATTAAACTTAACAAATTACAAGCTATTGAAAATTCTTCTTCAACTACTAGAATGGTTAATCGTTGTTGGAGATTGAATCAGACATATAATAAGAAGATTTTTAAGGATGGTGATTATTTTAAAGATTTAAATGATGATTTCAAACCTCCTTTGATTTCTAATGATACTTCTAATACGTTGTTATCAAAGGTTTCGAAATTAAGTCTTTATACACCAAGTGATGATGATGAATATTACAAGAAGAAATCTATGAGAACTAAACTTAACACCATAGAAGACAATGAAGACGATAAGAAGATTTTTTATATAGATAATACCCCTTCTCCAGAGTATAAGAATTCAAATAATTCCCAATCTGATTTGACTTTCAGTAAAGTTGAAAAACCTGGTATGAAACGTCAAGATTCATTGTTTTCGAATTTTAACCTTCAACGATCTTTGAAACAAGATTTGTACATAAACGAAGAGAATGAAAGTGAAAGTGAAATAGATGAGAGCGAGAGTGAAATAGATGAAAGTGAAATAGACGAAAGCGAAATAGATGAAAGCGAAATAGATGAGAGTGAAATAGATGAAAGTGAAGATGTGAGTGAAATAGATGAAAGTGAAGTTGATGAAGTTAAAGATACATTGAGTCCAATGAACAATTCTAGTTCTTTGCATTCGAGACAGTTTTCAAATCATCGTTCTCGTGCAAACTCCCAATTAACTAATTCTCAGATTAATTCCCAAATTGGATCCCAAGTTAATTCAACCACTAATTCTACTTCCAAGAAGATGAACCAATCTATTTCAAGTATAAGGAGATCAGATGATTCAGAATGGTTATCGGTTTCATCTGAGGAAGAGGAAGAGGTTCAACCAATCAATTTCTCCAAAAGAGGAACTTCGGATTTATCATCGTCTCAACCTAGATCTTTATTATCGGGTTTATTCTTGAATGAAATGAAAGGTCATATTACTTCTCAAATGAGATCTCACAGATCTGAAAATGATGGAGGCGATGATAACGATAAACCTCAATTGAAAAGATCATCAACTACAGGGATCATAACCTTGGGAGAAAAAAATGATAAGATAAAAATTCAAAGACCATCGATCATGTTCCAGAAAAAAATCACTTCTATGACGGATATAAAACCTTTGATCGAGGGTAAAGAAATTGACTTTCAATGTGATGATTGTCATAATGATGATAAGGATTGGAAACCAACATCTATTGTTGGAATTAGTGACTTTAATGCTAGTTTCAAAAATCATGAAACTTCAAATGTTTCTGAAAGTTTGAATAAGTATCAAACCAAGAGTTTATTAAGTTTGCCTAGTTTTTTCAGTAAAAGAAGTGCATCATCAGAGAGATTTAAAATCGAGAGAACCCCTTCAGGAGAGAGAACTCCTAAAATTTCCAGACCATCTTCTACCATACCTGAACCTTCATTTTTACCTACACAAATTGATAATCCCTCCACTGAAGAATTCGATGTTCCTAAATTAATCACTAGAGATACAAAGAATATAGACCTCAAAACCAAAGAATTCAGCAAATCCTTAAAAGATTCATTAAACATCGATAACAAATTAGGAAAGGTTCCTTTATCAAATAAAATCTTACCAAATAATAATGTCAACTTCATTATTGAAGATGATGTAGATGATTATCATAGCAAAGGTTGGTAAATCAAAAGAAAAAAATATTGTTTTGAAGAAACAAAACTCATTCATTAATTATTTATACAGGGAAGACATGACGCCAATGAAATGTAAAATAGAGTTTGTATTATACAAAAGTTTAGATTATCTCTCTCTCTTTTGGTTATCTCTTTTTTGCAAGACTCAAATAATCGCATCGCATCGCAAAAATATTAGAGATGAGTGAAACCAAAGAAGAGAAAAGGAAGAGAAAGGAAGAGAAAAAATTAGCCAAAGCTAAGAAGGCGGAAGCAAAAGCCGAAAAGAAATCCAAGGATGTGGTTGAAGAAACTAACGAAAGTGTTGATGACCAAAATACCGAAATCAATGAAGATAATGAAAAAAGGAAAGATTTAGAAGAGATTGAAATCGATTTGAAAGGGGATATACCATTAAATAAGAAACAACAAAGATTGTTAAAGAAGGGAAAATTGAATTTACAAAAATTAAAAGCTAAACATCCTAACCCTATTGCCGAAGGTGAAGAATCTGATAAACCTGAAAAGGGGAAATATGGGGTTTGGGTTGGTAATTTATCTTTCGACACTATTAAAGATGATATCGTCAACTTAATCACTGCTCGTACTACCGTTACTGAGGATAACATTAAGAGAATTAATATTCCGAAAGGTAAGAATGATAAAATCAAAGGATTCTGTTATATAGATTTCGAAAATGAAGAGCAAGTTGAAGAAGTTGTTAAATTATCAGAAACTAATTTAAATGGTAGAAATTTGTTAATCAAAAATTCTAAGTCATTTGAAGGTAGACCAGATGCTCCAAAACCAACAGGACTAATCAATATATCTAAGAATCCACCATCAAGAATCTTATTCGTTGGTAACTTATCATTCGATACCAGCGAAGAATTATTACGTGAACATTTCAGTCATTGTGGAGAAATTGTTAGAGTTCGTATGGCAACTTTCGAAGATACTGGAAAATGTAAAGGTTTTGCTTTCTTGGATTTCAAGGATGAAACCGGTCCAACCAATGCTTTAACATCTAAAACCACCAAATTTTTCATAAATCGTCCTTTAAGAATGGAATTTGGTGAAGATAGATCTAAGAGACAACCAAAAAGAAGATTTAATGATGAAGATGGGGAAGCAAGAACTCCAAGAGAAGATAGAGGTCCAAGAGAAGATAGACCACCAAGAGAAGGAATGGATAGTAGACCAGAAAGATCTGAACCAAGACCAGAAAGAAAAATCGCTCGTGAAAGGTTTAGAGAAGATAAACCAGCCAAAAGATTAAAATCTTCTATTGCATTAGCATCTGCTCAAAGAGCTTCAGCTGCTATTGTTCCATCAGCAGGTAAAAAGACTACTTTCGATTAGTAAAAAAGATTAATGTAGAGTACGGATAAAAACATATATTTTTAACAATAATAAAATTCAATCTTAAAGAACTAAATCTTTCAAACTCTGGCTTTATGTTTCTCAAATTCTTCAGAAGTAACTTCGAAGTAATTTGGATCAGTTCTATTAGCTTCATATTCCTCATCATCAACTTCTTCATAAATTGAATAAGTTTCATATTCGGAATCTGAAGCTACAGCTTTGGTTTGTTTTTCAACTGGTTTTACTGGTTTTGCAACTGATTTTTTTTCCGGCTTTGGAGAAGCTTTTGGACTTGAATCACCACTTAATTTCTTCGAAAGTTTTTTCAAACTTTTTCTTAAACTGTTTGATCTACCACTATCTTTGGATTTAGAAGTAGCATTTCCAACGTTTGAACTTGCAACAGCAGAACCTGCTGCTAAACCTGTTACAACAGCTGCACCAGTTTTCTTGGAATCTTTTGAATCCTTTTCAGCTTTGGCTCCTTTTTCAGCAATTACTGGTAATTCATCGCTTTTAGCTAAAAAATTTTTGGATTCAGATTTCAATTTCATTTCATCTTTTGGGACTTTATCAGGAACTGAATCTTCAACGCTTTGTGCTGAATATAACTTTCCTTTGGAACTATGATATAATTCTTTATCATCTAATTCAATTTGCTTAGTCAATCTAGCAACTTCCAATTCTCTTTCTTCGATCAAATGTTGAATATCATCAATTTTTGAATAGTTATCAACGGTAGAAGTTAATCTTGCCTTTTCTTCTCTCAATAATCTGATCTTTTTCAAATTTTCAACTTCTTCTAACAATCTTGTCTTTTGTAATTCTTCAAATTCTAATCTTTCTTGATACAATTTCAATTTTTCATCATGTTCAGCTTTCAATTTTTCAATTTCATCTAATTTACTTTGAGCTACTCTCTCAGCTTCTAATCTTTCGAGTTCGGTCTTTTCAATTTGTTTTTGTTTTAAAGCTTCAATTTCTTTTTGTAAAGCTAAAGCTTCTTCTTCTTCTTTAGATTTACGTTGCTTGTAGATTTCTTCATGTTGATTTCTTTCGTCAATCAATCTTTGTTGTTCACTTTCTCTTTCCTTGATACGTAATTGACGTTGATATTCAGGTAAGTTTTTCAATCTTTCTTCTTCTTCAGCAGCTTTCTTATCAGCTTCAATTTTGGCAGCTTTAGCAGCTTCAGCTTCTTCGGCGGCCTTTTTGTCAGCAACTTTCTTTTCGGCAGCTTCCTTTTCTTCAGCTTCCTTCTTTTCAGCCTCAATTTTAGCTAATCTTTCGGCTTCAGCTTCTTCGGCAGCTTTCTTTTCGGCGGCTTCTTTTTCTTCAGCAGCTTTCTTTTCAGCAGCAGCCTTTTCTTCAGCAGCTTTTCTTTCTTCTTCTTCTTTTAATCTTTGTCTTTCAATTTCTTCTTGAACTTTTCTGGTTTCTTCTTCATCTTTCAATCTTTGTCTTTCCAATTCTTGTTCAAGCTTAGCGGTTTCGGCAGCTTCCTGAGCTTCAGCACGCTTACGTTCATGTTCTAAAGCTACTTGTTTAGCAGTGTTTTGTTTTTCTGTTTCCCAATTAGTGAATGTTTCTTTAGCTTGGGATAATCTAGATTTTCTAGATTCTTTTTCCCCACTTAAGAAAGTCAATTTGGTAGCATAAGCAGATAAAACACCAGCCAAGACACCGACTTCAGCACTCAATTTACCATGAGATTCTTTTTTGGTTGACAAATCTTTTTCGGAAGTTTCCAATTTTTCATTCAATTCCTTTTTAGTGACTTCATTCTTACTGATCAAATCCTTCTTTTCAGTCAAATTGACGTTAACTTCTTCCAAAGATTTCAATTTTTCATTCAATTTGGCAGTTAACTCTTCAATCTTTGTATTCAATTCAGAGTTTGAGTTATCTAATTCGGTTTTCTTTTCTTGTAAAGATTCGATTTCTTGAGTGGTGGTTTCCTGGTTAGTTTTAGAATCTTCTAATTCTTGTTTTTTGGTTTCCATCAATTCTTCGTGATTCTTGATCAAGTTTTCTTTATCAGTCTCATGTTGTTCAACAGCATTGGCTTCTCTTGTTTCAAAATCTTTTTTGGCAGTTTCGATTTCTTCCAAAGTGGTTTTTTCGAAATCAGCAGCTTCTTGATCATTACTTTCCATTTTTTTGGTTAAAGCAGTGGTCTTTCTGGTGATTTCACCATCGAATTTCAATTTTTTACCTTCGATTTTCTTTAAGTGTTTTTCAAAATCACCTTTCAATTTACGCTCGTGGCTTTCAACTTTGGATTTGATCTGTTCCTGTCTTTTGATTTCATCTTCATTACGAGTTTTAGTAACCTCATCATTGATGGTGGTTAAAACGGGAGCGACTCTTTTAGCGGCAATGTCTAATAATTGCTGTTGAGTCATTTTCAATCCACTTCCTAAATCGATAACCTTATTAGGATCTTCCATAGAACGTGCAACTGAACCAATGGCAGCAGTATTCAATTCTTGATAATGGTCTAATAATTTGGGTTTATCTTTGAATTTGTCCAAAGTTTCCTGGTTAGGTAATTGGACAGGTTCATACTTAGCTTCAGGTTGAGTAACAATTTCAATTGGAGTTTCTTTAACAACTTGTTCGATGTTATCATCATTAGCTTCCGTTTCTTCAATTACTTCGGCTTCTTCAGTTGCTTCAGGTTGAGCTTCAGTTTCTTCAACTTCAGCTTCAACTTCTTCTTCCTTGGCTTCAGTATCAACTGGTTCAGTTTCTTTAACTTCACCTTCTTCACCTTCAGCGTCAACTTCTTTGGATTCAGCTTCAGCTTTGGCTTTCTTTTCGGCTTCTTCTTTAGCTTTTTTGGCAGCAGCTTCGTCAGCTTTCTTCTTAGCTTCTAAAGTTGGATGAGTAGCAAATTTCTTTGGAACTTGCATCTTATCAATCTTGTTCTGTTCCCTTAAATCTTGGTGCAAGTTTTTCTTCTTTGGACCAGTTCTAAATGGTGAAACCCATTTATCTCCTGATGTCAATTTCTTCAATCTGCTGGTAGTCTTTGGTTGAGATGCAATTGAAGCATCATCGTCTTTAATACTTGACATATTTAACGAGGTTCTCGATAATGAAATTTGAGATTTTCGTCCAGATAGGGGTGTCTGAAATTTAGTGAGAATTGCTGGCTACGTCATTTTGATGATTGTCTTAAGTGATGAATGAAAATGGAGGGGGGTGAACAAGCTAGCTGAAATTGAGATGTTATGCAGACATGTTAAGAAGTTCGACAAATGCTGATTCATTGATCACTATTGGAGTAAAGATTCGTGTTTGGGTTGACAAAACGACGTGTTATGTCGATTTCCGAAAAACTCAGGACTCTTGAGCGTATCATCAGGGATCAAGAATGAAGACTTGTCTGTATACTGTGCAAATAAGCTGCTAATTGATGTCAGGACTTGGTTTCAAAAGCTCAGACCAAGGTTAATTATGGCTGTAAATTTCAGCTCTCTCAGTATTTTTGGTAAAAATTACAAAAAAAGTAAAATAAGTTATTTTTGCAAAATCGGGATCGAAGTTTCTTTCCATGGGAGTCATCCTTCTCCACAGAATAGAATTATATAGGTAGTTCCTAATGGAAGCCCCACAATCAAAAATTCTCTGCGTAAGAATTGTGTCCTAAGTGTATGCACCATAAAAGCTTCCCTAACGGTTGGACGTAGTTCATACTTCCGAAGAGGTTTTGAGATTTGTCACTGTAATAGCCCCCCGCCAGCATGTAGAGGATACGGAGTTACTAAGATGACTATTTCCACGAAAAAGTATCGTACCAAACCGGCCGAAGACCGTATTAGTAAGAGTCCGCCTAAAGGATTTATTCATCGAATTCTATATACAGGATACTTGGCTGGTGTGAATCACAGGACTGAAAAATTTTCAGAATATAAGGGTAGCCTTCAGTTGATTGAATGTTATCAAGCTCAACTCTCAGATCCTAGCAATTCTTCAATAACACACTTCTATCTATAGTTAAATCCAGGTTTTAAATATCGGGTTTATATCGTAATGATGAAAATCATTATCTTTACGTCGCTGATTCACTATACTTGTCAGCCGCATTGCTTATAAATGGAAGACATGAATGCTTAATAATCTTGGAAGAGCTGTCTTCAACAGAGAATATAAATTGACCGCCAATCTCTGGTTCAAAGATATCGTGAATTTTTCAAATATGGGAGAAACTAATAGATTTATAAGAGACAGTTTTTGGGGAAGAATAACATATCACGTATCGGGTCACAAATATTTCTATCATAAAGAAGAAAGTCCCGATTACATCATTCCCGACAAATATCTCATAGATCTGAAGAAAGAAGGTACAAATTCTGTTGAAGTTCGCCCCACATCACCAAAACGTAATGACTCCGGTAATTCTACCAATTCCAATGATTCTAATGAAACCTTGCATAATGATAATAGAATAGTTGTTGACTGGGATGGAGTTGATGATCCCGAAAACCCCAAGAATTGGTCATTATTCGAAAAGTCTATAGTGGTTTTCCAGATTTGCCTTTTGACGGCAGTTGTTTACATGTCGTCAGCTATTTTCACTCCAGGTGTTGACCAGATTATGGAAGAATTACACATCACCAGAGTCAAAGCAACCGTTCCATTAACAACATTTGTTATTGGTTATGGAATTGGTCCAATGTTTTTGAGTCCTATGAGTGAAAATGCTGTCTTTGGCAGAACTTACATTTACATTGTTACATTATTCATATTTTTCATTCTTCAAATACCCATTTCTCTAGTTAATGATATTACATCACTATCCATTTTAAGATTCTTCAGTGGTATTTTTGCTAGTCCTTGCTTAGCTACAGGTGGTGCTTCTATGGGCGATATCACTCCCAAGGCATACTTACCTATAACCATTGCCATTTGGTCTATTTCAGCTTGTGCTGGTCCTGCTTTGGGTCCTTTGATCGGAAGTATCATGGTCGTTAAGAGAAATTGGCATTGGACTTTCTGGTTTGTTTCCATGACTTCAGGTATTCTTTTAGTGACATTTGGATTCTGTTTACCAGAAACTTATGAAAAAACCTTATTATTGAGGAAAGCTAAAAGATTAAGAAAAGTCACAGGCAATCCGAATATTACCAGTGAAGGAGAAATTGAAAATGAAGGATTGACTGTCAGGCAAGTAGCCATTGAAACTTTGTGGAGACCAATTGAAATAACTCTTTTCGAACCAGTAGTGTTGTTAATTGACTTGTACATTGCATTGGTATATTCAATCCTCTACATTTGGTTTGAAGGTTTTCCCATTGCTTATATGGGAACTTATAATTTCACTTTAATCACCATGGGAGCAACTTTCATCACTGTTGCCATTGGTGTTAATTTGGGAGCTTGCGTATATGTTCTATATACTTACAAGTGGTTTACTATCCCACTAAATAATAATGTCAAAGTCCATCCTGAAGTTTTCCTTCCAATAATGATTGTAGGATCAATTTTTTTGCCAACAGGTGTTCTTATTTTCGGATGGACTGTCAATCCAAATGTGCATTGGTTTGGGTCTTTAGTAGGTGGGGCACTATTCGGAGTTGGTGCATTCGTGGTATTTCAATCTTCATTCTTGTATTTAGCTGATTCGTTCCCGGATTACTTAGCTTCAGTATTCGCTGGAAACGACTTACTCCGATCAGTCATTGCGTCCGTATTTCCATTGTTCGGACATGCATTATTCGATAATTTAGCTATTGATAATTATCCAGTAGCTTGGGGTTCTTCTGTTTTGGGTTTTATCAGTATTGGTATGATCTTGATCCCAATTTTATTCTACTTGAATGGTCCAAAATTAAGAGCCAGATCCAAATATGCCGAAACAGATTTATAGATAATGTACACGGCTAGAGATTTCTATCATTGATTTAATCCCCAAATACACTCTCCAGTCTCACTAAAGAAAGCCGAGTTTAAACTAGTCTCTCGCACTGACATCATCGGCTCTCAGGGACCAATTCCTGCACCAAAAACTGAGAACATCACTTCACGTTCTGATAATAATATATTGACAACACTTACAATTAATCTTACTTCAACGTAAAGATCAATATGAGAATTAGCTGGTGGATACTAATTCCTTTGGCTATTGCCTCAGACTTATATGAGTTGGGTAATAGTCATATAGAGAGCGTCATGAATAATTTAGAAATGGAAGCAAAGATAGACACAATGTTAAGAAATACCCCAGGAAGGTTCAGAGAGTTACCTCATATTGTACCAAGACCCGACCCATTTCAAAGAACTTTGAAAGATGGAGAAGTTCCTGATTATATCATCGAATATGCCCCATTGGTACATCTTTATTCTGAGGAGAGGTATTTACCATACGATATCAAGAAATTTGTCACTAATTTCCACGTTGAAAGAGGTAATGGGACCGTAATTGAAGGCACGGAAGAAGATATGAACATAAAGAAATTGGGTCATTTAAAGAATGATTATGACCTTTTCCTTACATCTAATTCAGACTTTGATACTGACCCTGATTGGATAACAGGAATTAAGAACAAGCCTTCATTGACCACCGGTGAAATCAAGGATGCACCAGTTACATTATTAGTGGTTGATAAGGGTAATGGATGGGTTGACGCTTATTGGTTTTATTTCTATTCCTTCAACTTGGGCCCATTTGTTATGGGCAATGGTCCTTATGGGAATCACGTTGGAGATTGGGAACATTCTTTGGTAAGATTTTATGAAGGAGAACCAGTAATTGTTTGGTTGTCTGCTCATGGAGGTGGACAGGCTTATTTCTATCATAATTTGGAAAAACACGAATCCAACCCTAATCATCCAATAATTTTCAGTGCTAGAGGAACCCATGCTAATTATGTTTCCGTAGGTCAGCATCCTCATGATTTGCCTTATGCAATATTGTCAGATTTCACTGACCGTGGACCTTTATGGAATCCGACCAAAAATTATTTAGCATATACTTATGATGGAAAACATGTTTTCCCGTCGGAAACCAACCGAAATCCAAAACACGTAGGTAGAGAAAAAACATATCATAATTGGTTAGCTTTCAGAGGTTGTTGGGGTGATAACAAACTTCCGGATGATGATCCACGTCAACATTATCTGTTTATTGGTGGTTATAAATACATCGAGGGCCCCAGAGGTCCCTTAGAGAAGAATCTATTGAGAATCAAACCGTGTGAAAGACATAAATGGTGGAATTTCTGGAATGGTTGTGTGGTCAGACAGAACATCAAATGGGGAATAGGAGTTGAAAGTGAAGGTTATAATTGTGGGAATCTTTTCGTCAACCTAAGACCTCAATGGTTGAGAATGTTATTACAAAGGGTTACTTGGGGTGGTTTCTTCTGTTATGTAGCAGATTTAGTTTATGGTTAAGAAGATAAGTTTTGGTAGAAAAAGCTTTATTTCTGTGCTCTGTATCACTATGCTCTGTATAACAGTTATGCTCTATCCGTTATCAGACACCATTCATACCGAAATAGCCGCCTTCTTTTCCGTTCAATATGACGGTTGAAAAGCAAACATTGGAGTTGATAGTGACAAACATGTCCCATCTTAAAAGAGAAATTTCCGAGAACAAACGGGACCGCCGCACGGGGGCGGCACTTTTTGCGAGCTTTCTTAGTAAAGCCGATCGGTTCAGAAATACTATAAGTAGCACCATGATTAATACTAAAAGAAGCAAACAAACTGAAAATGTCAATCAATATCCCCGATAAAGCTTATGGAACTATGTCCTTGACTTGGACTAATACTCCTCCTAAAAGAGAGGAATCTTTAGAAATCTTGAAATACCTTTATGAGAAGAAAGGTCTCAGACATTTCAATGGAGGTATGTTGTACCAATCAGATCCTGCCTTCAATAATCTTCAATTGTTGCTGGAGTTCTTTGAATCTTTTGATGGAAGTGACTGTATCTTCAGTTTCAAAGGTTGTATCAATAAAATGACCTACATGCCTGACAGTAGTCCTGAGTTCATCGATACAGAATTTTTGGAAATTGCTGAAGCTTTCAAAAAAGTTACAAACAAACCAAAAGTAATCTTCAATATAGGTAGAATTGACAAGACTAGACCAATGGAAGAAGTCGCCAAGTACCTTCAAAAGAAAGTTTCCCAAGATGAACTTATTGTTGGCTGGGGTATCAGTGAATGTGGACCAGAAACACTTTACAAAGCAGTTAGTACTGCAGAAGTATCATTATTGGAATTGGAGATCTCCATGTTGACACAAGACGTCATAGATTTAGGAACCTTGAAAATCGCAAGTGACTATGGTGTCCCTATTATTGCCTATTCCCCAATGGCTAAAGGATTATTGACTGATAAAGGAGTGTCTCCAGGCTACTTGGAATATTTGGGCCCTACCAGTAGAGTGATTGCAGCAGGGTTTGATAGATTCAAACCTGAGAATTACGAGGCCAACTTAAAGTTCTTGAAGCAGTTATACGATTATGCTCATAACAAGAAGAATTGCTCCTTGCAACAATTAGCTTTGGCCTATGTTTCAGGTCTTTCAGGTTTAGAGAATTTCAAGGATATTACCAAAGTCACCAAAATTGTTCCATTACCTGGGTCTGCTAACCTTGAAAATATTGATCAGCTTTATAGTGAAGTTAAATTGAGTAGTACAGAGGTTCTTGAAATCCAAGACATCATCGGTAGTAATACTGTTCATGGGATTAGATACAATTCTTTATTTGCTCCAACATTGAATGCTTAATAAACATATGCCACCATCTCCTAAGTAATCTCCTGACTCATTAAATTTGGCTGCGAAATTTATAAAAAGTAATTGTTAGCGAACCCTCAGCTGCAAATTGAAAAATTTTATTCATCAATTATAAAGTTTAAGGGGAAATGGAAATTTCAACAAATACTTCAAAGTTAGACCTAGGATCGACCAACACCGATTCCAGAGCCATACCGAGTCAATCAGAGAAAGAGGAATCCTTTGGAAGATGGGATAATTTCGTTGATTCTTTTAGACAATATCAACCTGCAAGTTATGATGGATATGAAGAATTAACGGATTTAGAAAAATCCGCTATCAAAACTGCCAACTCCCCATTGCAAAGGAAGTTGAATTCAAGAGTTATGAATATGTTAGCATTAGCATCAAGTCTTGGTTCAGGATTGTTGATTGCCAGTGGTGAAGCTTTGAATACTGGAGGACCCTTGGCCGTATTAGTATGTTGGGCTTTAACCGGATTAGCAGTTTTTTGTACTGTTCAAGCTTTAGGTGAAATGGCTGTTACATTTCCAGTATCAGGATCATTCAACGTTTATGCAAGTAGATTTATTGACCCTTCCATTGGATTTGCTGTTGCATGGAACTATTTCTTACAATATCTTGTTTTATTGCCTTTAGAGTTAGTTGCCGGTTCCATGACTATGCAATATTGGATAACGTCTATAAATCCAGATGTTTGGGTATTAATTTTCTACGTAGCTGTTATTTCAATTAATCTTTTTGGAGTTAGAGCGTATGGAGAAGCAGAATTCTTATTCCTGTTAATCAAAGTTACTGCTATTTTGATGTTTATCATTGTTTCCATTGTAATAGCTGCAGGTGGAGCACCTAAGGGAGATGCCGTTGGAGGTAAGTATTGGGTAAACCCCGGACTTCTTGCCAATGGATTCAAAGGGTTTGTAAGTGTTTTTATCACCTCAGCTTTCAGTTATGCAGGTACTGAATTAGTTGGTTTAACTGCTGCAGAATCTGAAAATCCAAGAGTTTCGTTACCTAAAGCTACCAAACAAGCTTTCTGGAGAATTTTATTTTTTTATATGGTATCATTGACATTAATTTGTTTCTTGATTCCTTATGATGACCCTAGACTTTTAGGTAACAGTTCTGTAGATATCAATGCTTCACCTTTTGTTATTGCCATAACTAATGGTGGTATTAGTGGACTCCCATCAGTGATGAACGCTGTTATTTTAGTATCAGTTATTTCAGTTGGATCTTCCAGTGTCTATGCTACATCACGTACCTTGACTGCGTTAGCCGAACAAGGAATGGCCCCTAAGATACTTGGTTATATTGATAAAAAGGGAAGACCAATAATTGCCATTATGATCACCAATGTATTTGGATTATTAAGTTTCATTGCAGCCAGTAATAAACAAGAAGTAGTTTTCAATTGGTTGTTATCCATCAGTGGTTTGAGTTCAGTGTTCACTTGGTTATCTATATGTGTTGCTCATATTAGATTCAGAAGAGCTTTGTCATGTCAAGGTAGAGGAACTGATGAAATTGCATTCAAGTCTCAAACAGGTATCATAGGTTCATTCTATGGTGCATTATTGAATATCATTATATTAATGGCAGAATTTTGGCTTTCTTTATTCCCATTAGGAGACAAGCCTAATGCTCAAGCTTTCTTCCAAAGTTATTTAGGTTTTGTGGTATTACTTGCATGTTATATTGGTCATAAAATCTGGAAGAAGAATTGGATTTTATTCATCAGTGCCAAAGACATGGACATTGACACTGGGAGAAAGGAAACCGACATTGAGGCTTTAAAACAAGAATTAAAGGAAGAAAGAGAAATCTTCCAATCAAAACCTTTATACCAAAGAATCTACCATACTTGGTGTTAATTGGTCCATTATCAGCATTATTATACAAGAACTCTTCACACCTTTCAGAGATATCTCAACTCTAACTCTTACTATTGTCTACTCAAATTCATTGGTCTTTGTATAACGCAGGCCGCGAAAATATCTCTTCTCCAGAGGTTCTAACTCATCTGAGAACAGTAAGAGTTACTTGAGCAGACAAACATGTCAACACATCATCCCAACTTTGGAAAAAGTTCAGGATTTGGTAGTGTTTTCAAGTCATGGACCAGTTCCTTGAAATCTACAACTAAAAATGTTCCAGTCCAAATTAATCCCACAGTTGTTGGAGGAAGTAGTGATCAACAGAAGTTATTCATTCAATTAAAATCAGGAACTTTACCACAAAGAGCTTCAGCAGCAGTGAGAATGACTGAATCACTCGAGAAGTTTGCTATATCATCGATTCCAGAAATATGGTATTTGGCAAGAGATATGTGTGATAGTAAAATCCAATCCTATATTAGAAGAAATGCTTTAAAACTAATGATAGAATGTATAAAGAATGATGATTTGACAGCCACCGGTAATAGGATCATGTACTATCGAGATATAACCCAATATTGTCAGCTATCAGACAATAAGATTGATCAGGAGTTCGATTTATTCTTAAAAGCTTTAAGAAACCTAACATCTGATGGTAGAGACATTCAAGAATTGGTTGTTTTAGATGATCCTCGAGCTTTAGCCCAATTTTTGATTCTTTCCTTGCAAGTATTGGGGAAACAAGCTAAACAATACAGCGAGAAAGATCTGGAAGCTGAAGTAGGAGAAGAATTCTATTTTAGTAATTGTTTAAAATTGATACTGTTCATTAAGAATTGTATCAAATTCAACGCTGCTTCCATTGATGAATATCATATCAATCAACTAGTCAATATATCCATTAAGATTGGATATTCAACCACCAACTTGTCATTTATCACTAGTTTGGTAGAATTATTATCTTCAATAGTTTTGATCACCAATGTCAAACAGGAAACATTATTTGATTCTGTGAACTTCTTCTGTTCAGTTTATGGTTTGAGTGAACAGATAACGTCATTATCATGGCATGCTATCTCAATACTTTCAACACATGGTACTTTTTTCATGGTCAATAATTGTTTGTGTGATATAATAAGTAATGAAGAATTACAATCTTTCATATCCAACAATAATAGTAATATGTTGTCAGCTGTCACTTCAAATACCACCATTAATACCTTAGATCATAAGTTTGACAATGCTTCTTTGAACTCTTGTCTTGGAGCCATACAAATAATGGAAAAGTTAATTGTCACTACCTCAATTGTAAATACCCATAATGATTCCGTCTTCTTCTATTTCTTACTTGCATTGAAGAAAACTGTTTCATTCGAGATAGCCATAATTAACACCACTTTATTGAGGACTTTAGATAGATTATTCTCCAAACAAGTATATGAAGCTTACAATATCGAGGTCAATACCAATAAAGTAATGGAACAAGTTTACCTGTTTCAATTGTGGTATTCAACAAAATCTTCTATTTATGAACTATTGAATAGTTTGAAAGTCATCACTGATATTGATGCCAGTTATCTTCAATCAATTTGTTCATCATTACAAAAGTCTTATGAGAACTATGAATTGAAAACTTCCAAAGAAAAATTAATCAACTTCTTTTTGTGTCATTACCAATATATCCCCAAATCCACCATCAAGTTCATTTTCAAGTATTACCAGGAAGAAAAATTATTGACAGTTCTTAATCCTTTGTGGTCAGAGACAGTGGAAAACTTGTTGAGTTATTTCTACTTCACTGATAAACCAAGGAATAACGAAATTTTGGTAACAGATCACAGGGATAGCGGAATAAAAATCGAGTTGTTGAAGACAATCAAGGCTGCTTTTGATATTTCCATCACTATTCATGGTTCAAGTGTGAATTATGATTTAGTTAATGATATCTTATTAAAATCTGTCCAAGAGAGTGACGAAGAAGTACTTCAGTTCCTTATTGAAGAATTTCTCGTGAAAATGGTGGAGAAATTGCCTTTCGAATTCCTTTCCAAGTTCCACCAATCGACAATGCCATTTTTTGAAATCAAAATACCCCAAGGAAGACTTAAGTCATACGTTTCTTTGAATTCTTCAGGTAAGTATCCATCGTCTCAAATAAGTTCTCAGGAGAATTTAGACATGTCGTTACAATTCATGAAAGCTTTAGGTAAAGGAATTAGTAAAGTGCTTTTAATTCAATCAACTTTAAATGCTAGGAAAGCGCAGGAAGCTTTCAGATGTATTATAATGATTGCACATCATGGATTAGCTAATGAATATCCAGAGATCCTTCTCATACTTATGAAGACCTTGGTCAGATTAAGAACTTCAGAAGAAGGATATATTTATTTCACCAATTTAACTGATCTGGAAGGACTTTCTACCGCCTTCAAAAGAAACAGAGTTGATGGAGAGTTTCAAGAAAACCAAAATTATAAATGGAGCTATCCTGAAACTATTGATTACATTGACCATAAATATTTTGATAAACCCATCAAAAACTTGAAGCTTTTCAATCCTATGAGTGAAAAATTACATCTTGACGATGATTTTTACATAGATATGGCAGATTATTTCTCCATCGTTTTGGATATCATGGATAACTTTGTTGAATGGGAATTATATTCTTATATATGGGCACATTTTTGTCCCCAATTAGCTAATATGAAACTTTTCAACAATAACAAGACACAGATCCTTCGATTGAAAACCATTATCTGTGAACAGTTGATGCTTAATTTCCAGAAGAATTTCACTTTACCTGATGGATTCTTGAAGTCTCACTTACAAGTAGCTTTCGTTAGATCATTTTCGGCATTATTGGGTTATAGAGAGTTTTTCACCAAGTATGATGATGACGATATAATCAGAAGTCTATTGTTTGGTATCGATTCTTGGGAAAGTACTGCAATTCCTTCAATTCATATTTTAACCATTTGTTGTTTCGAGATGCCTTTGTCCATTAAGAAATACTTGTCAAGTATTTTAGGTAAGATCCAAACCAAGATCACGAGTACTTTTGCTTCGTCACATATCTTGGAGTTCTTGATGGCTCTTATCAACTTACCTAGCTTAACGTCGAATTTCCATACCGATGATATAAAAAGGATTTTTGCTATAGCTTTTAAATTCATTCAACATTCTAAAGATGCCATTAAGAATACTGAAAAGGATGTCATAACCCCTGATCATTCGGGTCACATCACCACAGACAATACTCCATCAACAAGTCAAGCAAATCAGCATTCATCTATTTTATTACAATATGTCCTTACTTTGTCTTATAATGTGATATCCACATGGTTTTTACAAATAGAAATGACAGAAAGGAAACAATTAACTCCCTTCTTAATCAAAAACTTAGTTCTCCTTAATAACAAGAAGGAAGATGTCGAGGATCAAATCTTGGTGTTGCTTGATTTAATCATAAGGTTTACATACAGTGACTTACCTTTGAAAATCATTAATCCGAATGTCATGTTGAGTAAATTCCAAGCAGGAAATGGAGATTATCATCAGAATAGTTGGATTGTGGGCAATATAATTGTAAGTGTTTGTACTAATAGTAACAATGGAGAATCATTAGTCATTTTAAGAAGACCTACAGGTGTATCTGTTTATACTATAACTTTGCATGAAGATATGTTCCCCTTTACAGAAAAATTCGATGTCAAGACATTATTCAACCCAAGTTATATTCTTTTACAAGGATATAGTAATTTAGATATTAATGGCAATTTGAAGCCAATACCTTTGATTGAAGATTCAGTTACATCCAGAGCTATATCAACCTTTGATAGGATTCCTATAGTTGAGTTCCACAAATTAGGTATCATCTATATAGGTAAAGATCAATTGAGTGAGAATGAAGTTCTAGGCAATAAAGCAGGATCCAATAATTATCAACAATTCCTTGAAAGCATGGGAGAATTGATCAAATTGAAAGATTGTAGAGATATCTACGTTGGTGGGTTAGATACTGAAAATGATACTGATGGGAAATATGCCCTTTATTGGAATGATAAAACCATTCAAGTAATTTTCCATACTATAACATTGATGCCTAATAATGAAAGAGATCCTTATTTTGATTTGAAGAAAAGACATATTGGTAACAATTATGTTAACATCTTCTTTGATGAAAGTGGATTATCATTCAATTTCAATATTATCAAATCCCAATTTAATTTTATCAATATCGTTATCTCACCTCATAGCAAAAAATTTGATTATTCCACTGGTGATAACGAAAAGCAATTTTATAAAGTTAAAACTTATAGAAGAAGTGGAGTACCAGGAGTTTTCGCTACTTGTCATTTCAAAATCGTTAGTATTGATTTACTTCCGATATTAATCCGAAATTTATCCATCACTGCCAATCAATTCGCTAATGTGTGGCACGCAAACTATCATGGACTGTACATTTCAAACTGGGCTCACAGAGTAAAACAATTAAAAATCTTAAAAGATCGTACATATAAACATCATGAAACCCTAAAACAAGAGCAATTTAATGATAATGATTTGAGAAATATTAATGATGCAACGCAATCATTCCTTCAGCAATTACAATTCGATGGAGGAGACAATGAAACCGCAGTAATTTCTCGTTATCAATATTTGTCAAATGAAGATCATCCGTTGTATAAGACGTTTGAATTTAATTCATACACTAATTAGATTTGAATAGCAAGATATAATTGGATCTAAATTGATCCCACACTCCCCATAAATTTGAGGCTTCAATGTGGCTTGAATTACGCAATCATTGCCTTTTGAGAAAATTCATAGGTTAATTTAGCTTAATATTACTCTAACTTACTTTTTATCCTTTGGTTACGTAAACAATTAGCCCGTTAAAGATCTATTAATGAAGGATTTTCAACGGAGTTTTCTCGGTAGATTTGCTCTCCGTTGATATGCGGATTTTAATTCCCTATTAGGGTTTTTCGCAGCATCTTAGTAAAAAAAACCATCATCTAAGAATCTGTCATCCAGGTAAATTGCTGATAATCGGCAGATTATAACTATTGATTTGTAATTTGAATATTGAATATTTGAAAAGTCTGTAAACAACTGAAAAAATCCCGATATTTTCCAAATTTTCAACTATTTTACTTCCCACGATGGCTAATCAAGATTATACTTCATTATTGAAGAAAGGTGTTTTGAGTATTAATAAGACTATTGAAGCTCAAAAAGATGCTATAAGTAACCTTGAAACTCAGTACAATACCGATGAATTCTCCCAAGTTCATCTTTGGAAATCTTTAGACATTTTATTAAGTACTAAAATCAAAGGTGGCAAAGTTGTTACATGTGGTGTAGGTAAGAGTTATAAGATTTGTTGTAAAATTACTGCTACTTTGAATTCTTTATCAATTCAATCAGTTGCTTTACATCCAACTGAAGCTTTACATGGGGATTTAGGTGTTTTAAATGATAAAGATTGTATTTTAATGTTAACTGCTAGTGGTAATACTCCAGAATTAATCAATTTATTACCTCATATTTCTAAATCGATACCCATAGTTTTATTAACATGTGGTAAGGATTCTAAGTTAGCTTCATCTAATCAAGTCAAATCATTGTTATATACTCAATTACCTAGTCATTTGAAAGAAGAATCGATTCATGGTATTCCTGCTCCAACTGTATCAGCCACATTATCATTAATACTTGCGGATTCAGTGGTTTTGGCATTAGCTGAACTTTTAGAAGAAGATGTGTTAACAAGGAGGAAAATGTTTTCTATTAAACACCCTGGTGGTTCGATAGGAGCTAATTTAAGTCATCTTAATGATAATATAACTCCTAATAGATCAAATAAGACTAATGTCACTTATGTTAATGACAAAATAGTACCAACCAAATCCTCAACTAAAAGTTCAAGTTTTAGTGATAGCTCAGCCACTTCTGTTAAAACATCTAAACCTTGCAGCAAAACTTCAAGTTATTCGTCAATTTTAAGTTTAGGACAAATTTGGAATGGCCTCCATATCGGATCACCCGAAGCTACTTCAGTGAATTCATCGGATGATGAAGTGTTCATTGATGAAGTGTTGGCCACCAAAATCAAATCTTCTAATAAAGTTTTCACTTGTTCTTTAGAGAAAGCTTCTTCAGTTACAGAACTTGACTTTTTGAAAAATATCACTTTGTTTGATTATTGGGTTATTACTGGAAGTATCAATTTGGGAAGTGATTGTGAAGAATTAAAAAAACTCTATAGTAATAACGGTTGGGATGAGTTATCAATGAAATTGACTTCAAATTTTAAAAATATAGGTTAGGACGGTTTGTGTCTTCTCTGATTAGTCTCTGTGACGTTACTCTGACCACTACTTTGACCATTACGCTGACCATTACGCTGACCATTACACTAAAAGTCAGTGGTGTCACTCTTCCCCACCTACATCATTCCACACAAACTCCAAGACTCACACTTACAAGATATATTTGGCTATAAAACAAGATAATAAACAATGGACTATACATATTTACAGTACATAAATCATAACACATTTTGGGGAATTCTAAGAATTATCAGCTTCAATCAAAGCCGTTTCTGCAACAATAATCATTTTTTCAACCGAAGCTAAATGTTTACCATAATTATTCTTTGAAGAAATTTGTTTTAAATATTGTCTTAATTTTAAAACAAGTAAACGTTTTTCTTCACTTTTAGTATCAAAAGCTTCAACTAATTTTTGAATAACATAATTAGCATATTGATCTTTCATCATTAAAGCTAAAGGAGAACTATCATCTACAATTTCAATAGATAAATCTTCATTCCCTTTCAAAACCTCACTTAAAACTTTCTTCTTTTGTTGTAAATCACCAAACTTAATACACTTTTCAATAACATTGGAAGCAAATTTGTGTTTGGAAAATTCAACAACTTGTGATAAAACAATATTTAAGATTTCTTCTCTGTCAGTTTTAGAACCTCTTTCTAAAACATGTTGCATAACATAATTACCATATTGGTCTTGAATAAGATAAAATATGTATCTATTTAACTCATTCAAGATTCTCTTTTGATCTTCAGGTTTACTATTTTCTAATAATCTCTGAATAACTCTGCATCCATAAGGATGAGTCGATAAATGATAGATTTGAGAATCTAAACTTGTTAAAATGAAACGAACTTTTTCAAAAGGAATTCTTTCAATAGATTTTTGGATAACATGGTTCCCATTTTGATCCTTGGCACAAATAAGTACATAATCCTTCAATTCAGAAATGATCTTTAATTGGCCAGGCAATTCAATAGCTTCTAAAGCTCTTTGAACAACTCTACATCCATACATTTGTAATGATAAATCATAGATATGACCAATCATATGATCTAACAATACATGTTTTTGAGTTTTACTACCGAATTCGAAATATTTTTGAATAACATAATTTCCGAAAACATCCGTCATCAATTCATAAGAAATATCTCTAATTTCATTAAAAATCACTTCCTTTTCTTCTTCAGAAGCATCAGGTAATTTTTGTTGGATAAATCTTGAACCATGTTGATCTTTAGTGAACTCAATAGCATGGCCATAAATATCCTTCAAGAAATATTCTTTACCTTTGAAATTTGATCTTACTTCTTCTAATAATGGAGATCTGTAAATATGAGGACCTCCATTGGTGGGAGTTTTCTTACTCAGTTTCTTTTTTGGATTAGGAGCAGTGGATGTGGTGGTTTCTGGAGGTGTAGGAACTTCACTTTCTTCAGTTTCAACAGGTTCTTGAGGTACAACATTCATCATTGGAGGTGATTGTTGAAACATCGAATAAGGACTGAAAGGTTGAAACATAAAAGCAGGGTTCATTTGCCTTGGTGGAAGTCCAATACCAGGTTGATGAAGATAATTACTCTTTTGTTCCTTAGTATCCTTCTCATCCTTTTTATCTTCATCTTTGGGACTTTCTTCTTCATTAGAATCTGTAGGATAATTATACATTCTTGGATCGAAGAATTGATAAGGTGGTGAAGGCATCATGAATTGAGGTGGTGGAGGTGCTTGATTTCCATTTCTACCGTTATAAGGATTGAATTGCATCATATTATTCATATAAGCTTCATTATTAGAATTTTGTTGATAGAAACTTGGAGTGAAAGAAGCAGCTGTTGCTGGATTCCAAAAATTTGGCTGTTGATATTGATTATTTGGTGGTCCATTAGAATTGACACTTTGATATGATCCATCACGTTGTAAATCAGCAGTTAAAGTAGCACCTGTTGGAATAGGTGAAGTACTATTATAATGATCAATCTTTTCACTAATTGATTGATGACGCGAATTTCTATTATTCAAATTCAAACTTTCATTGATTGAACCTGAAGGAGAACCTAAATTAACGTCTTGAATTTTGATATCTCTTTGTTGATGACTATTGAAACTAGTTCTTCTGGAATTATTATTTTCTAAATTCAAATTGGAGAAATTATTAGATAATTCAATATCTCTAGTAGCTTCACCAACAGATCCAAATTTCTGTAAGAAACTATCTTGAGGAGGATGTCTATTGGCGATTCCTCCACTAATTGAGGCAGTCCCTAAACCAAGACGGTTCTGTTGAGGTGAAGGAGCATTGTTCATAGTATATCCAGGAGGTGCTGTAATAGCAGATAAAGCTCCAATTTTTAATCCGAATCGGTTATTACTATCAATATCACTACCATCATTGAAAGATAATCTTCTAGTCATTAAATCATCCCCACCTCCTAAAGGATCATTATAACTTAACATTTTAGCTACATCTGGATCCATAGAATCCAAAGCATTTCTAAAACTGTTAGTATTTCCACTCGTATTAGACCAAATAGTTTCAGGCATATTTCTTTTATTTACAAAAGGTGTTGTTTTTATGTACAAAGGAGTTCTTTTTTAAAAAATTCAGTAAAGAATAAACGTTCTGAGTTGAAATGGAATCTCAACTTTTTGGAAGTAAAAGGTTTTGTTAACTGTGAATATTAGTGAATGATGATGAATTGTGGAAAGTAAAATGACTTCGATATCGAGTCTACTTCAGAATTGATTTGATCCACAAGAAATCTCAACGAATTATGAGGAACTCGTGATAGTCGTTTTTAGTGCGAAATTTTTCTATGGTAATGATAAAGATATGCCATCATAGAAGGATTTTTCCTACCAAGAGGTGGCTATCGAATACCTTAGCCGTGAGAAAGTCTAATGGAAAGATAAAAAATATCATAGATCGAGAAAAGGAGGTTGAAAAACCTCTAGATATAAATCATTATACTCATAGATTATTTGATGAACTATATGATGAAGCAGTTAAAGTTTCAAGAGATAGAATACCCATACTTGAAAGTAAATTATATGATACTAAAGTACCCACCAAATCGATTCTTGATGAACTACAGATCAACGATTGGAGACAGAAACCTGCCAAAGATGCCATAAACGATACTGGAAATGATATCCAAACCAATGTCTTAAGTTTCAATTGCCCAAATTCCTTATTAATAGAATCAGATTTCATGAATGCATACCCTCAAAGAATACATAGAAGATATAATCACCTGATAGACAAGCTAATGGTCATAAAAAAGAGAAATCCTATGAATTTGATGTTTGAGAATACTTATTATTTGATCTTCCCCAGTTACTTAGATGCTTCGGTGTATTATATGGAAACAAAGAATAAAGACTTGAATGGGTTCCCAATGAAATTGAAATTTCAGACTTTGAGTCCAATTTTACCTCATTTGACTTCTCCCTTCTTTCATGTTTTAAATGACAAAGTAGATAAGAAGAATCCTTTCAAATTAGTACCAGAACTTCAACAATCACTTCAGATGTTGAAAGATTCCGATACAAATGATAACTATAAACAATTATCACGATTTGCTTCATATCAAACAAGGAAATCTTACGTTCTTGTGAAAAACTTACCATTTGGATTAAGTAAATTTACTTTACAGAGACTTTTATGGGATTATGAATTCCCACCATCATTAAAACAACATCAATGTTTCCGTACAGTTATCAGAGATCAAGTCAAACAAGTCAATATGATGTTAATAACCTTCAAAAATGTAGATAGTGCCAAAAGGTTTATTAGAACATTTCATGGACAACGTTTGATTACTAAAGGTAGTAAAAGATTTTATGAACCACTTTATTGTGAAATTGTTTATTAATGCAAAATTATAAATGAGAGATTTAATCCAAAGGATTATCGAGACCTTTCCAACTGGTTCGTATTAATTCCCATTGAGGTTTATCCTTTTCAGATTTCTCCAAAATGACATATTTTTCCCATATCTTTTTAAGTTTCCAAATGATTATGATACTATCATTACCTGACCAACCAATAGTTCCTTCATCATTGGCGTTTTCAAACTCATTATGATATTGGTTGGTATTTACTGAACAAAATGACCATGTAGAATTGAAATAATTATTAAATATTGGTACTGGTAACTTATTGAAAATATGCTTACGATTATTTTGAAGTTTATCATCTTCTTCCACTGGTTGAATCAATGTAAATATATGTAAAGTATTCTTATCTGATAATACTGCTAATCTAGAATCATCAGGAGAAAATTTCATCGATGTTATTAAAGCTCTATCTAAACCTCTTCTGAATTCGTACAATAAAGCTGTATTATGAGTGGAGTGAATTCTTATAATGGTTCCTGTTTCCGATGCTGATGCTACCATTGTACCTTGTTTATTTAAACAAACACATCTAATCTTTGATTTATGAGCTTTAACTATACTAATCAAATTCTTCTCTTGACCATTTTGTGAAACATCAACTATTTGTAATTGACCTATTTGTCTACCAGGAATGACCAATGTTTGATACCGTATAGAATCGTTGGAATTTAACGATGATAATGATGATGATAAATTGGGTGTGGATTTAGATGATGATACTGATAAGTCTCCTAAACCATATTCATTATCAATGGTTTCGTAAGATGCAAATTTTTTAGGTGGTGACAGAAATCCATATACCAATACTTGATTCTTTAATATGATGATGATTCTAATTCTTGATAAAAGTACATTCAATATAGGACTCATAAAATCTAAGGTTAAACTGCTTTTCCGCTTCAAGTCATCCCAGATGACTAGTTTATTATTGGAGAACTTAGGATTCTTACCTCCACCTACTAATGCTAAATAATTGGTCCTATGAAGCATGGTAACATTACCAATACCCGTTCCTTGGCCATTACTATTATTGAAAATTCTCTTCACCCGTAAGTCTATGGGATTGGTGTTGTAAACAAGGAATCCATATTCATGACTGAATGCAAAACATCCTTGGTCTTGATTGAAATTTATACTAAGAATATTAAACTCATTGGTGGTAGCTAGTGGTGTTTGAGTATTCATGCTTATGGGGAACGTAATAGAAGAACCCTTTATTTCAATCTACAAAAATGATGTGGCTAAGTTGATGAGCTACTGGTGTTATACTATTGCTATATCAAACCTTACCAGTTGAAGGTTTATAGTGAAAAAAATGAAATTAACGAAACGATTATTGTTTATAATTTAACTGTAAACATAGTGCGAATTAGACGATATATTAAGTTACACAAAAATCGCGAGATGTTACACAAAATCGTGAGAAGTTACTCAAAGGGGAAGAAATTAATCCCAAAATGGTAAGATATTATCAAAAAAAAATTTCTACTCACTCTCTATATCCATAACTTCATCTTCATCACTTGAAGCTTGACCCATCTGTAAGTTTTGAGCTAAGATATTGATATCGTCGTTTTTTTGATTAGGACTACTGGCATTGATCAATTGAATTTTTTTTGTGGATTGAAAGAAATCATGGGTAGAATTCTGATTACAGTCGAGGGCTCTTTTCAATAAATCATTGGCCACAGGATCCGATGGATTGATAGCTAAAGCTTCATGTAAAATCGTTATGGCTTTGAAATAATTTCCAAGCTTCAAATAAATCAAACCAATCGATGATAATAGATTTGAGTCATTCTTATTACTTATCTTCAAGACTTGATTAAAACATTCTAAAGCTTTCTGAGGTTCATTGGATTTCCTATAAACATGGCCTAAGTTAGCATGAATAGATACCCAAGTTTTGGAGTCTGAATTTAAATTCTTTGATGCTCCTAAAGCTTCTTTGAAAAAAGCTTCAGCTCTTGATAATTCGTTTCTATGGAAACTTATAACTCCTAGTTCGTTCAATAATAGCGGATCGGTATTACAGATTTGATATGATGCACTAAGGTATTCTTCAGCAAGATTCAAATTATCCATCAAAAGGTGTTGCATTCCTAAGAACAAATTAGGTAAATGAGTACCAGGAAACAACCTAGCAGCAAACGCATATGCACTTATAGCTTGTTCATGTTCACCTTCAGCAGCAAATGTATGAGCAAATCCGATCCAAGCTTGACCAAAGTTAGGGTTCAATAATGTGGCTTTACTGAAAAACTTTCTAGCTTCGACTATTTTATTAATAGATAAATAATAGATTCCTATGGCTAACCAAGTCATAGGATCATTAGGATGATTCTCTGCCAATTGATGAGATTTTAAGAAAAGCTTATTCTTACCCCCAAGTTCATGTAAACAACTAAGATAATTTGGTAAGATATTGAAGTTATATTTATCTTTGGTTAAGATTTTTTCACAAATATTTAAACATTCATCAAAATTACATTGAACGTATAGATAATCCGCCTTAGCTAACAAGATATCAATGTTCTCTCCCAAATCATATTCTGTGGATAAAATTGACTCTGCTTCATCAAATTTGGAAACATTAAAGTATTTACTCAATCTAGAAGAATATAATAATTTGATTAACTCATCATTATCATCAGCATCACGATAATTTAGTTGTGATATGAAATCCCATTCTTCACTGGGGGTCATGAGATTATTGGTTATTAATTCATTAAAAGCTTCAAAACATTTTACATCTACCAACACCGCTTCTTTATAAGCTTCTTTAGCCTTTTCAAAATTATTCTGGTTGGCATAGATCAACCCTCTTAAATAACACATAGAACTTTCTAGTTTAATTCCTCCATCTACATTCTTCACTTGATATAATTCATCTCTTCTGAAAGGATTAGTCTCACCAATCAAGTCCAACGCATCATCCCATAGTTCCAATTTGATCAAACATAGAGCGGCAAGATATCGACAACTAACAGATTTTTCGAATTCTGGTTTGGATGTAAGTAAATGTTTGGCCCGTAAGTAGTTCCTGCTACTAAAATAAACTTGAGCTAACCAAAATGCATCATTAGGATCGTTAGTTAAAGCCAATACCTTATCACCAATGAATTCAGCTGTATGATATTGATGTTGCATTAAAGCATCATGTCTCCATAATCTTAATTTTTCAGCTTGTGAAAGGGGTTGATTCTTTTTCCCACTTTCTCTAGTACTTCTATCGATATTGAAAAACAGTGTAGTATTATTACCTCCAGGACTATCAAATATAGTGGCATTGGGATTAGGTGGTGTTATAAATACATCATTCCTCCTATTATTCACCATAGGTGAGATGAATAAAGTGGAATTGTGTTGAGATGGGGTCTTTTGTGGTTGTGGAGCCATTTGTTCGTTATCACCTCCAGATCAAAACACAGATTTAAAACCTCAGTACCGCGCACTAAAGAAAAAATCCATCTCATCTCATATGGTTAAACCAACTCAATTCAGGATCTTGGTAGGATCTTATGAACATAACTTGTTATGTGTATCATTGATGTTAACCGAAACCCCAGTGTTTCAACCAGTTTTCCATTTTGAAGCACATTCATTATCAATCAAATCCATTGA